>JAGTTD010000021.1:5433685-5756579 GCA_018398585.1 Simmondsia chinensis | reverse complement strand
TTCATATATATTGCATCTTGAAGAAAATCTCTTTTTTGAGTTAAATTGACATCAAGATCTTTATTATTCTAAAAGATTAATAGATAAAAGTCAATGATGACAGTTCATAATCTAATATATTTCTTCATGCAAATACCGTAGCACTTAAAATTTTAAGGGTTATTTACGCTGTTAATTTAGCTCTAAAAAAATTATTTTAATAAAGTTTAATTTTAAAATTAATATTAATTTATGATTGAAATTATACTTTAATTTAGTACTTGCATATGCTAAAAATTAGCACTTGTATATTTGGTAACCAGTTTCTTATTAAAATTGTAAATCAATTATTCAAAAAAACTAACATTAGTCTTAATTATACTTTATTGAAAATATTTTAATCATACTAGAATTACGCCTTAATTGGTATGCAAAAAGTAGACAAGGGAAGTTTCAATTCATGGAAAGTGTTGTTTTTAAATCTTGTTGGGTATGCAGGAAATAGGCAAGATATGAAAAGTTAGAATTACTAAATAAGTTTCAATTACTTCAAATAGAGAAAGTAACTTACCTAGCCCCTCATAGGTGAAGTCTACTTCCTTTATGATTTTTAATCTATATGACAATTTCACCCCCTTTTGATTTGTGATTATGGCAAGTTTACCCATTCCTCCTTCTATCAATGTCGTTAGAATATCGGATATGGGCATAATAATAATTTTAATTGTATAAGTGTTGTGTGAACCAAACGAAATATAGGAATTGAATTCCCAGGAAATTCTATTTTCCATATAGAAACCAAACACTTTTAAACCACTTTTTAGAAAGTTGACAAGATAAGTAAATTCTTAAAAAGTATGATTTCTTGTAAGATTTTAATTCCTTCGACAACCAAACGAGACCATAGATTGGTATAATCTAAAATCAAACAACTAAAATAACCCAATAAGCGGCGGGTTTGAGGATGGGCTCAAGCCCCCGGCTCAATTTAACTTTTTTTGTAGTTTTAGATTAATGTATATTATTATTGTTAAATAATATAAAATTAAAATTAAAATAATTTGAAAACATCTTGAATAATACTTTAGACAAAACACAAAATAAAATAATTGAAGAACATTTTGAATTAAACAATGACAAGAACAGACAAAATAAAAAAAGACTTTGGATCCAAAATTCACTAAACTTGGATAGACATATTGAGACTAGGGTAAATATTTCTTTTGATCCAAAACTTTGGATAAACAATATAAAAAAAAATAAAACATTTAGAAAGAAAAGATACTTGAAGCTTTGGATAATTTGCAAGTAGAAAAAGCAACAACTTAAAATAGAAAATTATAAGGGAAAATGTAAAGCCAACTATTACTAGAATCCTAAGCAAAAGACTAAGTAAATAACACTATAATGGTAGAGACAAATCCATAATAGCCGGTTACAATAGTAGAGAAGAGGAGGTACTTTCCTACTAATTGCAATAGTAGATGCTAGATGCTAGGGAGTATGCTAAATACTAAGAATATTCTAAGTGCTCGAAATACATGTAGAAATACAAGAAAATATACTAGCATTCAATATTTTTAAGTATGTTTTTATTTATAAGTCCAATCTATTTTATATTTAAATGTACCAAATATAATTGGTATAATTTTAGATCTTCTAAAAATTAATGACCGTGTGATACCTAAGATTCTTTATTCTTCAAAAATAATCAACTAGTCATCACTTTATATGACTCTAATATGTATGAGGAATATATAGTTTGAATTGCATCGTTACTTGAGAGTGTATATCATGCCCTAGTTTTTAGTGACTTTATTTTACAAAGTTAGCTATGATAATTTGCCTAAGACTATTCTCAAATTCAATTTTTTAGTACAAATACAACATAGAACTATAATAATTTCTTAATATGTATATATTTTTAAAGAGGTTTACTTTCAATGAACTAAATTTTATTAACAAAATTGCTTTATGTGACTCGTTAATTTAGAACATAAAATCTAAAATTTTAACTGGAATTGAAATATTAGCACAAAACTAGTAATCAAATAAAAACAAATTAAAGGAAAAATAATCAAAAAGTATAATAAACATACTTTGTCAATCAAATCTGCCCTCTTCTAAAATTATAGATCCGCCACTTAGTACAAATTGGTGTAAATAAATCAAATTTTAATAATATGCATACACTCAACTCGTGCCTCGTAAAAAAAAATCTCATTGCTTAGTTGATGTGATTCGAAGTGCGATTAAATATTCTTTTTCTTTTTAAAATGGGATTAAATATCCTAATATTTCCATTTGCGCACTAAAAAAGAATGATAAATAATCCTATTTTGTATATTTAATTTGTATAATTAATTGTTATGGTATAAAAATAATTTTATAATTTCACTTATCAGTTTAAATTTTTAGAAAAATTTGTTCTTTCAACACTAATAGGGTAATTAAAATATTAAATTATAAAATATAAAATAAAAATAATTATTTTATATGACTAATAACTTATACGTATGGACATATAATTAAATATATTTTTAATATTTATGATATTAGTCTAAAATAATTTATATTAGTTATTTCCAAGCAATACACGGAGGCCGTTACATGTTAAAATTTTAAGTTTGGGATTTTTATTTGGAATTAAATGTCAAATAATTATTCTAAATAAAATAATGGCATACAGCCACTTTCAGCTTACGAGCAAGCAAGATATATACACGGTGATGTAATCGATAACATTAGAATAATGGTGTGATACAGGTTTATTTTGCTCCATACAAACATTACGCTTAGGCCTAAATTATTGATCTTTTTGGTTTAGTTATTACTTCCCTTTTTTTTTTTTTTTTTTTTTTTTTTGAGACTGAGAGAGCAAAAGAGAAGAGGAATAATGTTTTCACCACACACTTTATAGTAAAGGGCTTTTTTTTTTGGGGGGGGGGGGGGGGGGGGGTGTGACAAATTATAGTATTCAGGTTGAAGTTCAAGTATAGTACAAAATGTATTAAAAGAAGATTACAAAATATCAAAGAATATTACAAAAGATTACAAGAAATAATGGGTGATACGTTGATCAAATTATATCTCATGAATCATTGAAGATAAGAAGTGTGCTATTGGAATGAATCAGCGCAAATCCCATTGATTTGAGCAAATTGGCAACATTGAAATGAATGCGTGCTAATTTCACACTAAGGTCTGATAGTCACAAAAAGAGGGGAAAAGGGCTCACAAAGGGTGGTACAATGCGTTTGTTTCTATTGAACGACATTTCCCACATACTTTTGAGGTTTTTATCCTTTCAACTATATTAAAAAAAAAGTGAAAACTACGGGTGATACAAGTTTCTACAGATGCTAGGATAAGAGAAAGACAATTTCATGTGGTTTTAGAACGTGTCAAAACTGTACACTCGCAAGGGTACGAGCAAGTTTTAATTATGCACGGGAATACAAGTGTCGTATCCACGAGGAATTAGTATTAAGTCCGATTTGGTAATATTGAGTAGTTAAAATCTATTTAGTTGGGAGGGTTTAACAATTAACAAAATTAGTGGAAGAAAACAATAAGTTTAAGTAGTGAAATCAGTCAAGGGTATTTTAGGGAATAAAGTTAGGTTAGCCTATCTCACATCCAAATATTATATTTCACCACGGCAATGGCTTTAAGAATACAAGCTCTAGATCCAAATTAATATATAGTTATAGTTTAGAGTAATAAAATAGTCTAAATGCATAATCCATCTAACTACTTTAGGTGTTGCAAGGATTATCTCAACAACACTATATTATACTTTTGTCACATCTAGTTTAATACTAATCCATTTAACAGATTGTGTTCAGAGTTAGGTACAACCTCAACCTTAATTACTCATGAAAAACCCATTACTCTTTACTTTAGAATACAAGCACAAGACAAAACGCAAATAAATTGAAAATTCAAATCATAGCTACAAGCACATAAAAGAAAATCCAATCTAAAAATTAAAACTCCTCATTGGGTTGCGAAAAAAGTGCAACACAAGTCATTATAGCAATAGAAACATAAATCCAGAATTTGGACGACTAACCGTCCTTCACCACTAAACTGATAGTGTGGGAGTTCTATAAGTCAAAAACTTTAAAGAGTAAGAGAAGAGAAAACTCATGAATAAAGACCCCCTTGATTATGTTAAAATGACTCTTGATGCAATTTCCCCAATACCCCAATCATTTGTGCTTCAGCCTTCATGAAAATCTAGTGTCTTAAGGCAGCTCGGGGAAGAAGAAGAGTAGAAAATAAAGAAAAAACTTTCAAAAACTAGGAGGGCCCCACTATCTACGTGTGGCGTGCCCTAGGAGCCTAATATGGAAGGACCCATTCGATCAGCTGAAAATTTAAATGATCCGATCACAAGTGACCATGTAACTTAAAACATGCATAATTTTTTATTCGTAAAGAGCTAAGAGGCAAACTACATATTAAAATGAAGCATTCGAAGAGATTTACATGATCCCTTCATTATCATTAGTAGACTGTCTACTACAGGGTCATAGATAATCTTCATTTATCCTTTTTCTCATTTTACGCTTAACTGGTTGCAAAAATGCTTGGTTGATTGATTTGCCCACCCGAGGGGAAATTTTTCTTGGCCTAATTTTGATCTGGTTGGCCTATTTCTCACATGTGATCAGGTTTCTCTTCATTGGCTCCAAATTAAACTATTTTCACTAGTTCTTCACCGCTTTACGAGTCCCTTACGTTCCAACACATTCCCAGCCTAAATAAATATCAATTACATTAAAGTGCACATGGTATCACCAAAAATTTTCATGGTAATGGGGAATAAAACACATAGAAATACAACACATCAACATCATCAAACCTAAACTTCGTTTGTCCTTAAATAAAATACCCTTGACAATGGAATGACGTGCGCAGGGTGATGCTTGGCATTAAGGCACATCACATCTTGATCATTGTACAGACAAAGGGGACCTGGTGCGCAAACCTCTAGTACACAATTGATGTCAACGCCTATGCTTGGTTGCGACATGGTACATAACAGACTTTGACCCAAGCATGACCCTATTAGGGCATGTGCGCTTGGAGCAGCGCATTAACTTAGTTAAGTGGTACTAGCCAAGCTCATGATTATGCTCAAGCGTGTGCATAAGAATGAACCCTTGACTAGGTGCAATGCATACGATGTGCTAATGTGAGAGGCACATCGATCAAGCACAAGTATATGCACAATGTGCATCCTTTGAACAGTTGAACTGGGCCTAATGGACATGAGCTTGAGCATGCCATTGACCAACTGAGGGCCATGTACTTGTTGCACAGCGCTGACTCGATGCGCGAGATGCAGGTCAGGCGCATTATGTGCACAAGCAAGGACAAGGCATGGAAGGCCAAGCCCTGCTCACGGTTAACTGCGCAGCGCTAGTGAATGACGGATCCTTGGCTAGACGCAACGTGGCACAAACTCAAGATGGACCTTGAGTGTGCAAGTGAATAGATGTTACCCGAGGATGGGCCCATGGACACTCTCAGGTTTGAGAAAAGGACGGGTCCAAGGCTTGCGCATGCAGAGGTATAGCGCACAGGCACCCGCGCCATAGCAAAGGGGATGGGCGCCCTAGGCACCTTGGCGCATGGAGCACATGCGCAACAATACACTAGCATCTGGGATGCACCAGGACCAAGCGCGCAAGCTTACGCAAGGTGTGCGCCACCCAGCGCACGCATGCGCGCTTGCAGCACGCACACGATGTAGTCAGTGCTAGGTGTAGCACGCAAGGTGCGCACTGCGTGTGCTTCCCTAGCACAATGTGCGCACCTTGTCCAGGCACGAGCACTGGGTGCACACGCAGCAGTGCTCATCCTCATCAAGACTCCTGAACACTTAGGAAGCCTCGCACATATAAAAAGGCGCTTGGCAAGTGCGGATCACGTAACTTGATGGTTATTAAGCAAAAAACAAGAAAACTTAATGGAAGACCCTTGACCATGAGCTTGACTGAAGTCCTGGACTAAGATCTTTGCCAAGTAACAGCTGCGTAGTGGAGGGAAGCTTGACTAAGCATTTTGGAGCACTTTCACCTGGTAACCACTCCTCTTGGATGGGAAAAGTAGCAAGGACCATGTCCTGACTGGGATTTGACTCATTAACTACCCCTAGTGGAGCGCTCGTCAAGAGAAAGTGGAAAATCAGAGGGCTTAAGGTGCTACTAGGTGTCCTAGGTGGTTTCCGTGCTGTCCAAATCATGGGGAAGGCTGAGATTGTTTATAAAAATGGTTGTTTTGCCCTGACTTGGAGGCATTCAGGTTTTATGTCAAAAGAAAGTCTTGTATATGGTATTAAATAAAATTGTGAGAGTTCCATTGTAATTCAAAGAGTGCTCAATGATAAAAAGTCGTCCCTTATGACTTGTGTTCCATATCTTGTGTTTATGTTCAATTATGTTTATTTTTTACGTGCTTGTATATGTTTGTGTTTATGCTTAGGCTGAGTGAGTCATAACCTCACTGCTATCACAGGTAGCTAAAAAAATACTTGTGACAGTTTTGGTATCAGAGCCCCAGGTTGCGTGAACCCTGCTATCTAAGTTCCGAAAATGGGTGGTGCCTAGATTAGGTTTCTGCTGCTATCCAAACTTGAGTAAGTGCTGCTGTAATCTCGTGGCTAAGTCTTAACCAGGTTTGCCCCATTGCATTTGAATTTTAATGGGAATAGTAAAAGAAAGAGAAGTGTTCAACCGCGCCCGCGTTATTTCAATTTTCTAGTCAAGATTTAATTTTCGAGTTGTGGCCTTGGCCAATAAAGGGTTGTCCCTAGCGTTACTTTGGCTGTGCTCGGTTGTGTATGTGTGTGTTTGTCAAAGTCGTTGGCTTTGTGCTGTGCCTGGTTGCTTGCATGTGACTTAGGCCATAGATTTTAGTTTATTTGGAATTTTGCTGGTGTTAGCCGATAGGTGCATGGCTTGGGTTGTTATTGACCCGTTTGTGCTAGTTTTGGTGTTGGCATCATTGAATTGTGTTCCTTTGTGTGTTTTTCAGTTGAGACCTCGTTACCATGGCCCAAAATCAACAAGAACCTAAAAAGTGTCTTAAGAATAATGAACGCCTTAACCGAATTGAGGAAATTCTAGGTTTGGAGTATAATGCTGATGACCGTCCTACGAAAACAGTTTTGGGTGTGATGAAATCTTTATCTAGCGATATAACTTCCCTTAAGGAGATGACCCAGTCCCTAGTAATTGCCCGAAGGACCCCATCTCCAACCCCTGCTCCGCGTACTTATGTGCTTCACAAGTTGGGACCAAATGGTGCCAGGAGTAGTTCCCCTAACGTACCCCATGTCGGTGAAGCTTCCATCCCTACAATGGAAAGTTTACAAAAAGAAATTACGGTGCTACGTAAGACTCTTGATGTAGGAACACCTAGGCTTGACAAAGTTGATATTAAAGTCCCTATCCTAAAAGCCTTTGAAGGTAAGCGTAATGCCAAGACCTTGGAGAACTTCCTTTGGGACATGGAACAGTACTTTTAGGCTGCCCATGTCATTAAGGAAGACAAGGTTGTCATTGCATTCATGCACTTGATAGGTGATCGGAAATTGTGGCGGAGAGCATGTGTGTTCGAAGATCATGCCACAGGACATGTTGTGACCAGTTCGTGGAAAGCCTTGAAGAAGGACCTTCGTGAACAATTCTTCCCAAGCAATGCTTCGTGGTTAGCCCATGAATCTTTGAAGGATCTCAAACAAACTGGTTTTGTTTGTGAGTATGTAAGTGCTTTTAATTCTGTCATTTTAAAAATTAAAGGTATGAAGAATGAAGACAAACTCTTCAACTTTATTTCTGGTCTTAAACAGTGGGCTCAATTAGAGTCGAGGATGCAAAAGGTTCAGGAACTTGGCTTTGTCTTTACTGCCGCAAATGTCTTAGTGAACTCTAACTTGGGTCATGGTAATAATAAGAAAGAACACTTTAAGAAAGGATGGAAAAATGGTCCCAAGTACAATAAAAATGGAAAATTCCCTGCAACTGAGCCTAATAATATTAAAGTGTCTGTAAAAACTAGTGGGAATGACAAGGAAAAAAGTCCTAAGTCGAGTGGTTGTCTTATATGTAATGGCCCTCATTGTGCATGAAACTATCCTAACAATCAAACTTTAAGTGTTGTCATTCAACAAGATGACGATGAGGATGAGGATCACTAGCCATCTCCATCCCTTGTGAGGGGTAAACTGGCCAAAGGTGCTAGATAAAATAGGTTTTGGGTAATCATGTGGGCGTTTGATCATCCAAGCAAGCTGGTGGGTTGTTGTTTTGTTGATGATCATTCCATGTTTAGGTTTTGTTGTCGTGTTTTGTTGTTCTGGGTTTTGAAGTAATTTTGTTTTGATGGCTTTCGTTTTATAGTTTTGATGATGGTTTGTCAAAGCTTTATTTGATGTATATATATGTTGATTATACATGTTTTGATGGACTATCGGATGTGTGGTTAGTAGTGCGTCTGCGTTCGAGGGACTTGTATGCACCCTAATCGGTGATGAGCCTTGAATTGAATGAATGGTTAATGGTACAACTAAAGGACTGCTATGTAACCTAATATGTATTAAACCTAAAAACAAATGAGAATATGTCAAGTGCACTTGGACTTGAGTTTAGCCTTGATGGTGCACGTGAACTATGGTTTTGTGTAAGGAGTAGTGTTCTGCTTGATTGGAATGGGATTTGCTGGTGCCTGTGAACGACTAAGGCAAAGGACTACCTAAGTCAGTTTCTTGGGGTACTTATACTTCCTGCCATGGACGTCAGTTTATTTTGGTGGGGGAGGTTTCTAAGACACTTGACATTGGGATGCCGCGCGCAGGGTGTGTTGGGATATATTTAAAATTATTCCCTAAGTTAATCTAATTAACGCAGCAGAACGGTTTCCAATTTTAAACCTGTAGACCTCTACTCTAATACATTTATATTAATAACATGAATATTAACTGGCATAGTAAATGCTGTAAAGAAACAGAAAAGCGAAAACTAAAAGAAAAAAGAAAGAAGAATACCTGGATATGGACTGCAGTGTCGCTCCAAGAAATCACCGAGACGGCGAGACCTTTTACCCAATCTCCTTTCAATACTTGGAGTGTGGGCTCCGAAATATATTACCTAAAGGAAAATTTTCAACGAAAATTTCTTCTTTTTAACTCTCCAGAAGTTAATACTTTCGGAAAACTATTAATTTTGATTGATGATTGATACTAAACCATAATTCCAGGACCCCTATTTATAATAGACTACTAGACCAAAAAATTTCACAAAAATCTATGTGGGATAGTATTTAAAATAAAGAGCCAAAACGACATCGGTTTTAACCCATAGATGAATTTCGAGCACGCCAGCACACATGCACCGCGTGGTGCATTGTGATTGGAGGCACGGATCACCACTTGGGGAGTCCCAGAGCATGCCACGAGGCATGCTCTTGTTGGTCGGTGCCCGTAGGCATTGATCACCCCTTAGGACCACCCAACGGGTGACACGTGGTTGTGTCTATCGCGTGCGACGCAAATTTTTAAGTTGATTTTCCTGTTTTTCCCTCTTTCTATCTTATTTTGTTTTGTTTTTATTTCCCACATATAAAAATTCATCTTATAAATTTTTAATTAAATAAAAAATAATTTACTTTAAAATTTTAATTTCTATTCATCGAATGAATAATGTTTAGCAAACTCAAATTTATTCATCTCATGAATTCTTTCATATTTTTCTGATAGTGTAAAATTAGAGGCTTGTGCAGGGACCTCACGGACAATTTAAATCTAGCTTCAAATAGGTCCAAACTCATTATCATCTCCTGATAATATTTGATTACCATTTAATAGGACTTAATTCCACTAAATGAATCCTACTGCACTGTAGAGTTAAATCATTTATTCGATAATTTCTAATTTATATAATTGCAACATGCCCAATGCCGCACTGGCTCCTGCCTTAGCAGATCGGGGGAGGGGGGGTGGGATGTACGCCGCCTTCCCCCTTCAGGGTATTACCCCTGAAGAAAAGCTATTTCTGAGTGCCCTCAACCTGAGAGTGAGGACTTTCCAGGAGGTCACCCATCCTGGTACTGTTGTCACCCAATTTGTAATAATTGAACCCCTTGATATCCACGAGAAATAATAATTAAAACTACCATCTCACTGCTTCTCCTTAAGTACCCGACTCACCCTTTTCGAATAATTCTATAACACGAGAACATATTCTTCGTATCATTTTGGCCAAAGATTCCAATTTTCCAAACACTTGTGAATCTACTTAAAGGGGCATTTGTATCTCATAAGAGACTATAGACTCTATGTTGACTATTTTGCTCCCACTACATTTCATTCAGTTACTCAACGTACATGGACTATTGGTCACTTTACAGGACCTCATTTTGAGTATACCAAACTGGCGAACACTACGTGCACTAGTTCAAGACAATCTCAAGATTCAGAATTATTTCTTAATCACAAAGAATTATTTGTTTCTGACAGTAGTTAAGGAATAAATAATTCAGGTGGTCCAACTTAATGTTCCAATCTTATTGACAAACACTAACTATGATACTTCTGAATTCCCATCCTCATGACCTAGACAAGCTATTTAAGGTATTATGTTATGGTCTTATCAGACAAGTTGTCCAGAACTCATCACCGACTATAAACATACTTTGACAACATATCACAATTCCTATTTAAGTTTATTTGTGGCTCAATCTCATTAACCATTTAAACCAAACTATGACATATATTATTGGACTACGTCCATCTCATGGAATGTTTTAGAAATAATCGCATCCATAGTTGACTTGCAAACCATAATTAGACATAAAAATAAAAATAATAATAATAATAATAATAATAATTTTATTTATTAATATTTAAATGCAAATAATTGGGTTTTCAGGACACTGGCTCCAACAATCTCCCACTTGTCCTAAACCCAATTAACCCTGCATTGCATAACTATCTCCAAGGGACATGTCATCTCATTGACTATAACAATTTCAATACTAATGCCTCACTGTCTCATCCTTTCCCTTACAAGTTATGGAACTATATAAAACCTTCGAAGTCAACAGGCTTACTTTACAACTTCTTAAGTTATTAAGTTCCCAACTTCCATAGTGAACTAAGCAATACTAGATTGCTTAACGCTTCACCATCTATTGACTCCCACTCCTAAGGTAAACATAAATTCTAACGTCAAATGTCAAGAATCCTTAAAATCATGTGCAATCTATGACAAACCAACATACTTTCTCACAATCTCGTAAAAGCACGACCTAAGAACACAGTTGATTCCTTTTACGTCTTTTATTTTGAAGTAATTAGATGGTCAAATCTTTAACAGCTAATTGCAATTCCACACCATTTATAATTAGTAGAATGCAATCCAACTACATCATTTAGAAAGTCGCTACTTTCTTATTAGGTCACTTGCACATCTATGGCTCAATAACCATTTGTTCAAACCCATAGGATTTGATGATTGTCATCGAATCTCTATTCAATGATCAAGATGCAAATTTAAGTTCATAAATGGACTTCCTCACTTTGCATATTATATGCTTCTGATATTTGGCAATAGACTTGTCTGGTTGTATCATATACATATGTCCCTCAAGATGATCATTCAGAAAATGTCGTCTTAACTTCCATTTGACATATCTCATCATAATGAGATATAATGGACAAGAGTATCCTTAATAACTTAAGCATAAAAATTGGCCAGAAGGTCTCATCATAGACGATTCCTGCCTTTAGGGTATCACCCATTGCCATCAATCTTTGCCTTGAAGGTCTCTATCTTCCCGTCCACTCCTCTCAATCTCTTATAGACCCATTTAGATCCATTCTAATGGATTCAATGCCTTTTGGCGCTTCTACAAGTTCCCAGACTTTGTTAGAATACAATTACTCCGACTTTGCTCTTATTTCTATGACGCATTGGTCTGCATTTCTATCCTTCGGAGCTCCATTGCAGTTTAAAGGATCAGATTCATTATCATGCTCAACCATTAAGGCTAATCAAATGAATCTATCAGGTGCCCGGATCATCCTCCCACTACACTGAGGCTCCCATGTTTTCAGTGCAAGTTAAGATTAGCTTTAGTATGCATCAAATGCATCAACCAAAACGAAGTTGTATCATGTTGTTAAGATACAATATCTCATATAGTCAAATTCTTTAACATATGCTTATCATTACCCATTTATTAAACTTCCTGCATAAAAAACCTATTGATATGCAAGATTGATTTATCATATGAATCTTACCATATTCAATAACACATTATTGATTCTTTCTACAACACTTTGCAGTAAGGAAAAAACTAAGAGCTCTCCTGAAATCCACCACCTTGATCTAATCGAAGTGACTTGAGTCATCAACTAAAAAAAAAACTTGATGAAGTACTTAGAGCTTCCACCCGTTCGAATAATCACCAGTTCACAAACATTCTGTGAACAAGTTCAAGTAGTTTAGTGGCTTTATTGTCTTTACTCTTAAAGAATCTTTAAGTCACCACTCATTCGTACATGATTGGCAGGTTGGTTATCATTTTGAATCTAGCAATTCTAAAGACCACCTCAAACCAGTATTTGAATCATGTTGGACTAATCCGACTTAAGCTCAAGCGCCACTAAGAGCTATATCTGCTTTAGGATAATCTTCTTTTCATGGTAATGCAGCCTAACTTGTGCTAGAGATAGAAACTATCAACCATTATACCTTTTAAATAAACATTTTATTTACATATGTACAATGCAGTTTGTTTTGAAAAAATAATTGAAACCGATTTTATAAATGAAATCATAAATAGAAATCAAATTTCTACAAGAATGGTTAATTGAAATCAAAAATTATGTTCCAAAAACTTGCCATCTATACTCTTTGTAGATATGATTGGTTGATCTACTATCCACCAAGACACTAGTGGACTACCAACTAATCTCGACTACTGCCAACAAGATATCGAATACCTTATTCTGAAGACTTTCAAACCTTGGAAACAAGAATAGATGAATTTTCAGGCAACTTCTTCTAAAAATTTTTAATGACCAATCCCTTTTTTTTTTGTTTTAATTTACCCTTTAGAGGTTCCTAGTTTCCTGATATTGTTACTCCCATAAAGTGGACTTTTCAATTAGGCTAATTAGGATCATATCCTGTTGAGATTGGCTATCAATATCAGCATCAAGAATTCCAGTTAAATTGTAGAAGCTATCATCTCTATGACGCGTTCTTTAACTGAGAATCCTTAACACATTCTAGGGTCAATAATTTTTCTTATAAAGTGTCCTCATACTACTTAATAGTCCATCAAACATTTTTCTTAAAAATTGGGCATCTCTACTATAATTGATTTTTCAAGTATCTCATACTAGAATACATTTGATATTAATGTTCGAATCTAGCACCCTACTAACTAGTTAGCCTAGGCCTCTGTTCAAAATTGTTCCTTCTACCTAGTAGATCTTTTAGCAGTAAACTAGAGAACAAACGAGCAATTTAATTCTCCTTATGTATAGAGGACATCAATATTGATTGCAAAGCAATGTAAAATTTAAAAACAAGCAGTCTGAAAAATAAAACTGTAAACAAGTTACACAACATACATAGACATATTTCTTTATTTTAGCAAACAATCAAGTTTGGAGTTCACAATCCTATAGTAAAATATATGCCGTGGTGTCCCAACCAAACTACCAAATACTCCTTGGCAGTAAGGCAACATCGAGATATCAGTAAGGTGAGAACTTTTCTCAATTAATTTCATTTTCTTATAAACTCTTACTAAACAAAATTAATACACCACTTTACCCTTAGCCTCTAAGGTTATATGACAGAGCTCCTCGGAGAGGCTAACGTATTTCCCTAGTCAAGTGTATACCACTAGCTAGACATCCATACAAGTCCACAAAGTACTCCATGGTAGCGTGGTCGCACCTATTTTCCTGTACTTCGGTCTATTTCTAAAGGTCTAACCTTATACACTGCAAATGAGTATCCTGCAATGGGATAGGATCAATCTACTATACTGTTAGACCGGTAACGAAGGCCGTGAAAATCATATAAATTCACTGCTGCTTGATGTTTTGAGTAAGTGAACTTTCTAATTGCTTTAGCAGAAAAAATAGAGTATGAAATCCACCTAACCATTCCCTGACATATGCAATGATGACCTAACTAATCTATCCGCTACTCTCTAGCAGCATAGCCGTATAGAGTTCTCATATAGGTGAGAACTATTCTCAATAAATATGTTTTATAAACATAATTAACTCACCATTCTGCCTTTGCCTATAAGATAATACCACAACACTTCGTAGGAGTCCTATATACTATCCAAGTCAAGTGTGTACCATTGCCTAAACTTTGGTACAAGTCCACTGGATGCTCCACGGCGGCGTGGCCACACCTTCCTGTACCTCAATCCATCTCGTAGAGGTCTAACCCTTTACACTGCAGATAAAACGCCCTCCTCACGAAGTAAAGCTTATCCAATATATTGTTAGACTGGCAATGGAGGCTGTGAGGACTTAACTCCTGAGCCTCGCTCCCACTTGAAGTTTTGAACTGCGGATCTTTCTTTTAGTCTTGACTATCCCATAATCATTATTAAAATTATATTCTAAATTTTGTTTAACTATTAAGTAAATCTTAATGGCATTAGGCTGCCTTAATTATGTTACCCCCTTTTTTTTAACTTATTTAACTCCAATCTTATTGAACTTTCCAAATACTTGAACCGTCGAATTC
Source organism: Simmondsia chinensis (assembly GCA_018398585.1). Taxonomy (NCBI): domain Eukaryota; kingdom Viridiplantae; phylum Streptophyta; class Magnoliopsida; order Caryophyllales; family Simmondsiaceae; genus Simmondsia; species Simmondsia chinensis. Next base: position 5,741,802 of record JAGTTD010000021.1, on the reverse strand, counting down.
TAATCCCATTAGACCTATCTGGAAATGCTCCTGCCTGATTTTTATAAACTAGTAGTTCTTAATTTATTTAAAGGGCATTTATAACCATGGTTATTAAAATCCCGATTCGAATCTTAGAATCCTACGATTTTACGATTCCAAAATTGTTGACCGATCTAAATCATAAGTAGAATCTTAATTTTGTAAAATCTTACTATTCATTGATATTATATGAAACTAACAGATAGAATCATAATACGATTTTACGATTCTACCGATCCAATCTCGATTTTACCAACGTATACAAATTAAAAGGTAAAATGTAAAAAATCAAGTACATATTATAAAAAAAACTTACTTTATTAGTTTGAAGTAAAAGAAAGTTCATTAAACATTTATATAATTTCAAGAAACTTAAATTAAGTTTTATTTTATGTTTTAAGCTTATATAAAGTTCGATTAGTAGCATATATATTGAAAGCTTTCATGATCATTGTAGGATAAAATGACATATATATGTTTCATGACAATATCTTTATCATTTTTGATTTATTTCTTATATATACACATGTAAGTTGAGATCTTATTAATAATTTTTTGACTTATATAACTGATAATGATATATAATATCAAAAAAATACCACACATTTAGTAGAATTTTACGATTCTCGATTTAATTCCAGGATTCCGATTCTAAAAGCCCCTACCAATTCTAAGTAGAATTCCGATTCTAACAATCTTGTTTAAAACTAGATTGTCTTATAATCTACATTAGAATCATATTCTAAAATTAAATTAAATAAATAACAAATAACTTATTATTGTTATTAGAAATCAGTGTCGACATCTACTACATCCCAAAAAATTTTAATTAATTTTTATCCACTTTAGTGCTGAAAACAGCGTCAAAGAAAAAATAATCTAAATTTTTATATTTTTTAAAAAATATATTAATTCTAATCTCATTTGATCAATAATTAAATCCGAATTTCTAATCATATTAGTCAAAATATCATATCTAATCTCATGAGATCTTTGTATCATCTAATCTTATCAGAATAAAATAATTTTGAAAATATAATCAAATATATAAAATCATGTCTAAAATACAATTTTTTGAAAGTTGTAATTTATGGATCGAAAATAACCTTCAATTCAACCGGTATTTAAAATAATTTAAAACCGAATCGACAATTCAACTACTACTAAACAACTTTTGTAATACTTTCAAGTTTTTCCTTTTCTTTTAATAAAATCTCTATTTTATTTATACGCAAATCTATTCATTTTGATTTATTATGCCTATTATGAATGTGAGAAGTTGGCTCTGATACCAATTGTTGGGATATATTTCATAAATATTCATCTACAAATTTAAAATTCTTAATTTTAAACTTACAAGCCTCTACTGTAATACATTCATAATAATAACATGACCATTAGCTAGCATAGTAAATACTGCAAATAAATATAAAAGCGAAAAGTAAAAAAACGAAAGAGGAACACCAGCATGTAGACCGCAGTGTTGCTCCAAGAAATCATTGAGACTACGAGACCTTCTACGCAATCTCCTCAAAACACCTGAAGTGTGGACTCCGAAAAATATTAACTAGAGAAAAAATATCAACGGAAATTTCTCCTCTCTTTTAGTTCTCCAAAAGTCAGTACTTTTAGAAAACTATTAATTTTGATTAATGATTGATATTAAACATTAATTCTAGGACCCCTATTAATACTAGGCTACTGGACTAGAAAATTTCACAAAAGTCTATTTGGGATACTTTAAAAACAAGCCAAAACGATGTCATTTTTAACCCAAAGAAGAATTATGTGCACGCTAGCACACTGGCGCCATGTGGCGCGTACGATTGGCCCACATCCGAAGGAGCAAATCGCCCATTAGGGCGTCCCGGAGCGTGCAACGTGGCATGCTTTGATTGGTCCATGCCCGTAGGCACGGATCGCCGCTTAGGACAGCCCAACGTGCAACACGTGGTCGGTCCACCGTGTACAACGTGGATTTCTGAGTTGTTTTTCCAGTTTTCCCCCTTTTTTTTGTTTTGTTATGTTTTTCATATGTAAATTTAAATTTATTCATCTTGTGAATTCTTTAATATTTTTCTGATTGTGTAAAATTAGAGGTTTGTTCAGGGACCACAGAGACAATTTAAATCAAACTCCAAATGGGTCAAAACTCATTATCATATAATAATGATATTTGATTGTCATTTAATAGGACTTAATTCCACTTAATAAATCTTACTGCACTCTAGAGTGAAATTATTTATTTGATAGTTCCCAATTTGTAATAATTGAACGATCAGCCCCTCTATCCGATATCAATGATAAGTAATAATTACAACTACCATCGTTATACTTCTCACTGCTTCTCCTTAAGTACCCGACTCACTCTTTTCGAATAATTCTGTAACACGAAAACATATTCTTCTTATCAATTCTAGTGACGAACACTAAGAATGCTTTGGCTAAAGATCCTGAATTTTTCGAACTCTTGCGAATCTACTTAAGGGGACATATATTCATAAAAGACTATAGACTCCATGTTGACTATTTTGTTCCCGCTACATTTTATGTAGTTACTCAACGTACATAGACTATTGGGAACTTTATATGACCTCACATTGAGTACACCAAAGTGGCGAACACTACGTGCACGAGTTCAAGACAATCTCAGGATTCAAAGTTATCGCCTAATCTGAAAAAACTATTTATTCCTGACAGCAGTTAAGAAATAAACAATTCCAATGGTCATGCTCAATGTTTTAATCTTATTGACAAACACTAAATGTGATATCTCTAGATCCCTATCCACATGACCTAGACAAGCCATCGAAGGTATAATGTTATAGTCTTATCTGACAAGTTGTCCAGAACTCATCACCGACTATGAATTTATTTTGACAACATGTCACAATTTTGATTTATGTCTATCCACATGACCTAGACAAGCCATCTAAGGTATAATGTGACTCTTCCACCGCAGACTTGCTTCCATCGCCAACACAGCCCAGTGCCTCTTTACTCTTTGCTGCTTGGCGTGTGTCCTCTATTGGTATGGTTGTATCCCTGTTTCTGCCAACACCTTTGGCCAACAATGCTTTAGCCGGCAACTTTAGGTTCTTGTCTTACTCCGGTTGTGGAGCTTCGTCCTTCTCGTGTAGCAAGACTATCCTTGTGTTCCCAAACATGAAGCTATAGGTGTTTCATCGTCCGTCATGGAAGGTGCCCCTATCAAATTGCCATGGTCGTCCCAATAGCAGATGACATGCATTCATGGCTACCACGTCACACCATACCTCGTCCTTATACTTCTCCCCGATTAAAAAGTTAACCAAACATCATTTGAAGACGGTTACCTAGTTTCTCTTCTTGAACCAAGACAACTTATATGGGTCTAGGTGGTCTCCCGTCTTCAACCCAAGCTTTTGCACGGCCTCTTCGGAGATGACGTTTTCACAGCTTCCCGAGTCACGTTTTCACAGCTTCCCGAGTCAATCACTAGGCAGCATATCCTCTCGCCAACAGTGCATGTCGACTGGAAGATGCTACTCCCCAGCCAATTGTGTCCTTGTTCCGCTCTTGGCATGAAGCACGTACACCTAACCACAAGTAGACAGCCCTCGTCTCCTGCAACGGCCTCCTCGTCCTGTGGCGCCAACTCGTCACCAACGTCTTTCTCAATAACTCCGCCATCTTCTCCATGGAGTCCCTCAATGTAAAGGCCCTTGCCCATTCTATCACCCTTACGACACTTACCAGCATGGTACCCCATCTCTCCACACTTGAAACAACGGGTTCGGGAGCTACCCGCTAAGTCCTTCCCAATGTTGGCGGTAACCGGCTTCACTTGCATATCCAAGTTGGTTGGTAGTCTCACCTAGTCACGCCCACTTTCTTGGATGTTCCCAGTGCCGTCCAACTTGACGATGCCTCTGTTGCTTCTCGACAACAATTGCCCTCTAACTCACTTCTGAAACCAAAAAGATGTCGAACATATTCAACACCTCCTGTATCGACTCTTTCAACCCGCCTATGTACTTGTCCGCTAACTTCTCCCCTGATTTTGCCAAGTTGTTCCTAGCGATCAAGGATTAGAAGTTTGCCGTGTACTTCTCCACGATCCGAGAACTCTGACATAAGCTCTAAAGACACTGATACATAATCTTGATGTGATTGTAAGGCAGGAAGGCACCTCGCATGTGTTTCCTTATCTTTTCCTATGTCTCAATTCTCACCTTTCCTTTTCGAAGCTGCAAGTGCTTCAATTTTGTCACCAAGCGGCTACCCTTCCTGAAGCCATGTTGCGACTAATGGTGCCTGTTTCTTCTCCGGGACCTCCCTAAACTCAAGGGCCTCCTCCACTACCACCAGCCAGTTACAGAGCTCCTTTGGACGTCCTCCTTCATTAAACTCCGTAATTTCAATCTGGAGGCCGGATTCCCACCTCCAACTGTCAAAATTGTTGATGCCGCCGGTAAAAGGCCAAGCTCTTCTCTACCTTAGGTCTGGTAGCTTAGCATTCAACGGATTCTAAAAGCTCTCGTCCATGTCATCATTAGCACCGTGTGTTAATGGGCGTTGGGGCTAGGTTACCGGTTCAAGATTGGGATTTGCACCTAGTTCTATCAAGCAACGCTCAACTCACTAGAATTTCTCCTCCAACTCATCAAATTTCCTCACGTCTTGCCTCTAGAAATCTTGCTTGTAAATGTCCTCAACGACGGCGCTCCTCTATTGCCCATGGGTCATCTCAGAAACCATTTTGAACTCTGATACCAACTGATGCAGAGCGTAGTGGAAGATTTAGGGGAATGAGAAGGTTCGACATCCTTCCCTTTAATTTTATTAATTCACTAATAAAACAAAGAGGAAAATACACGCTCAGTTCTCATAGCCCGAGAAAAGAGACTCAAAATCACTCATAAAATAATTATAAAATTAGATGGTCAAACAACCTAGGTTTCTCTTGTATTTATAGAGGAGCTAATTGACTCTAAGTCAAACTCTAAGAGATAAATAAAAATACTAAAAGATAAATAAACACCAAAATATAAATATAAAAACTAAATAAAATCTAAAATATAAATCTAATCCTAGTATAAGTGAAATTCTATCTTCACCGCATCTCTCTTCAGCCTTCCTTCCAAGCTCATGACACCAACTCATTGCCGGTTGCATCAAACTTGGACACTTGTCAGCTGTGCCTCCATACCCGCTACTCGTACCCACTGCTTGCATCCGCCAAGGGACCCACCAAGCTCAAGCGTGGGCTACATCACTTATAAATATGTCAATAACATAACTCATGGTTAGGGATGAAAATGGGGGAGGTAAAACTCGTTACCTATGCGTACCCGTCCCGTTTAGGGCAGGTACGGGTATGATGTTGTGCCCATCCCGCCTCGCTCTATACTTGCTCCACCCCACCCCATACCTCCCCTATACTCGCCCCAATTTATATTTTATTTATTTAAAAATAATATATATATATATATAGTTACTCAATTGTGTGTCAAATATTATAGCCAATTATAATTAGATTCTACAATATAATATTAAATAATGAATATGGACATGGATGCTTGTTTGGTACCCATATTAGGACGAGTATGGGGTGGGTAATGGACACCAGTTTGATACCCACGGATGATGGTGCGAGTATAGGTATAGATTTGTGCCCATAGGGGTAGGTATGGGTATCCACTTCATACCTGTGGCGGGTAATGGGATGGGTATTGCCCCGCCCAACCCATTGCCATCCATGTTCATGATTGATACTAGCAATAAATACATATATAATAATATAATAATAGTAATACCACTCAAATACCTAATATTACTACATAAATGTTGTTAAGCATGTCAAACATGAGTTAAATGGTTCAAACTCAACCCAACTACAAGAACAACAACAACAACAATAGGCCCAGTGCTTCAAGGGCTCCAGCATAAGCAAGGTCTGGGAGGGGTAGGATGTACGCAGTCTTACCCCTTCAGGGTGATACCCTAACGAGAGGCTGTTTCCAAGGACCCCCCAACATTAGAAGCATGAAAGCATCAGAGCATGGAGCATGGGAAGCACGAAAAGCATTGAATGCATGGCAACATGAAAATAAGAGTGAAAGCAAAAAGCAAGCAAGTCTGTAAAGGAAGGAGTCCACGTCCGACATAAGGGAGCATGTAGAGAGTAAAGGCAGCAAGTAGCACTACATCACAAGACGTCAAACCATAAGCACTAAGCAACCAAAGTACGTCAAAATTGCGTACAAACAAGCAGGCATGTAGGAAGCCTCCTCGCACTAGTACTAGCTAGAAGTGCTCATCGCTCCTAAACTGCTATATCACTTACACCTATTTTAATCCCTCATTGAGCTCTATCTAGGGCCATCTCCTCATTTAGGTTAAGATAGGTGAGATCCTGTCGAATTGGCTCCATCCAGTTCTTCTTTGGCCTACCTCTTCCTTTCTTTCCGTCTGTAATGTGGAGTTGCTCATATCTCCTGATTGGGGCAGTGGTCGGTCTCCTCTTAACATGCCCAAACCTTAGTAGTCGTTGCTCCCTCAACTTATCATCGATTGGGGCCACTCCTAATTTACTTTGTATAACATCATTTATGATCCTATCCTTCCTCATGTATCCACACATCCGTCTTAACATCCTCATCTCCGCCACCTTCATCTTTTGCATGTGATGCTGCTTAACTAGCTAGCACTCCACACCGCATGACATGACCGATCTCACTACCATCTTATAATATTTTCCCTTTAACCTTAATGGGAACTTCCTATCGCATAGTACCGCAGAGGCTATCCTCCATTTATGCCAACCCACTTTAATCCGGTTGCTGACATCTGCGTCCACTTCGCTGTCTTGATGCACCATGGATCCCAAGTATTTAAAGCACTCTTTCTACGGTATGCACTCTAATCCAATATTGACGTCTTCTATGCTTGGCATGGTAGAGGTACAGAACTTGAGTTCCATGTACTCGGTCTTAGATCTACTAAGTCTTAGACCTTTCGATTCTAAGGCCATTCTCAAAGTTGTAGCCTGTCATTCACCTCTTCCCTAGACTCTCCTACTAGGACTATATCGTCCGCGAAAAGCATGCACCAAGGCACGTCCCTTTGAATGTGCCTAGTAAGCTCATCTATAACTAAAATGAACAGATAGGGACTCAAGGCTGATCCTTGGTGTACCCCAACTGTAGTGAGGAAAGCATCTGTCTCCCCTTCCGTTGTGCACGTATTGGTTTGCGCATCTTCGTACATGTCTTTAATGACTTGTATATAGGGCTGGGGGATGCCTTTCCCCTCTAAGACCCTCCATAGGACCTTCCTTGGCACTCAAACTCAGCAAAACCCAATCACCTAAACAGGTTAAACGGATCAATTTAAATTCAACCTGGCTTCAAAAGTCCCAATCCAAACACACTATCTTCATATTGTTTTCGTATCGTGTTACTATGTCATGTTAGATTTTTCCAAGTTTACTTTCAATTGTGGTGGTCACAAAACGAGAGATCAATTTATTTATAGAATAAAAGATAAATTCACATTTTGAATAAAAGATATAGAAAATTAATTCAAATAAACTTATAAAGATTAAAGATTGTATTTGTTGCCCAATAGAAGGGAGAGTCAGTGCAAGTAGGTGGATTGAAGCATTAGTGGCAAGCCAAAAACTTGCACCATATGCATTGTCTTGATTTTGTGGCCTTCATTTTTGTATCATAAATACGCGCATATTTTGGTGGTGGCTGTTATCATTTATTAAAAAGCACCTCGTTGTTCTTTGAATTAACCTTATAATAACAAAAGTCACTTTTATTATGACCCTACATTACAACGATGTTGATCAATCGCATCAAATAATATGTTATGGCCCATGCTACTCATGGTCATACATAAAGGACCATTTATGACAAAAACAAAAAGGCATCCCCCCCCCCGCCCCCCCCCCCCCCCCCCCCCCCCCCCCCCCCTAAAACTATCCACATTTTAGGTGTGATTTTAGAAAACCACTTAATTATTTTACTTTTTCAAAGTCACACCTAAAATATTCAAAAAATTTACAATGTCACACCTAATACTGACACCATTAAATTTTCATCAAATAAAATGATGTATTTTGGAGTATAAACGCATCAAAACATCAAGTTTAACTTAATTTAATTAAATTATATTCAGTAATGTATTTTACAAATGACAAATTACTATTCACCTCTAAATTTGTAAAATTATTAAGGGTTTGATGCGCTACTACAGCTTTTTGCCACCAAAAAATTTAGAAGTGTTTTTTATTTGTAAAATAATTTATAATTCATTGATAAAAATAAGTTTTATTTAGGGTAGTTTAATAATTTCATATTTATTTTAACGGAAAGTTAACGATATCAATATTGTGTGTGACATTAAAAAACTTAAGTGTAGCTTTGACAATTTTAAAAAGTTATGTAATTTTATAAAACCACACCTAAATGTAGGTGGTTTTCAATAAGAAAATCAAAAAAAAATGATAAAGAAACATTCAATTAGCGTTAACTAGTGGGAAAAAGTGCAGCAAGGAAGCCACATAGCATTGGAGGTTCTTCGAAAGCTAGGGGTGTGAATGAGTTGGATCTAGAACTGTTATGATCCATCCAATATTTGATTCAAACACAATCCAACCCCATAGAATGGTAGGATAATGGTTTTGGGTTGGGTCAGGTTGGGTTGACTCATGTTGGGTGAATGCATAATTCATATAAATTTTGATTTCCACCCATTTTAATTTTAATTTAGTGTTAATAATTGGTTACAAAGCCTAGAGTATTACTGGAAAAATCACACAAATACACATCGAAAGTATAAAAATAATTCAAAACAATCAATACAAAAATTTACATAAAAATTTTCTCTCAACTAGAGGAAAAAATTACAAGGTCCATACAAGTGCCCCATTCACTGTAAAATTTTGTAATTACAATATCTAATTATAACATTGCCACTCCATCACACAAACACTCCACCTAATGTAACTTTTGCAAGGTAAAGCTATCGCCCTCTATAATGTAGCTTTTATACGGTGAAACTACAAACGCTCCCACAAGAAACTTTTGGACAATTGAAGTTACAAATCCTTTATCAAAGGATACAAGTATGACTTCCTTTGTACTTGTGTGATCACACTTAAAAATAAAACAAAGAATGCTCACAAATAGAAAGCACTTATAATCAATTTTCTCGCTCTCTCCTGCTGCTTGCGGTGCCTCTCTTTACTCCCTTACACTATACTTTTCTTCTCTTCTCCAAACCCTCCACTTCTCAACTAATATATATGAATTACAAAATTACCGCATAAAACCTTAACTTATAAGGGTATATACCAAAAATGTAACCATATAAAATTATACATCATTATTTAACATGATGTGACATTCTATTCTCAAATGATTGTGAGAGCTTTCAAGGCGATATGTTGCTAAAGAAGATTTATATTAGCTTATTTAAAGTTGCAACTTAAACTAAATCTATTTTATAAGTAATAGAGTGTATAAATACTTAAGTTGACTTCCTTTACTCCAAGATAAAGAAGTTACTTCATTTACAACATATGCTTGCATTTTTACTTATTAACTTTTTATTTATATGTCATAGCAGGATCAAGGTAGGATTAGTAGAATTACGTTATTATAGCATAATCCTATCAATTAATTTCATTTAAAATCTAGAGTTATTTACACAAAATGTCTCTCTATTTTGCTGATTGTATCAGTTTAGTCAATGTACTTTTAATTGAGTCAAATTAGTCTCTCTACAATTTATATTGTGTCACTTTAATCCTTTTGTCAAATTTAAGTCAAATTATTGACGTAATTTTTAATGGAACAATCATGTGCGATGCTAGAAACCCACTATAAATTCACTTATTAACTCAATCTAAATCAATCTTGTTAGAACCAATGTCCTGAAAACCAATTATTTGAGTTTCAACATTAATAAATAAAAATTGTTTTATCTATTTTTTGTCTGATTATGGTTTACGGATCAAATATGCATGTGGTTATTTCTAAAACGTTCCATGAGATGGATATAGTTCAATACAATATGTTATAGTTTGGTTTAAGTGGTTAATAAGATGGAGTCATGGATATGCTTAAATCAAAATTGTGACATGTTGTCAAAGTAAGTTCATAGTCGGAGATGAGTTTTGGACAACTTGTCTGATAAGATTATAACATGTACCTTATATGGCATGGCTAGGTCATGTCAATAGAGATACAGAAGTATCATAGTTAGTGTTCGTCAATAAGATTGGAACATTGAGCTGGACCACCGGAATTGTTTATTTCTTAACGGCTATCAAAAATAAATAGGTCTTTGTGATTAGGTGATAACCCTAAATCCTGATATTGTCTTGAAGTCATGCATGTAGTGTTCGTCACGTTGATGTACTCAAAGTGAGGTCATGTCTACGTACGTTGAGTGACTGCATGAAATGTAGTTGAAACAAAATAGTTAACATCAACTCTATAGTCTCTTATGAGATATAGATGTCCCCTTAAGTAGATTCACAAGTGTTCGAAAAATTCAGAATCTTTGGCCAAAGTATTCCTAGTGTTCGTCACTAGAATTGATACAAAGAATATGCTCTCGTGTCACAGAATTATTAGTGATCGGGTACTTAAGTAGAAGCGGCATAATGATGGTAATTTTAATTATTTCTTCTCATGTGTAGCAGATAGAGGGATTGATCATTCAATTATTATAAATTGGGAATTATCGAATAAATAATTTAACTCCAAATTGCAATAGGATTTATTGAGTGGAATTAAGTTCTATTAAATGGTAATCAAATATTATCATGAGATAATAATGAGTTTTGACCCACTTGGAGCTAGATTTAAATTGTCCTTGAGGTTCCTGCACAAGCCTCTAATTTTACACAATTAGAAAAATATTAAAGAATTCATGAGATGAATTATTTATTCAAGAGATGAGTAAATTTAATTTTGCTAAACAGTATTTATTAGATGAATAAAAATATAAAATATAAAATAAAAATTATTTTGTTAAACTAAAATTCTTAAGATGAATTTTACATGTGGGAAACAAAACAAAACAAAAAAAAGGACAAAGACGCAAAAATAGGCCGCAATCCGTGTTGCGCTCAATGGACCAACTAATGCACAACATGTGTTACGCATTGGGTAGTCTTAAGGGGCAATCCGGACCTTTGGGCATGGATCAATCATGCTCTGGGACGCCCTAGGGGGCGATCGGTGCCATTAGGTGTGGACCAACCAGAACGTGGCACGTGGCACGTGGCACGTTTTGAGCAGCCAAAAATTGATTTAACTGAAATGGCGTCGTTTTGATAAGTTATTTTGTATCCTATTTTAGCTTCTCTTTTTTTTCATCCCATAGCCTATTATAAATAGGGATCATGGATTTATGGTTTAGCAGTGAAAATCAATTTAATTTTAGTAGTTTTCTGAAAGTGTTAACTTTCAGAGAATTAAAGAGAGAAAATTTACGTTGAAATTTTTCTCTAAGTTTAATATTTTTCGGAGCCCAGACTCCAAGTGTTCAGAAGAGATTGCGTAGAAGGTCTCGCGATCTCGGTGATTTCTTGGAGCGATACTGCGGCCTGCATCCAAGTATTCTTCTTTCCTTTTCTTTTAGTTTTCGCTTTTCTATTTATTTACAGTATTTATTATACTAGTTGTTTGTGTTATTACTATGAATGTATTAGAGTATAAGCATGTTGGTTCAAAATTAGGAATTTTAAATCTGTAGATTTAGAAATAGGAATTCTAAGTCACTAGTAAGTTTAAAATTAAAAATTTTAAATCATTCCACTGCCATTAATTTAATTAACTTAGGAAATATTTTTGAAATACGTCCCAACAATTGGTATCAAATTCAGCTTCTGATTACATTCATAATATAGATATTAGGCATATTAAATCAAAAATAAATAGATATGCGTATAAATAAAATATAGATTCTATTATAATAAAAGGAAAAACATGACGGTGTTATTAAAATTGTTTAGTAACAGTTTGAATTGTCGATTCGGTTTTAAATTATTTTAAACACCAGTTGAATTAAAGGTTAATTTAGATCCGTAAATTATGACTTTCAAAAAATTTTATTTTACATATGATTTTAAAATATTGATTTGATTTTCAAAATTATTTTATTCAAATACCATTAGATAAGATACAGTTCTAATAAGATTAGATGTTTTGAACATCTAATATGATTAGATATTCGGATATAACTATTGATCTAATGAGATTAGAATAATTAATTTAATTAAAAATATTTTTTTAAATATGATGGTGACATCAGCGGTTGGCGACATCAAAAGTGTTGAAGTTAACGAAGACGTCAGAGCTAACGTGTCACTTTTTTATAAAAAAATTGGGATATGCAGACATCGGTGCAGTTTTAATAAATAATAATATTAAATTAATTTTATTATTTATTTAATTTAATTTTAGAATGTGATTCTAATATAGATTATAAGATAATCTAGCTATAAATGCCCTTTAAGTAAATTAAAGAACCACTAAAAGGAACATACCCAGTGCCTCAAGGGCTCTCGCCTACGCAGGGTCGCGGGGGGGCGGATGTACGCAGTCTTCCTCCTTTAGGGTGTTAACTTGAAGAGAGGATGTTTCCCAGTGCCCCCAACCTGAGGGTGAGGACTTCCCAGGAGGTCACCCATCCTGGTACTACTCTCGCCCAAGCACGCTTAACTTCGGAGTTCTAATGGGATCCCGTGACGGCATGTTGGTGCCCTCTTTGGTGGCTAGTTTATAAAATTCAAGTGGGAGTATTTTCAAATAGATTTAAAAGGATTGAATATTCAATTGTTAAAATATTTAGAAAGAAAAATATTTTGTGTAATGTCTAATAAGATTAGAGTTAAATAAATAAAAAATAATAAGGATAATAATAAAAGAGCAACCTAATGTGGTTAAGAATTATTTAATAATTTAATAAAATTCTGAATATGATTCTGATAGTGATTATGAGATAATTAAGACTAAAAGAAAGATCCACCATTAAAAACATCAAGTGGGAGCGTGGTTCATGAGTTGAATCCTCACGGCCTTCATAACTAGTCTAACAATATACTAGATAAGTGTTACTCTCTGACGAGAGTGTTTTATCTGCAGTGTAGAGGTTAGACTTCTACGAGATGCATTGAGGTATAAAAAAAATGGGTGCGGCCACACTGCAGTGGAGCATCTTATGGACTTGTACCAAAGTCTAGGCAAATGTAAACACTTGACTAAGATAGTATATAAGACTCCTCGGGAGCACAATGATATTATCTTAGTGGCCAATGAAGAATGGTGAGTTAATTATGTTTAGAAAACATGTTAATTGAGAATAGTTCTCACCTATCTGATAACTCGATACAGCTCCCCAGTCAGAGTAACGGGTAGATTAGTTAGGTCATAATTGCATACATAAAAAAATGGTTAGGTGGATTTCATGCTCTGTTTTGTCTACTAAAGTAATTAGAAAGTTCACTTACTCAAAACATGAAGTGGGAGGGAATTTATATAATTTTTGTGGCCTCTGTTACCGGTCTAACGGTATAGTAGATGGATGCTACTCCTTGCAGAGGCCACTCATTTACGGCGTACAAGATTAGACCTTTTAGAGATAAACTGAAGTGCATAAAAATGGGTGCAACAACGCTGCCGTGGAGTACTTTGTGGATTTGTATGGATGTCTAGACAACGGTATACACTTGACTATGGTACTACATTAGCCTCCCCAAGGAGCTCTATCGCATGACCATAGAGGCTAAGGGAAAAGTGGTGCGTTAATTTTGTTTAGTAAGAGTTCACAAGAAAATGAAATTAATTGAGAAAAGTTCTCACCTTACTGACATCTCGATGCGGGCTCGCTGCCGTGGAGTATTGGGTAGTTTGATTGGGACACCATGACATACATTTTAGTATGAGATTATGAACTCCATACTTGATTATTTGCTAAAATAAATAAATATGTGTATGTATGTTATGTGGCTTGTTTATAGTTTTATTTTCAGACTACTTGTTTTTAAATTTTTATATTGCATTGTCTGCTGATGTCCTCTTAAGCTCGCTAGAAAATGTATGTTCAGTGCATAAGAATGCTCGTTGTTCTCTTGATTAATACTGAAACATCTACTAAGTTAAAATAACATCTTTGAACAGTGGCTTAGGCTAATGAGTTAGTAGGGTGCTTGTTTCAAATAGTAGTATTGAATGTATTCAGTATAAGATACTTGAAAAATCGACTATAGTAGAGATGTCCAATTTTTGAGAAAAATGTATGATGGGCTATGAGGTAATATGAGAACATCTTATAAGAAAAGATCATTAAACACTTGAGTGTGTTAAGGATTTTCAGTTCAAGAGCGTGTCATAGAGATGATAGCTCCTTCAATTGAGCTGGAATTCTTGACACAGATGTTGATAGCCAATCTTAATAGGATATGATCCCGATTTGCCTATCAAGGTCCTTCAATCAGTTTAGTATGCATTGATCAATGGCGATTACTCATTGCCTGACTGGTGAAGGTACAAAAAGTGAGGAAAAGGGTGTCATGGATACTAAGAAAAGAGTCTACTTAGTGGGAGCAATCATCTCAGAGAACTAGAAACCTCTAAAGGGTAAATTAAAATAAAAAAAGTATTGGTCATAAAAATTTAGGAGTTGCCTAAAAACTCATTTATTCTTGTTGCCAAGGTTTGGAAGCCATCAAAACACGATATTCAATATCTTGCTGACTATAATTGAGATTAGTTGGTAGTCCACCAGTGTCTTGATGGACTGTAGATCAACCAATCGAATCTGTAAGGAGTTGTGGAGCTTTAAGTAAGTTAGGAAGCTTATAGATGGCAAATTGTATCCTTCATTTGAAGGTGGTACAAGAGTTTCAGTTTTGGCGCCAATAATTAATGATTTAAGTTTTCAAACATAGTTTTCATTTCGATGAACTATCTTCCCACTATTTTGAAGTAATAAAGGATCGAGGATAAATCAACTATGTTCTTAGGTCGAGCTTTTGCGATATTGTGAGAAAGTATGTTGGTTTGTTATAAGTTGCACATGACTTTAAGGATTCTTGATGTTTGACACTAGAATTTATATTTACCCTAGGAGTGGGAGTCATTAGATGGCGAAGTGTAAAGCGATCTAGTATTACTTAGTTCACTATTGAAGCTAGGTAGTTAATAACTTAAGAACTTGTAAACTAAGCTTGTTGACTTCGGAGGCTCCATATAGCTCTGTAACATGTGAGCAAAAAGGATGTGACAGTGAGGCATTAGTATTGAAATTGTTATAGTCAATGAGCTGACAGGTCCCTAGGGGATAGTTGAGCAATGCAAGATTAATTGGATTTAGGATAAGTGGGAGATTTCTAGAACCAATGACCAGAAAACCCTATTATTTGTGCTTAAATATTAATAAATAAAAATTATTTTATTTATTTTATGTCTGATTATGTTTTATAAGTCATACATGCATGTGTTTATTTCTAAAACGCTCCATGAGATGGACGTAGTCCAATATGATATGTCATAGTTTGGTTTAAGTGGTTAATGAGATTGAGCCACGAAAAGAATTAAATCAAAATTTTGACATGTTGTCAAAGTAAGTTCATAGTCGAGGATTAGTTCTGGACAACTTGTCTGATAAGATTATAACATAATACCTTAGATGGCTTGTTCAGGTCATGTGGATAGGGATCCAAAAGTATCATAGTTAGTGTTCATCAATAAGATTGGAACATTGAGCTGGACCACCGGAATTGTTAATTTTTTAACTGTTGTCAGGAATAAATAGATCTTTGTGATTAGGCAATAATTCTAAATCCTGAGATTGTCTTGAACTTGTGCATATAGTGTTCGTCACTTTGATGTACTCAAAGTCAGGGCCTGTAAAGTGACCAATAGTCTACATACATTGAGTGACTGCATGAATTATAGCAGGAACAAAACAGTCAACATGGAATCTATAGTCTGCTACGAGATACATATGTCCCCTTAAGTAGATTCGCAAGAGTTCAAAAAATTTGGAATCTTTAGCCAAAGTATTCGTAGTGTTTGTCATTCGAATTGATACAAAGATTATGTTCTCGGGTCATAGAATTATTCAAAAAAGGGCAAGTCGAGTACTTAAAGAGAAGCGGTATAATGATGGTAGTTTTTATTATTTCTTCTCATGGATATCAGATAGAGGGATTGATCGTCCAATTATTACAAATTGGGAATTATCGAACAAACAATTTAACTCTAGAGTGCAGTAAGATTTATTTAGTGGAATTAAGTCCTATTAAATAGTAATCAAATATTATCATGAGATGATAATGAGTTTTGGCCCATTTTGAAATAGATTTAAATTGTCCCTAAGCAAGCCTCTAATTTTACACCATCAAAAAATTATAAAAGATTCATTAGATGAATTATTTATTCATGAGATGGGCAAATTTAATTTTGCCAAATAATATTCATTAAATGAATAAATTTAAAAAATATAAAACAAAATTGTTTTGTTAAAATAAAGTTCATAAGACGATTTTTTTTAACCGTGGGAAACAAAACAAAAAAAAGGAAAAAGATACAAAAACATGTCAAGATCTGTGTCGCGCCCGATGGGTCGTGCACTAGGTGGGTCCTAAGGGGCGATCCGCGCCTTCGGGCACTGACCAATCAAAGCGCACCACGTGGCATGCTTTAGGATGCCCCGAGGGGGCGATCTGCACCGTTAGGCGTGGACTAACCAGAACGTGCTGGGCACATAAATTTATTCAAGCAAAACGGTGTCATTTTGATGAGTTATTTTATATACCACATCGGTGTTTTGGCATTTTTTTTCATCCCAGTAGCCTATTATAAATATGGATCCTGGAAATGGTTTAGCATTTTTTTTTTTTTCCCCTATCATAGCTTGCTCATACTTAAGTTCAAAGAATCTCCCTTGATGAGCCAACTTAATATATTGAATTGTTACTTTCATTGGAGTACAACATCATGGCCATTCATTAAGTAGAAGGGGGTTGTCCCAATTGCATGATGTTTGGTTGTTATATAAGCCCAAAAGGCGTCAAGTAGCAGCTCATGCCACTTGTTGGAGTTATCTTTAATCCTTTTCTCAATATTGGCCTTTAAAATCCTATTGGTAGACTTCGCTTCGCCATTAGCTTGAGCATAGTAAAGGGTTGAGTTCAAGATTTCAATATTGAAACTCTTGGCAAACTCTTTAACCTTAGCCCACTGAACACTTCAGCTTGGTCCACAATAATGGTTTCTGGGATTCCATACCCACATAAAATGTATTCTTTGATAAAATCAATCACATCTTGCTGATTGATGTTCCTATATGGTTTAACTTCCACCCACTTTGTGAAGTAATTTATGGCCACAAGAATGTAAGAGTGTTACTTTCTAGAAGGGTTGATCTCCACTATGATGTCCATTGCTCATCCTCTAAAAGGCCAAAGTTTGACAAAAGTATGCATCTCAGCTGCAAGTGCTCTTGGTACATGGCTGTCTTAGGCATGCTCTGCACCTTTTGGCATACTTAATGCAATCATCCATCATTGATGGCCAATAATAGCCATAACACCTGATAGGCCAGTGCATCTTATTTCCAACCAAATGGGATTCACAGATACCCTTATGGGCTCCTACCATCATTAGCATAGCTTCTTCTAAGTTTAGACACATGAAGCATTCTACTGGCTTCCCTTTTGTATACCTTAGTGGAATCATCATCTAGATGGAATCTATGAGTTCTCATTTTTATCCTTCTATCTTTAACATAATCTCGAGGGTTTTCTGAAGTAATCTATCAAGGGTTTCCTCCAATCCTTACATTGACTTATGACAGATTGATGTGTTTCAAAGCAATCCTAGTGTTCACTTGTAATGTCTTTGCTCTCAGAACTAAAGAACTCAGAGAATTCAATGTCATGGTCTAAAACTTTAGTCTTAATGATGATAGTTTCATCACACCAAGTCTTGGGTAGCTTGTACCCTTAGGCTAACTGAGCCAATTCATGGACTTTTCTTTTTTTTTTTTTTTTTTTTCTTTTTTTTTTTTTTTTTTGCTATCAAGGTATGTGTTCAAACTGAACACCATCAAACTTACTTAATAGCTCTTGCACCATTAAGATGTACATATTTGAGGTATCACTTAAGCACTGAAATGCCCTTTTTGCTTGGCAAATGACCAACTGCGGATTCCCTCTTATGATATAACATTAGGAACTTGCATTTCTAGGAGAGTCTTTAGGCCTATGATCAATACATCATACTTTGCCATGATCCCAGCAGGGGATTCAATAACAATCCCAACTCCGGTGCTTGAATTGGTCCTTGATCCGTCAATGTATAGCTTCCAAGGGGCCATATCCCCCACCAAGAGCTGGTCTGGCTCATAATCCAAGCTAATGCAGATGTTTGGATGGTCAGCCAAAAAGTCTGCTCAGGTTTGGCCTTTGACTGACCTTTATGACACATATAACAATTCAAACTGAAGCAGAGCAATACTCCACTTGTTTAATCTTCCTCTCATCAGAGGTCTATCTACCATGTACTTAAGGACATTTATTTGAGCAACCACGTATATTGTAAATGCTAAGAAGTAATGTCTCAATTTCATAAATGCATAGAACAGAGATAAGACACAATTTCTCAATAAAGAAATATTTTATTTCACATTCATTCAAGCAATGGCTTAGGTCGAACATAACTTGTTCAAACCCTTGCTCATTATCTTGTACAAGCAAACAACGAATTGGCTCATCAGAAGTAGAGTCATAAATCTTCAGAGGTTTGCCCTGCTTTGGTGGAATCAACACTAGAGGCCTAATCAAGCATGCCTTGATGGCCACAAAAGCGGCTTGGTGTGGCTCCTCCCGCTTGAAGTTTTTCTCGGACTTGAGTCTTAGAAGTGGATAGAAGACTTTGATTTTCCCTGCGACATTTGAAATGAAATATCTCTAAGAAATTAACCTACTCCAAGAAGCATTGAAGCTCCTCTTTGCTTAGAGGCAATTTAGCCTCTTCAATGACCATAGTCTTATTTATGTCCACCTCTATGCCCCTCTGGTGAACCAGAAAACCAAGGAATTTTCCAAGGCCCACACAAAAGGCACATTTTAATGGGTTCATCTTGAGGTTATGGCTCCTCATTCTAAAGAACGCTCCTCTTAAGCCTTCCAAGTGTTTGACTTGGGACTTTGATTTGTCCATGATGCCATCTGCATAGACTTCCTGGGTCTTTCCAATTAGATCATGAAAGATCATGTCCATGGCTCTTTGGCATGGGGCAGTGTTTTTTAAGCCAAATGTCATAGCCATCCACTCAAAGGTCCCTATTGATCCAAGACATGTGAATGTTGTTTTACAGGTATCCTTAGAAGCAATCATGACTGGATAGTACCCCACAATAGCCATCCATAAAGGACAAGATCTCATGCCTTGAGGCCAAATCAATAAGCACATCAGCTATTGGCATTAGGTATTCATCCTTCGGGAACAATGTTTACCAACCACTCAACGTACCTGGCAATCTTGATAATTTTGGCCTTTAAGAGTCTCTCAATCTCTTCTTTGACCAAATCTATTACTTCTTGGGACATCCTTCTTTGGGCTTGAATTATGGGCCTCGAGCCTGGCATGATGGGAAGCCTATTCTCAACCACTTTTCTGTCTAGATTAGGAATTTCATGATGATCCCGTGCAAAGTAGTTCTTGAACTCACAAAGCACAGTTAAATACTACTTCCTCTGCTCTTCAAAAAGTAAAGCACTTGGATAGGTAGATCTTGGGTACTCTTTCAAGCACAAGTTGACCTCGAGGAGGGGGTCTTGAACTTCAGCCCTTAAATCCTCCATCTTAGCTAGTGCGACTCTCAAGTCAGATAGCTCCAGCTCTTTCTCTTGTATCATTTGGACCTCGACACCATTTTTATCAAATGGTTGTTCAACCCATAGTTAGTCCTCAACATGCTAAGCCATGAGTTTTGGTACAACCAAGGAAACGGCCCTTTGGGCCATTACTGAGAAGTCCTGGCTCACTCGCATAAGGCTTCTAGTATGCCTTGAAGGTCTCCATCATCACTAAGGGCTCTCATGCATCACCAAAAGTTAGAGTCTCCTGACTCGACATCCGCTTGATCAACCTCGGCTTCAGTAACTAGGTTGTCAAGGATAGCTATCATTTCTAGGTGTTGGACAGACAGAGGAGTGGTCCTTTTGACATCTAATAGTCCCATGCCATCTTTGTAGAACTTTGTCTCAACGTAATTAGAGTAAGCCATGAATGGCTTGACCTCATGTTTATCATGGTTCTAGAAGATTAGCAACAGGGGAAGTGAAGAAGGGATACAGTAATTGGCACATAGCCAATCTCTTCCAAGCAAAGCATTGTAGCTTGAGGTAGCATCCACTACAAAGAAGGTTGTTAGCTTACTTAAGCTGTCAATGGTTAACTCAATCGGAATGACCCCTTCATACTTAATGGTGGCACCAGAAAAGCCGTAAATTGCAACATATGAAGTTATCAAGTCATCTCAAGATTTACCAATGACCCCCAACATATATGAAGGCAAGACATTGATGGCAGCGCCATCATCCACCAAGACCCTATTCGCCATGATGCCATTAAATTTGACCTTGATGTATAGAGGATCAATGTGTTTATTAGAGATATTGAGCCCGTCAAACATCATCTTCATTATGTCAGGAATGCCATCAATTGACTTGGATGTTGGGGTTTTATCTTTAAAAGACAAAGGATCAAGGTTACCTTTGGTAGCTAACACTTCAGCTACAAGTTCCACCTAGAGATTTTCGTCTAATGATATTAAATCTCCCTCAGTTCTTAAGCATTAGTTGCCATAAATTCCAAAGGAATGAGCAGGGCAGTTCTAACATCAACCTTCTCAAGGAGTGATCCAAACTGTATTTGGACCCCTTGGTTTGTTTCCTTCTTGGGACTGCCATCCATTGGCACATCTTAATCTTTCTTCTAAGGACTACCAGTAATTAGCATGTCTTCGTCTAGAGGTTAGTCCTTTGGCTTAACCTCTGGAAACTGAGATTCCTCCATAGGTTGGGGGAATTCTTCTTCGTGAAAGTCGTTCTCTATGTCAGACCACGTTGGTTTAAAACAGTCTAGAGGTTCCACTAAATTGATGCTAAGCGGACTGTACTCCTTCTATTCATCTAATGATCTTCAAGCCAATGAATTCTTGCAAGATGATCCCACCAGGATTCTTTACCTTTAGAAGATGAGAAACTAGTCCATCTCTCAAGCTTCTTGTGTGACACACCTTTACCAGTGGTGGTATAAGGCCTAGGTTTGATTCCTAGAACCTTAAGATTCATGGACTCAGTGCAACTGCCCTTGCGAACTTTGTCCTCTTCCTCAAAGAGGCTAGTCAAGCAGGTGTCAAAGAGAGCTCTTCGTTGCGGTGCTTTCTTTCACAATTCCTTCTCTTTTGAGTTCGTGTAAGAATGGAGGGACTTACATCCTCTAGCTCGAGGTGATTCCTTCTCTAAACGTTACCAAAATGGACCCCTAAAAGCTGATGTCCTGACTGTCGTGGTCCTTGACTGGTGTCCACATCAAGCAGGTAGTGTTTTGATTTTCTCTTTGGGTGCCAGTCCTATTGATGGTTTGGGCCTTTGAAGGGGGGATCTTCAGTAGACTCATATGTGTGGGACTTCTCAAATGTCATCTTTATTTCCAAAAGAGGATCAGTAAGGCAAATGTATTGAGGAAGCAGCTTAAGTTTCCTCATTGCTTCTTGTATTTTCTCACAACAAAGGCTGAATGCCTTGTAGCATACCTTCTCCAGATCTCAACATATTTTCTCTCGATTTGTAAGGCTTAAAGTGCGCCGATGATCACTAATGATTTCTATAGCAAACTCTTCAGCCACTGATAGCGTAATGGCTGATTTTTTGTGGAATTTAATTAGTAAGTTCTTGAAAATTGAACATTTTTTCATGGGATGGAGCTCGGTTATGTGCTAACGGAAAATTCCTTCATCGAGCATGTGCATAAGTCACAGGAACCCTAGTATTCCCTTAATGACCAACCTATGAAACAGGCTGTTCGCCGTCCTTTCTTTTTAAGTGCAGTTCAAGACCATCTTCCTCCTAAAGAGTGGGAGAGGATTAGTTGGGATACTGCATTAGTCATCTTTAGCAAAGGTATCAATAACATTAACTTAAAGAGGACTAGGAAAGGGGTCTTTATCAATACCCATATGTCCTTCTCTAAGGAAGATTAATTCCCTTCCTTCAATGGCATCTTGGACCACGTTTCTAAAGATCACGCAATTCTTCGTTGACTGATTCAACAAATCATGCCATTTATAATATACCTTCCCCTTTATTGAATTAGGATTGGGTTTTCTGTGTTTGCCTCTAATCTTGAGTTTGTTATTTGCCTCAAGCCAGTCAAATATGACATCAGCTTTTGAGAGGTCAAATGAGTATTTTCTGAAGTCTTAGAATTGGTATGACTTCCTAATTTTGATATCCTTCTTGAACAAAGGCGTACAAACCATAGGAGGCCCTTTAACGTACTCAGCAATGTCAATTTCATATGGAGGATCCTCATCCTCGTCCATTAAACCACGTACATAGGTTCCATACACGTTGTTTTTTGTGAGGCTTTCTTCTTGAAGACAGCCTCGTGTCTAGTGGCACATTCGGCCAACTGTAGAAGTGTTGTGAAGTTTGAACCCTCAAACTTCTTCCTAAATTTACTATCCAAGCCACTCAAGGCTAGCTTGGTATATTCAACTTTAGGAAGGGCTACTATGCATTTCAACCTAGCTCTCTGAACCAATTAATGTAGTCTTCCACATATTCACTTATCTTCTGTTTTATTCAAGCCAGGTTAAACATGGAAGTTCCTAGCTCCATTCATGGGAACTGGGCCTAGAATTTCCAAGCCATGTCACCTCAATAGTACACGGAATTAGGTAGCAGGCTAATGTACCATTAAAAGGCAGTCCCTATTAAGGAACTAGGGAATAGCCTAAGCTTGAGATATTAATTGTCAGCCGCTTCCCTACATTGGCAATTAAACCTTGCCAAATACTCGAGAGCAGGCACACTTCCTTCTCTTGAGAAAAGGGTAAACTCAAGGATTTTGTATTCTCAAGGGAAAGGGTAATCCCTGTCAACGTAATTAGGGTATGGTTCACTATACAAATGTTTCTTAACCTCGTGAGTCTTGGCCTATACATATACTCAATAAGGGCGGCCAATTGATCTTAGAGGGGGGAGGTTCGGCACATGATTATGCTCCTATCATCTCCTCCCCCCCCCCCCCCCCCCCAAAATGAAGTGGCTAAGGGTCTTGAAGGGGATCTGCAGGATACCCCTAAGCTCTCATTATAATCGGGTGTGGGAACAGTTGCTAGCCCCCATTACTTGGGGTAACCCCTTTGATCATTTTGGCCATGTGTTCGGTTGGCCATGAAGTATGTTCGAGCAGATCCTGAATTATATAGCATGCTCGAGGGTAAGCCTACATTAGTAGGATGTTGGTTCATCCTTGCTTAATCAATCCCCAAGTTTTGATCTTGAGGACGTGTGTGGTTAGCTTGCCCCCTAGTTTCATAGGTATGAAGAGGTCTAAGAAGAAAGGCCTAGTCCCAAGAATTGGTACCTGTCCTTGTGCACCTATTCCAAAGCCTTAAGTGAGCCTCAGGGCAACCTCTCCAACATTAGGAGGTTTGAACAATTATGCCCCCTATCTCGAGGACATGTGACATTTGCACATTGGCGTTGAGATCCCTCGAAGCCAGAGAAAGTCCCTGAGTCGAAGGTCATGCAACCCCAAGGGGCACATTGTTAATCTTATGGCTGGGTAGTATGTAACACTTGGGTTAGCCATAGCTGGGTTTCCCATTCTCGCGGGGACTATAGGGTCAACCTGAACAATTGGTGACCGTGAGCTCAAGGGAGCATCATGTGGATATCCAGTTGGATCTAACGAAAGAGGCACAAGCCTAGGTTGCCTAATATCCTTTCTAATAGCTTGAACTAAACCATTATGAGCCTCAGCCTACCTAACTAAGATAGGTTCGACCTCAACTATTGTCTATCTTACCACGTCCTTGGCAATAAAGGTAGCAATAGAAGACAAGATTGAGTTCATCTCAAGTCAGACTCTATCAGTTTCTCTATGAAGCCTTTCAATCATTGAGGTCCCAACATCATTGATCACAGCTCTAATGGCGGCGGAGTTTTCACACTGGGCTGCTAGAGTGCGTTCTATTTCAGTACGTTGTTCCTCAAAGGCCTCTTTCATGATTTGTTGAATCTTTTGGTCCACGATTTCCAAATGACGTTTGAGCATGGCCATAAAACTATTTCAAGAATAGCCGTGAAGCCCAGTACACTCGTTTTCTAGGAAGTTGTCATCACCACTGCTTTCATTGCTGTGGTTGTGACTGGTTTCATCCTCTTGTGATATAGGGCTTTGTTCAAGAGGGTGCACAAGTGGAGACCCAATCAAGGCTAGGCCTTCTGGTTCCCCATGCTCAAGAGCACTAGATCTCTTGGTTCTGACCATTAGTGAACGGTATGAGATTATGTTCTGGTAATACATGATGGGGTTGAAGACAATGAAGTCTTGCATTAAGTCTCCCACTGTGATGGCCAAAAGGCATGTTTTCTTGTTTGTTAATTAGTGTGATGTGGTTGCCGTAAATGCAAATACAAACGAAAGTGCAAAAGAAACTCATTGCAATTAGGGAGTGAGCCTAAACTGGGCTGTAAGTCTTTGATCTCAACCACTCAACATTTTCGAAGAAAAGGAGGTGTTATTTTGGTGTACCTAACTTAAGTTAATACATGAGTTCTACTTATGCTTCAATTAATAAGAATTTAATATTTTTTGTGAATTTTTTATATTTATTTTGACAGAAAATTAAAGGGATATGGATCTAACTCAAGTGGCAGTTACAATGACAAAGTAAGGCCCCCAGGCACCTTTTCTTATACACTTAAAAGTCATGAACTGTGGTAGAAATAAACCTAAGAGCTCGGCAGTCCACTTATAAGTCGGAGTCAATTAAATTTTCAATCCTGACACCCTTAACTTAGAATAACTCGAATAAGTTAGAGTCTGACAAGATTTAGATGAAGCACACAATATTTGGGTCACTGGATTGCAATCAGGGTCAAGCATTGGCCGTCAAAGCCCTTAAACAATGGCGCAAACGGAAGTTCATCTGACTTATTAAGCAATCACATTAGTGTTAAGACCAACGCAACCAAAGTTAAACCTTGGTTGTTAAAGCCTTAAACTAAAGCCTCAATTCTTAACTTGTCTTTAAGAATAGATTAAAACGAGAAGTTCATGCCTCAAGCCCGAAGCACTATATTAGTGATGAAGCAAGTACAACAAGATGTATGCTACATTAAGCTAAGCTAAGTTACACTACTTTTAGGTAAAAGCACAAGTGCGCTGTAAAGAAAACTTAAAAGAGTTTTGTATGAGTGGTGTTGGACACTTAACAACAACAATAGTATCTTTTATTTATATATAAAAAAAGAAAACTGAATAACGGCTGCCCCATATTTTCGCCGCATTTCCTTCCCACGTAGGCCATCAAACTCCTTAAGCGAGGAAATGATTAGTGAACGTGCCCTTGATTTGGTATGCTTGGAGAAGCCCACGTCCACTTTTTCAACTAAAGTCTCTTCTAGATTCTTCACGTTCTCTTTGGATAAGCTTGGTGCCTACGCATCTGAAATTGTGCTATTTGTATCAAGCTTGCAAACCCCCTATCTTGCAACCTTCTTGGAAGTCCCTTGAGCTCGAGCTCCTTTTACTCTTCAACTATCTTGAGCCTTGAGTGGCTAATACCCTTGTTAGGGTGGTAAACTCTTCAAGCAGCTGGGCTCGAGACATTGTTATCATAATACCTTAAGGCCCGACTTTCCTCGAGAATGACCTCATGTGACGTGGCACCTGACCCAAAATGGCATCGTCCCAACTCCTTCGAATTTAAGGCGTAAACAAGAATATAATTGTTTTAATTGGAGTTAGAGAAGGTTTAGCTTTGTAGTTTGATTATAATTTGGAGTAGGGTTTACTAACACCAATAAATAAGATATTCGTTCCTTATTTTTAAATCCTTTGATTTTGATTAATTTGTGCGGTTTATTTGTTTCTCTCTTATTCTCTAGGTGAGGATTAAGATTGAACTTTATCAATTCCTTGTTCTTCCCTTACTTAGATAATTAGAAGTAAGGATGGTTTTTGCATCATTCCCCTTTCCCTATCGACAGTTTCACAATTTGTATTAGTTATATGAAAATTATTAATTTAACACATTAATTTAGAGTTTGGACTGGACAATTCTGGTATTTAAAAAGTAATTAATTTTCATGTACTAATTTAAAGAGTTTCTTTTGTATTTAACTGATTTGCTATTAATTTTACTTTAAAATAATGAAGAAGAGATCAATTAAAAAAAAACTGAGGCTAGGGGTTTTTTTTTTTTTTTTTTTCCCTTCCCCGAAACAACAACTAAGAGGCCAATTTTGACGACACGATAAGAAACCACTGAAGTTAGTAACTTTATTGTTTCTTCATCACTTTTTTTTTTTTTTTTCTTTGTTATAAATATATATAGGTTTTTTACTAAAAATAACCTATATTTTGGGTGCAAGATCAAAAAACCATACAACTTTTCTGATTTTTTAAAATCGCACCTAAGTTTTTCAAAATTTTTTAATGTCACACCTAGTGTTCACCCAATTAACCTTCCATCAAATGAAAAACTACGTATTGGGTATGAATGCATCAAAACATCAAGTTTAACTTAATTTAATTATATTATATTAAGTAATATATTTTATAAATGACAAAATTACCTTTCACATCTAAATTTTTAAATTTGTTAAAAGTTTGGCGCACTACTACAGCCTTTTGCCGCCAAAAAGAATTCAAAAGTAGTTTGATTCGTAAAATTTGTTTATAATTTTTTCTAAAAATTGAAGGAAAAAGTGAAAAAAAAAAATTAAAGAAAGAGTTAAAAAATGATTAAATATTTTAAGGTTAGCTATGAGTCATTGAAAAATGCTAATTATTGAAACGAAAATTTTTAATAATTTTAGCACAGGAAAAAAGTTAAAAAAAAACTATAGAAATAGAAGAAAAAGTTGTTTAAAGTAGCAAGATTGGCCGTAAATCATGGGAAAATCCCAATTATTTCAAAAATAATATTTAAATTATTTTAGCACAAAGATAAAAGAGAAAAAACTACAAAAATTATGAGGATAGTTTGGTAATTGCCTGCCTATTTTAATAAAAAATTAACGGTGTCAGAATCGTTGGAGAAAATAGGGCAATGGGTAATCAAATTCTCAAGCTCGAGATACAAAAAGCTAACATGAGATGGGGACAAATAAAACTTAAACTAAAACAAAGATTAAACTAAACAGTATAGACCTAAGGCAAGATAATTTAACGACTGAAAAGAAAAGATTCAGAGAAAAAGGATTGAACCGATGGATGTCGCCATGCCGTGGAGTTCACCATTGCTCAAAGTTGTTTATGCCCCCACTACGGTACACATGGGATCGTCAGCCATTCCGACTCCCAAGATTAACACGACATCCAACACAAGAGTGTATCCTTGGGTGATGAGTTGGAGTACTCCCCAACTTGCTTAGTAACCAAAGTAACAGAAAAAACTTAGTGAATATTAGAGAGAATAAGAGAAGGAAGAGTTGTGTATTTTAGCATATCTGTATATTTTCTGAATGACCCAAAGCATGGTATTTATAGACAAAAATACTTGAAGTGCAAGCAAAAGTTAGTTATGGAATGTGGGCAAGAAATCTGCCTCAATTAAGAAGGTGGGTGGATATGGAAGAACACAAAATCTAGCCATAACCATTATAGGAAAAAAAAATTGGGCAGTTACATGGTCAAAACGCATTCTTAAGCTCAAGCTTGTAGCCTCGAGCTCGAAATCGAAGTGGTGGACAGCAGCTTGGGCATAACAGCCTTAAGGTTGAACACAAGAGAACCCCTCTAGCTTGAGCCCATGCTCTCGGGCTTAGTCCTGAGAACTCCCTTGGAGTTTGTTTACGACAACAAAAAACAAAATGTATGTAAATATAAAGGTCTAGGTTGGAAAAAGGTCCGCACAACATTGGGATGCCCACAAGACTTTACCAAGGACAACAAGAGGGGGGTATATAAACCAAACCTTCTTCCGCTATTCTTCCTCTGTGAGATTGAGGCAATTTATAAGAAATGTAAAACTGAAGCACGATACCCCAATAACCCAACAATCTGCCACATGATTCAATTTTAAGAAAGGAAGAAAGAAAAGATGTTACTAAGCCATGAGAACACTTCACGATACCAATGCCTTTTGGACTTGAATAGGCACCTAGTGAACATGCATGTTCCGCAATCACCCTATGGTGAGCACAGTCTTGAACCATGACCAGTCATTATGAAGAGCACACACGTCCCCTTCATATGGTTCTCGGGTTAAAATGCACTAATCCAGACATATGAGGTCCTTCTTAACAAAACATATCTGATACCTTGGTACTCATGAATACTTTAGAGAGTAAGCCTTTACTCTTAACAAAGGATGTCTTACCACCCCTACATTCCCGTATGTGAGTCCATCAGGAGTGTTGCCCCATACCACCATCATGCGCTATACACCATTAAGAGCCCTAAGCTCATCCTCACTTCAAGGAAGTACAATGTTTCCATCAAGTGTTCTGCCTTACACCACCATAACAGGCTATGAACAATATTAAGAGCGTAGAGCTCAACCTAAACTTCATGGCAAAGTTGACATATCCAAGCCACCACCAGCATTATCTCAGAAGGGTTGAGGATGGTTTAATCACAAATTGCTCAACCTTGCTTCATTTGACCCATTGAACATTGAGAAGTAATACTCTCGAGATGGGTATTCATCAAGATCAAGACACACAAGTGGGCTTAAGCCAATTCCCTTTACTGTATCGCATACTTCTTTCTTAGAAAGGCCTTCAGTAAGGGGATCTGCCAAATTCTTCTCACTCCTTACAAACTAGAACGAGATCACATTATTCTCAATAAGGTTCCTTACTACACCATGCCTCAGGCAAATATATAACTCACTTTACGCCATTCTAATGGTCGCAAGTGAATCTCAGTGCATCAAGACTGACAATGTGGGCTTCCCCCATAATGGAATGTTTCCCAGCAAATACCTTAGTCATTTAACTTCCAAACCTACCATCTCTAGAGCAACAAACTCATATTTCATAGTTGATTTAGCAATGTAGGTCTGTTTATAAGATATCCAAGACACAACACTATTAGCAAGCATAACAACATAGCACTAGTAGAGTTAATTTCATCACTGTCAAATACCCAATTGACATCATAGTATCCCTCTAAAACAGTAGGGAAACATTTGTAATTGAGACTCCAATCCATGGTGCCATGAAGATACCTCAAAAGTCTAACTAAAGCAACCAAGCGCTCATCACTTAGACTATGAGTATATTGATTCAAGCTACTAGACAATATTAGGACGACTGCAATTCATCAAAAATATCACTCTGCCAATAATTTTAGCTTATTCGGCCTGTAACACACTACCACCTATGTTCCTTTTCAAGTGAACATTCGGGTCAAAGGGAGTTTAAGCAGAAATGTCATCAAAGTGACTCAATATTTTCTCCACATAGTGGGATTGACTTAGATTTAAATCCTCATGTGATCTAATTATTTTAATGCCTAACTATTTTAATGCCAAGTATCACATCGGCCTCATCCAGGTCTTTCATACCAAAGCATGAACACAAGAAAGACTTACTGGCATTCACAATATTCAAACTCGTACCAAAAATAAGCATGTCATCAACATACAAGCAGATAATCACATAATCATTACCAACATGCTTAGAGTACACACATGCATCACCATTGTTCACAAAAAACCATGCGTGACCTAATTGCAATCAAACTTTTGATGCCATTGTTTAGGAGCTTGCTTAAGACCGTACAAGAACTTTACAAGTTTGCAAACTTTATGCTCCATACCTAGAACCTCGAACCCTTCGGGTTGTTCCTTGTAAGTTTCCTCCCTATGGTCACCATTCAAGAAAGTAGTTATTTGATGTACTACAGAGTTATGTATAAAAGCTAGATCAATCAAAGCTTTCACAGTGACTATCTTAGTCACAAGTGAATAAGTATCAAAGAAGTCTATACCTTATTTTTGAGTATATCCCTTGGCCACTATCTGACCTTAAACTTATCAATAGACCCATCAGCCCTTAATTTCTTTTTAAACACCCATTTGCACCCTATGGGGTTGCATCCCCTAGGAAGGTCCACTAACACCTAAGTGTTATTACTCATAATTGAGTCTAGATCATTATCAATGGCCTTTCTCCAAAGTGGAGCATCTATGGATCTCATGGCCTCATGATATGTCATAAGATCTTCATTAAAATCATGGTGTTCGGACAAGAATTTAGTAATTAAGTTAGGTCTAAAACTAGTCTCAGATCAAGCCCCTTTACTTCTTCTAAGTTCCTAAACCTCTAGTTCAGGGCATGAAGTACTAGAGGAAGAAGTAGATACATCAGGCAAAGAAATAGACAATGGCACATGCATAGATTCTTTTATAGGAAACACATGTTCGAAAAACTCAGCATCTCGAGACTCCATGATCTTACCGAGCCCAAGGCTCGAGCTATTCAATAACATGAATCTATATGTGGCATTATTCATAATATAACCAATAAACACAGCATCTACTATTTTGGGACCTATTTTACTTCTTTTAAATTCAGGTACCCCAACTTTATCTAAACATTCTTACACTTTGAGGTATTAAAGGTTAGGGGCATAGCCCTTCCACAATTCATAAGATGTTTTGTCTAACTTTTCATGTGGAACCCTATTAAGCACATGGCACGTAGACAACATGGCTTCCCCTCACAAGCTCGAGGGTAGGCCTGAGCTAATTAACATAACGTTCATCATTTCTTTGAGAGTCCTGGTCTTTCTCTCGGCTATACCGCTCTATTGGGATGTATAAGGGGTTGATAGCTCATGAATTATGCCACATTCATCATAATGTTTCTTAAGGAATGTGGTATCATACTCACCTCCTCTATCAGACCTAATCTTCTTGATTCTACGGTCGATTTGGTTTTCAACCTCTGCCTTATACTTGAGGAACATCTCCTAAGCTACATCTTTTCACTCAAGATACACCTAGGTGAATCTCGAGTGGTCATCAATGAAGGTAATGTAGTACCTCTTACCCAAGGTTGTCAAAATCGGGATTCTACATAGAATCGACGAGGGATCATCAGAATCGGAATTGTAGAATTGAATCGAGAATTGTAATATTCTACTTTATGTGTATATAAATTATTTATACTGAAAAAATTAGTATAATAATTCTCAAATATATGCTAAAGAATATTAAAAAGTCCAAAACACATTAGTTTTACAATACATTGGAAACCCAAATATAGGAAAAAGTGTAACATTATTCTAACATAAAACACAGACTCAAAGTCTCAACTCATAGCATCATCAATAGTCATATCCGAAATCGAAGTGACTATCCTCAATATCATTTGCAGTACTAGTGTCATATTTCCACCATCATTGAAAGAATTACCCCAATTGTAGCATCATCTCCAACTAAACCTTCCATATCATTTGTGAAAATAATTCCACTCATAAAAGGTTGAGAAGTTGCATTAGACGCAATATAGACTACAATGACAAACTAAATAAAATTTTATACATATATCGCAATTGAATAAAAGAAACCCAAATGTATAACTCTTAAATGTATAAATTGAACACATGAATGACATAAGTAAAAACCTATGAACTAAGACTAAAATTACATTAGTTTGTACTCTCAATCTCAGTACTAAAACATTAATACTTCCTAAAAATGTATACTTCATAGTAGATTTTTAATTTAGTAGTTAATAGAAATTATCAAATCAATAGATTAGTACTGAAAGTTAGGCTTAATATATTATACAACAATTTAAAAAACACATTAAAATCATAATTATTTTAGTTTAATTTCCACAGAGAATCTGTAATACTTATATTATATTATATATGCAAAAACTAGTGAGACAAATGTCCCAAAATCAAAGTTGCTTCAAACATTAATCAAAACAAAAAAAAAAAAAAAAAAAAACTGTTGCGTCAAGTGGGATTCGAACCCACGCTATGACGACTATGATTAAGACCACTTGGCCAAGGGTATTTGAGTGATTTACTCTTTGTTTATTTATATTTATTTTAGGATATAGATTTGATATAAGAGTGCGAGCTAAATCGGTAAAATCGTGTAAAATCACAATTTTTGCAATTTTGATCCAATTTTACCGATTTTGACCCAATTCTACTTAAGTACATTTTTTTAAGCGATTTGAATCAATTGATTAATATAGAATCATAGAATCGTGCGATTCTACGATCTGAATCGTGATTTTAACAACCATGCTTTTACTACCTCTACTCATGGTGTTCTTAATGTCACCTAAATCACTATGCACAAGTTCAAATAGGCTAGATGTTCGTTCAATTGATTTGTTAAAGGGCATTTTAGGGTGCTTGACCTCAACATGTATACCACATTTGATAGGTTTGTTTAAACTAAAGTTGGGAATTAAAGTCATTTGTTTAAGTTTCATAACCGAATTAAAATTAAAATGTCCGAGCCTAGCATGCCACAAATCCAAAGATTCCATAATATAAGCAGAAGTAGATGCATTATCATTCATCTCAACATCAAGTACAAAGAGACTCCAACTATAGAAACCTTTTCGCATAAAGTTGGTGTCCTTGTGATAACAAGTTTATCAGATTCAAAGGTCAATTTAAAACCAACTTTGTTAAATAGAGCACCAGAAACAAGATTCCTAAGCAGGTCAGGGACATGCAGCACATTTTGCAAAGATAAAAAAGTTCTAGAGTTAAGTTTTAGAAGGACCCTTCCGTTGCCAACAATAGGGAATGAACTAGAATTACTCATGAACACACACTCGCCCACATTGGCTTTTTCATACTCCTGGAACAGGTCCTTACTTGTAGATGTGCCTTGCGGCACCAATATCTACAACCCACTAGACAATGTTTCAACCGTATTCACATCGCAGATCATGGCCACAAAGACATCTCTGCACTCGAGGTTGGCCTGGGATTTGTGTTCTTTGGACTTTCTTGGTCCAAATCCCTTTTGCAATCTCTCGAGGTATGGCCAATCTCACCACAGGTCCAGCATGTTCCCTTGACTCGTTTCTGTCCACCTTCAGGATTGTTCTGAGGCCTCTTGCCACAGGACTACTTCTGCTTCAAGTTTGAGCTCAAGCCTGGGTTGGAACGTCTCTTGTTCCATGACTTCTTAAACATGTCATTCTTTCTTGTACTCTTCGACTCAACTAGGTTAGTAGACATAGATGAGTGCTTAGAGGACCTTTCTTTTGCTTGTTTTCAATTTTGACCCTCTAAATTAATATGGGAAACGAGCTCTTGCAAAGTCATGTCCTTCATTTTGTGTTCTAATTGAGCCTTAAAGTTTTCCCACAAATGAGGCAATTTCTAAATGAGAAAATTTGGTTGAAACATCTCACACATTTCATTCCTTCATTAAGTATGTCAAAACACAAATTCTCATACTCGTGGATTTGATCTAAGATAGGCTTATCATTAGTCATAGTAAAGGAAAACCACTTAGTCCAAACATACTTCTTAGTGGTGCTAGCATCATTCCATATTTATTACGGAGAGCCTCCTAGATTTCCCTTAGCAGTTCATTTTACTATAAATCTGGCAAAGTGGGGCCATCATGTAATACAACAACATTCTTCTGCAGGTTCGATTATCTTTCTTGAAGTCACGGCCGACATAGGAGGAGTCTTGTCACTCGAGAGGGTGGAATGGACATCAATTTGTCCAAGGAAAAACTCCATCTTGTCTGACCAAATTTTATAGTTTTTTTTATTTAAAGGTTCAGTATTTAAAATGTTGAGGATAATAAACCCATGTTAGCCATGTTTTGATTACTCATTTATATAAAATACTAAGATTGTTGGAGAAAATATACCAAAGACGGCACCAACACGCCGTCACCGGATCCCATTAGAACTTTGAAGTTAAGCGTGCTTGGGCAAGAGTAGTACCAGGATGGGTGACCTCTTGAGAAGTCCTCACCCTCAGGTTGGGCGCACAGGGAAACAGCCTCTCTTCAGGTTAACACCCTTAAAGGGGAAAGCTGCGTACATCCGCCCCCCCAAGACCCTACGTAGGCGGGAGCCCTTGAGACACTGAGTACGTTCCATTTTATTGTTGGAGAAAATAGAGCAAATGGGTAATAAAACTCTCAAGCTCGAGAAACAAAAGGCTAACTCAAGATGGGGGCAAATATAATTTAAACCAACTCAAAGATTAAACTGAACAATATAGACCTTGTATTACACCAAATATACTTGAGACAAAATAATTAAAAGACTGAAAAGAAAAGATTCAGAGAAGAAGGATTAAATTGAAGGATGTCGACACACCGTGGAGTTCACCACTGCTCTAAGTCATTTATGCCCTTGCTACGGTACACACGGGATCGTCATGCATTTCGACTCCCAGGGTTAACATGGCACCTAACACAGGAGTGTATTCTCGGGTGATGGGTTGGAGTTCTCCCCACTTTGCTCAATAACCAGAGTAATGGAGAAAACTTGTAGAACATTAGAGAGAATAAGAGAAGGAAGAGTTATGCATTTTCTTATATCTGTGTATTTCCCAAATGATCCAAAGCATGGTATTTATAAGCAAAAATACTTGATGTGCAAGCAAAAGTCAGTTACAGAATGTGGGTAAGAAATTTGCCTCAGTTAGGAAGGTGGACGGATATGGAGGAGCACAAAAGTTTGCCACAACGGTTATGGAAAGAAGTGGACTATTACATAATCAAAACGCATGCTCAAGCTCGAGCTTGTAACCTCAAGCTCGAACTTAGAGTAGCGGACAATAACTCGAGCATAACAGCCTCGAGATTGAACATAAGAGGACCCCTCGAGCTTGAGCTCATGTTCTCAGCCTCAGTCCTAAGAACTCCCTTGGAGTTTGTTTACGATAACAAAAAACAAAATGTCCATAAATATAAAGGTCTGGGACGGAAAAAGTCCTGGGCGCGAAGCGTGCACGCGTGGTCCACTAAGCCTATTCTAGGCCTACAAGACTTTACTGTGGACAAGGAGAGAGGGGTATATAAACAAGACCTCCCTCCACTATTCTTCCTATGTGTAATTGAGGCAATTTGCAAGAAATGTAAAATTGAAGCACACTAACCCAATAACCTAACAAAGCATTAGGCGTGACATTGAAAAATTTTGAAAAGTTTAGGTGTGATTTTGAGGCATTAGAAAGTTTAGGTAGTTTTTTGAAACAGCGCCTAAAATCTAGGTAGTTTTCAATTAAAAAAAAAAACCCTTATATACATATTTCTTTTCATAAATAGAAATATCAAGTTGTAAAACAGAAGCAGTGAGCTTTGTGTCCAAGGCATAAGGATGGCAATTTGTCGAATTTGAGTCAAGTTTTCCTCCATCTAGATCCAACCCAAAAGAAACCCAACCCAACCCATATAAAAAAAAACCCATTTGCTTTATAAAACTTTGACTTAGATCAAAATCTATAAGGTAGAATGGTTATCCGGCCCAAATTCCTACATTGTTTTGAATCCTACAACTAATTGTGATATTGTAATCTATATTCATATAGATATATAGCAATAATACACAATAAGAGTACCTCAAAAACCAGTATTGCGAAAAATCACTATGTGTTTTTTTCTTTTCTTCCGTTTGATATGTATAACAATAATAATGTAACATTAGACAATCATTTAAAAACCTCTTAATAGGTAATTCTTACACACAAATTCATTACGCATCACTTTTACAGAAAATATAATAGTGTTAGAGCAAGCTCCAAAATGTTGGCACAAAAAATCTAGTTTCGCATGGAGAAGACTCAAAATTTAGTAATTTAAAAATTCTATCCTACACTAAATATAATTTGGAGTCAGATTTGGGTTGGTTTGGATTGGGTTTTATAAAAATCTAGCCCAATCCAAAACTAATTGATCAACACCTAGATACAAATACATTTGAAACTCATTTTTAGATCCAAATCTATCATAAGAGTATTTGATGCAAACATGGACAAAAATAACCCGATGGAGACATGAAAGGGAGAAATTGAACCTGAGGGTGTTGAAGACCCAGATCCAACTACACGAACCAAAGGATTTCATTATGATTTTCTAGTTTAATTAGGATTAGATATTTTGTTTAATTTTAACTAAGATTCTAATTAGGTTTTCTTTACTGAATTATATAATTAGATTTAGAGTTTTTTAGTTATAGCAGGATTATACTATATTTAGTTAGAATAAGAATATAATTATTTTTAGATTTTAATTTGAAATAGTACTAGGGAAATACCTATAAATAGGTCATTAGTGGTTTATTTGAGAAAGTTTTTAATTAATAGAAATACTTTGATCAGTTTTGTGTTTAAGTTAATCTTTGTAATTTTAGTTTGAAGGAGTTCATAAAATCACATAGCTACTCTTTAGATTATTGCTGAGGTATTTACAGAATCAATGAGTTTTAGTCAATTCCTCTTAATCTGGCATCATTGGGTACAATCAATGGGTTAGAGGCATCCTATTCTTTCTATCCTGCATCATTGAGGTTCAAGGCTGTAGGCTGGATTTTTAGATCGATTTGCATTAGTTGATATCAGAGTTAATTAATTTGCATGAGTATTAGAGAGAGAGAGAGAAGCGCAATTTTTTGGTAAATAATGAAAAAAGAGTTGTCGGCTCATATTACCAAATTCCCAAATAGTCAACATTGGCACAATTTGCCAACAAGATGATGTAGACATTAACCCCCCACGCCCAAGTCATTTCTCTATTCAAAACATGCAAAAGATAATGACAAATAAATGGTTAATTTATATTGTCTTGATTAAAGTTAAGTTAATTATATAATATTTAATAGTTTGGTTATGTCAAAATGTAAGTGAATTAATACAAACTTAATCGTCAGCTAGCTTTAAATCTCTTTGTGATTTGACCATGAAAGATAATGCCATCAATTTAACATAAATTTTATTTTTGGGACTAAATTGACACAATAAAAAATATAAGGACTAAATTAATATAGTAAACAAAAGTACAGGGACTTGTAGTACAAATAACCTTTAAAAAGTGGCGTTATTGCTCTAGCACACATAATAATATAGTTCAAATATAACAGAATAAAATTTTTTCTTCCAGAATTCTTATAGGATTTTTAAGTAAACGTATTATTCATAAAAATTTTCTTTTATTTGATTTACACAGTATATAATCAATATTGGATTCATATAAAGTGAAACATAGGATCGATGACTTAAGAATAAAATAAAATATCCCTTCTCTTTTTAAGAAGAAGTCACCATATCTATCTTATATATTACATATGAAAGAAATATTTTCTGAAAAATAACCAAAAAGCAATTCATTTTAATCAAACAATGCCAAAAATGTTGGAAATTTGGAAATGAACACAAGATGTTGTGAAATGGATTTACTATTTTTGCATCAATTTTAAATAGGAATGCTAAATTTTTTTCATTTTTTAAAATAAATATCAAGAGTTATTTTCCTTAAAATTAAGATTATAAAATTAAGATTAAGTTAATGATATAGTTCTAACGATCTAGTCATATTAGATTCAATTGAACGAAATACAAACTTACACACTGAAAAAATTTAACCCCACCAGGACCATTAAAATTCTCAGTGCCAATTTAACAATAATTTTAATCTTTATAAGTAAACTAACACAATATAAATAATATATAAAACGAATTAATACAACTAAAAATAAAATAACTAAATTGATATAACTAAATAAAATATAAAAATCTGTTATATAAATAACTCAAATATAGCATCAATTTAAATAATTAAATTATGACGCAATGTATAGAACTATTTGTTTTTTTTTTGAGCACATATAGAACTATTTGTTGTCCACATTATTATTACCACTGTGCATTTCGCTGCCGTGGCCTTTATTGGGCTACCCTATTTGGTATTCATCACCACTTTAAGTAGGTCTTTTACTTCGCCATCGCTAGAAAAATAGTCTACACTCACAATTTAAGTACATGTTTGTGTTATATTTTTATTTATAATTTTAGTTTTTAAGAAATTAAAATTAAGTTTGAAAGCACATTTTTATTTTTTATTTTTTTTGAATTTTTTTAAGTTTAAGAGAAAATTAAATAGAGAAAACAAAAAATTGTAAAATATAATTTTAAAACTTTGTTTTTAATTTCTTAAAAGGTAAAAAATTTAAATAAAAACAATACCAGTATGCCACAAGTGTATAATTATATATAAAAGGTTATTATTATCAATGCAATAAATGTTATTACAAAAATAATAATGTAAATTGTAACGAATAATCATAAAATTTTACATAATTCAAGTTAGCATTACCACTATTGCTCTAAATATAACACTTTTTTTTTTATACATAACTCTGAAGATAACATTACTATATACAGTAATTACAAGATAGACATGTATCAAATACTTATTTTTAAAACTAGAATATTGATTTTTTTGAACAACAAAAAAATTAGAATATTGATATACTTTATATTTGTATATTTTAACCATCATTCCTGCAACATATTCAGCTATTACATGTGTATTTTATTGTAATCTAGGAATATTTAGGCTTAAAGAAAATCGGAGCAAATGAAGGTTAATAAGTGGCGGAATCAAGCGTAATCAAGGCATAATTAAATATTACTCTGGACACCACAAGAAAATTGTGAAATTGCTACGGACAAAATCAGTTGCAAATCTGTAGCAAACTATCAAAAGCAACAGTTTTGCAACAAAAAAGCTTCAGACAAACATTTGTTGCAAAATACCCCGTAGCAAATTATTTGCAACCGAAATTTGCAATGGCCTAAATTCGTTGCAAATCCATTGGAAATTTGCCACGGATTCGCAACATTATATCCGTTGCACATTTGCAACGAATAAGGTTGTTGAAAATTCGTTCCAAATTTGCAACGTATTTACAAGAGAAAGGACCGCAGCAAAGTTGCAATGGATACATTCGTCATAATACCGTAGCAAATTTGCTACAATGATGTCGTTGCATTTTTGCAACGCTCATTTTATTACAAATCCGTTGCAAATTTACAACAGTTTTGCAACGACTGTTTGCGTTGGAAATTTACAATGGTATCAGCGTTTCAAATCCGTTGCAAATGTACATCTTTGCAACGATCATTCGCGTTGCAAATTTACAACAGTTTTGCAACGACTATTTGCATTGGAAATTTACAATGGTATCAGCGTTTCGAATCCGTTGCAAATGTACAACATCTTTGCAACGATCATTCGCATTGCAAATTTGCAATAGTTTTGCGAGTACTGCGTTTTGGAACCATATTGTTGTTTCAAATCTGTTGCAAATTTATAATAGCTTTGCACCGACTTTGCCAAAACTTTGCTCGTTATAAAATAGTGAAATTGATACAATTTTAAAAATAAAAAACTATTAGCAATGGTTATGTAACATATTTCACAATTTACATATTCCACAATTTGAAGCACAAAAAAGTAAACATTATATAAAGTTAGATCACATATGCAAAAAGAGAACATAATTAAAGAGTTATGTATCAGTCAATATAAAAATACAAAAGACCAAGTAACTTGTCCATAGGTACGACAGGAAGATTGAATTTGAAATCACAGTTAATTCTAAATTGCTAACAAGAAGTTATAAAAAAGCTCATGAGCTATTCATCACTTTCATCTTCATCGTCTTCGTCAGATGGATCGGAGGGAGGATCATTCGAGGGCTTTATAGGAGGAGGATAACCAATTCGCTAGTCAATACTTTGTAGGATACTCACAATCTTCAGATTCGTCTGTCGTACTTCAGAAATTTCTGATTTCAATTGTTGAATTTGCTCTTCATGCTGACGTACAAGGGTAGACTCCTCATAAAAACGAGAGCGTTGATCCCATTGTGAGTTTCTCATCCTTTGAGAAAGTCCATATACAGGGTCTCTGGAGGAAGGACCCGCAACAGCTTTCCATATATTAGGATCAAATTCATTTGCACATGAGTCTTCTCCATGTACAACAAGGTACTCATCTTCATACCTTTCCTATAAAACAATTTATTTCTTTAACATATGTAAACACAACATAAAATTTATAAATATTTTCATGTATGAAGTATTAAACTAAATATATAGATATTAATTTACGAATATTTATTGTCATCAAGCATAACAATAAAACCAAAGCAAATTAACATCTAACCAAACACGTGCTCTATGATTTACACCATGACAAAAAGGGCCCAATGTCTCATTTCCTTAGACATGTCACAATCATCCATACACTTTTGCATTCAATACATTTTCTTTTCAAAGAAAGTATTAGTAAGCAGCATTAACTACACAAGAAAACTTTATTATATCCTTTAAAATGTTGAATAATATATGTATATAGAGAATGGAGGTAAGAATGCCAACGCTAAATCTATTGAAAGCTTACATAGTAAGGATACATGACAAAGTTTTGATTTCAATCACTACTCGCATTGACATTGAAACATAACATATCAACATACTCATTCACACACTCATTACTCTCTTCTTTCCATTCATGCTCAAGCGTCAAATGGAGTAAACAAAGATACAATGCCCTTGAAGACTTCTTAATCAAATTGTAGATTTCAACAAACTTATTCACATGCCCATGACTTTACCCTTAAATTTCATGCTCAAACTATGAAAATGTCAAATAGATCAAGTAAAAATACAAGAACCATAGAGACCTCTTACTCTATTTTCACTTTCAACATACTCATTCACACCTATATTTCACAACATATATTTGTTAAAAATGCTAAAACTCTTCACTCATTTCTACACTAACCTTTGATGATATGAATTTCTATCCAATTCACCCACCACAAATTTAGCAAAAAAAAATCTATATTCACCAAACCAATTAGCAACAATTACTCACATGTAATTTTATTCACATTTTTTCTAAAACCAAACCCACAAAATTAAACTTTGGGGACAAATCTATTTCTAATAACAGGTATACAGAACATATAGACATATAATTTACAAATAAGTTCATGTATATTTAAATATATGCTTACCGCAACATTCCTTGATCGATCATCCACATATTGTCCGGTTTTATCTCCCTTTCGATGGATATGACAATGCTTGAACATCTCTACTTGAGTAACAGGCTTACCCTTCTCTTTCTCCTATATAATCAAATTGAATTAATTATAAACTAACACAACAATAAGTACATACAAGGATAGAGGTGGCGTACATATACATGTACACATAAAAATATACCAGTCTTCGATGATGTTCCACAAATGAGATGGAACCGGCCATGTGCCTGCTTATTTCTTTTCCGTCTTTGCCTTTTCTATTTTCTTTGTTTTTTTTTTTTTTTCTTGCCACTTGGGGTTATTCCATATTCTGCACATTTCTCCCCAATGGTCGCCATCTATCCACTTAGGGCGTCTATTAACTAGGATAACATTCCTCTTTCAATCATAAGCTTCTTTGCGAGCTCTTCCCATCATTTGCCTTACGCGCTCTCCCACTTTGCTATTGAAGATTTTTCTGATAAACGGATTCAGCGAAGGATGCCAGCAAAAGATCATCTGGAACCATAAAAAACATATTACAACCTAGTTTCGAAGCTATAAACAAAAATCAAATTTAGAGAAATTAATCATCATACCTCGAACTGTTTCTAGAGATCTTCTCGAAGTTGTGTCGAAAATTCATTATATGTGATCCACGGGCCACCAAAGTTATCTGTGATCAAATCATTGATGATATCTCCAACTTCTTTACCAATGAAATTCCTATATATGAAAGAAAATAATAAATACTCAATGACTGTAAAAACAAAAAGCTAAAATGTATTACAAAATAAACATTTAATACTAACCCGCTGTCGTCAACTGCTATATAAGTGTGGTTTGCCGGATTAAGACGTGGACGAGGGGGAGATGAATTCGGAGGCAGTGAAGGACCTGCCTCAAATGGCTCTAGAGTTCAAGAAAGTCTAGTATCTCCATACTGATACAACCCCTTACCACGGTCCCTCATCTGTGGGCTAGCATTTTCACCCATATGAGGGGGCATCCTATGAACTGTCGTACGTGAAGTCCCATGTGAAGGCTGAGATGGTGGGCTATGACTTGCTCCTGTACTGGGACCTCTACGTGATGACGTAGTTTCTATGGGGGTCACACTAGTGTTATGGGAAACATGCGGTCTAATTAAATTATCGTCTTCATGCTCACCACCCAGCTGGACTTGAAATGTATTAGAAGGGGATTCATTAGATCCTCCTCTAATATCCGTGTCACGGGGCGATTGGCTGGAACGATGCCTCTGTCTTTTTGAACTATGTTTACGCTTCATCTTATCTGCCATTCACACTATGATAGAAAAGATACATGACAATACACATAAATTCAACAATCTTATTAAACATGTAACACATGTATAGCAAAATAATAGTAATGTCGTACAAAAATACACCTAAAGTTATAACATAGGAATATCATTTTAATTCCAAAGCTATTCATTAATCCTCGTCATTTCTTTCTCTATCGTTGTTATCATCATCAATTTGGTCATTGTTGTCTTCTACATGATCATCACTGTTGTCATCACTTTCTTCTTCTTCTTCTTCTTCTTCTTCTTCTTCTTCTTCTTCTTCAATTTCATCATTATTGTCATAATCATCATCTTCTTCTTCTACTTCTTCTTCTTCCCCTGTGCTCCTTGTTTCCACTATAAGCACCTCATCAGGGTCCACTTCTTGAACTTCTCCCGGGACAAAATGAATGAAGGAGTCCCCAAGTTTGCTTGTTGGAAATATTAGCGTTGGAGTTGAACTTCCTTTCTCTTGGTAAAACATTTCATTCTCATCAGTTGGAACAGCTAAAAGAATGTCGTATGTGGGCCTCGCCTTTGTTTTACATACGACCCACCAGTCCTGTGCCTCACGTTTCTTCGAAGGGTATGGTATGAAGTACACTTGGTGAGCTTGATTAGCCATTATAAACTGGTCATTGCTATTAAGTCTCGACCTATGTCGAATTTCAACAAGATCATGGTGAGGGTGTACCCTTGTTCCATGCACGATGTCATACCAATTACATTTGAATAATACCACTTTATTGCCGCTAAAATATTTTAACTCTATTATATCAACCAGCATACCATAATAATCACTTTCGTCATCATCGTTGTAACTCCCTCTCACACGTACGCCATTATTCATCGTCGACTTTGTTCGACCATAATCAAAGGTGAGGAACCTAAATCCATTCACAAAGTAAACATTATAGTACTTTGCTCATCTTGCATGTCCATGTGCTAGTTCACGCAGTTTGTCATCGATATCCGGACATTGTTCAAAAGCCTACATAATATATGATCATGAATTATTTACACCAACATGTTCAATTGTGTCATTAATAGATTAAGTAATTAGATCCTTACATAATTTTTAAACCAAGAAGCAAACTCCATCTCTTCTCTTCTCCCAAGTTCTTCCGCATTTATATTGGGGAGTTGTTGTCGTACTATTTCATCGTATATGCTAAAAAATATAAATGTTAGCTAATATAATCTATTAGAAGTGCAAGTACATATGAATAAGTACTTACTTCACAATGGGGGTCATCTCAACACAATTGAGGAGTACATATAGATGAGCTATGCGAGATTCAGTAGAATCCAACCACCTTCTATCATTAGCACGTCCAATTGCTTTTCCGGGGACTTCGAAGATAGATAATTCTCCATGTGAGCCAATTTCTCTACCATCATCATTACGTGGAACTCGATTATGTTGTGTGGGTATATGTGGCTCGAAATAATGGGAGGTAAACGTGGCAACTTCCTCAATTAAATAAGCTTCAACTATTGAGCCCTCAACACGCGCCTTGTTTTTTACTTTACTTTTCAGTGTCTTGAGAAACCTCTCGA
Organism: Simmondsia chinensis; assembly: GCA_018398585.1. NCBI lineage: Eukaryota > Viridiplantae > Streptophyta > Magnoliopsida > Caryophyllales > Simmondsiaceae > Simmondsia > Simmondsia chinensis. Next base: position 5,697,595 of record JAGTTD010000021.1, on the reverse strand, counting down.
ATCCGTACATCCACCTGTATTGAACTGGGCCAGCAACTCTAGCCTTATATGGTAAATGAATAGGTAAATGCTCCATCGAATTAAAGAAGGCAGGTGGAAAGATTTTTTCTAGTTTACAAATTGTCTCGACAATGTTACGTTCTAATACCTTCATATCATCAACACATACCACAGTCGCACATAGATCACGAAAAAAAGTACTGAGTTCAGTCGGTGCATCCCACAATGGATTTGGTAACAAATATCTGAATGCAGAAGGCATTAATCTCTCCATAAAAACATGACAATCGTGACTCTTCATGCCCTTAACTGTACCCTCTGGAACATTCACACATCTTGCAATGTTAGAAGCATAACCATCTGGAAATCTCAATGCTTTAAGCCATTCACATACATCACGTATTTCAGTTTTCTCAAGTACATATGATGCACGTGGCTTGTATGCCTTTTCACCATCCTTCACTAAATGCAAATCTGGTCGAGAACAAATTGTCTCCATCTCCACCAGAGCTTTAATAGTGTCCTTTGTTTTACCAGCAACATTCATAACCGTGTTGAATACATTACAAAACACGTTCCTTTCAATATGCATCACATCATGGTTGTGCCGAATCAAATTCATATGCCAATAAGGTAACTCCCACAATATGCTCCTCTTCACCCAATTGTGCGTTTTTCCTTTTCCCCGTATCTCCTGACGTGTCGGTCCAACGCTCACATTAGGAAGAGCACATACTATGGATCACATTTCTTCACCTGATAGTAATGATGGTGGATGATCCATTTCAATTCTATCGGTGGTGAAAGCAAGTCTCTGTCTCCTGTATGGATGATCCATAGGCAAAAACCAATGATGACAGTCAAAATAGCATGCTTTGATGCTCACTTGTAGTCGAAAGGCCTTTGTTTCATCCATGCAATAAGGACATCCAAGTCTTCCAATCGTGCTCCACCCAGATAACATTCCATATCCAGGAAAGTCACTTATAGTCCACATGAGTGCAGCTCTCATGGTAAAATTTTGCTTTGTCGAAACATCATAAGTGACAGCACCAACTTCCCACAACATTTCTAGCTCATCAATAAGGGGTCTGAGAAAAACATCAATGTTGAAACTTGGGTCCTTACCGCCGAGAATTACCATATTCAAAAACATATATGGTTGTTTCATGCACATCCATGGCGGTAGATTATATGGCACAACTATCACTGGCTAACAAGAATAAGTAGTGTGACCTTGAGAAAATGGACTAAATCCATCGGCACAACGGACAAGTCGCACATTCCTCACTTCAGAAGCAAACTCTGGATGACAACGATCAAAATGTCTCTACGCTTCAGAATCTGAAGGATGTGACATGGCACCATCGATACTTTGATGTTCAGCATGCCATCTCATATGTGCGGTAGTGTGACGAGACATGAATAGCCTCTGCATTCTCGGTGTGATAGGAAGATAACAAAGCACCTTAAACGGTACCAATTTCGGCTGTTTTGCAGCAACATTTTTCAGTTTATGTCGGGGATGCCCACACAAAGTACATTCTAACAGCTCACGAGTATCGTTGTAATAAATCATGCAGCTATTTGGACATGCATCAATCTTTTCATACCCCAAACCAAGACCTGCAACCATCTTCTTCGTCTCGTAGAAGTTTTTTGTCATTTGTTCAGTTGAAGGCAAATTATTTTTCATTATTGCGCAAATTTTATTATAGCATGCCTCACTCATATTAAACTCCGACTTGCAACTTAACAACTGGGACACGGCTGACAGCCTAGTGTATGAAGAGCATCCATCCCACAAAGGTTTATCAGCGTCCACAAGTAAAGAATAAACTTTACAGCATTAGCATTGGGATTTTCTTCCATCGGTTGTGGCTCTTCACTACAGTGATCCCGAGTCAAATCATGCCTAACAAATCCATTATGAGGTCCTAGTGCATCAATGACCATTTCATTATATGGGTTAATATTTTGCACCTCATCATTACAATGCTCATTTGTTTGTAATGATTCTCCATGCCTGTCAAAATCCTCAGCAAATCTTTCACCATGAGGAGTCCAAACAAAATAATGACTCTTAAATCCCTTACTCAGCAAATGAAAGTGTACAGTATCTCGGTCTTCAAATTTTTTATTCTTACATTTCGTACAAGGACACTTAATTCTACCGTCAGATGATACACATGAACCATTAGAGTAAACAAAATGAAGAAACTCCTAAACCCCTCTATCAAATTCGGGATTATTATATCCGTTGAGCAATCATCGATACATCCAAGATCGATCCATATATAGTTGTATGTCGTAGATCTACACTTCATATGCAAATTTTTATTTGAATTAGCATGTTTTTATTTATGTATATGGAAACATTGCAGATACGTTTAATAGGGACTAAGGAGTATTTTATAATGGATGTCCCATGAATTAGCAATAAAACAATCACATGTCAAACATTAAAAGAAACAACGCATGCCAATACTAACTATGAATAATAATACACTACAAATTCAAAAAAAGGAAAGAACCTAAATTTCATAAAAATTTAGTTATTTTCTTCAATCATGATTAACATTTTGATGTGCACGTAAGCCTAACATGAATAGCACAAGTGGATAAAAGAAACAGGAATGGAAAAACGGACAATAAATAGTCACAAAAGGTTTCATGTGATCAAACCATCCAAGAGTTGTTGGCATCACCCCATAGCATATTTTAATAGTTAGATAGATATTTAGTAGTTAGTTAGATATTTTTAGTTATGTTAGATATTTTTCTTAAGTAAGTTGGTTAGCTTGTGTAGTCTAGGTACAATGTATTAGTTAGCTTCTTAGTTGCCTATAAGTAGTAGTTGAGCTGTAATTTCATATTCATTCAATCACAATATCAAAGAATTGTCTCTTTTGAGATCAAACATTCTCTCTCTCATCTAACTCTCTATATTTCTCATCTTCTTTCCCTTCTTATCTCATCTAAACTCTAAATTCTCTAATTTCTTATTTCAATTCACTTCTTTCTTATCTCATACTCTCTATCTATCCTAAATTTACTTAGCTTACGCTTGTGACTCAATCACAAGCGTAACACGATCTTTCTTCTTAATTTCACTTCCAATCTCAGTGCATAAATCAAATCCCAATAGAGAAATTCAAACTCTAAGGCACGACTAGCACTATAAAATACACCCCACAGAAGACAACTACAGGCACATAATAAAGCAAATACACCCCAAAAGTAGCTGAGCGATTGTGTATATCTTAAATATCACCACACAAACTTCTCAAAAAATCTGAATGCAAGCAGCAGCAGCAGCAACAACAACAACAACATTATCAGATTTTTCTTCTCCACAAAATCTTGCCGAAGCTGCTCCCACATAACACACATATCCTCTTAAACTTTGATTCTCTCTCCCTTTTTCTTCTCCACAAAATTATCAGATTTTTTCTTTTATTTTTTTTGGTCTGGAAAGTTGAAGTGAGGAAGGGGGCAAAGAGAGAATGAGAATAAAAATAAGCAAAAACCTAGAATAAAAATAAAAAATCAAAAAATTAAAAAATCAAAACAAAATCCCAACATTAGGCAAATCTAACAAAAAAAAAAACCAAAAATGCTTTCAAAATGAAAACATTAGGGTTGTACAAATCAAAACACAATACTACTCACAATAGATGGTGCAAAGACCAACCCGGTGGCTCGCAGAGGAGGACGACGGTGGTCGACTGTTGGTGAACGGCGGCGGCCGGCGGCTATTGGAGGAGAGAGACTGCGAAGAGGGGTGATGGATTTGGATATGGGTGTCGGCTGGGTGAGACGTGGGAGAGGGAAGTGAGGGTTTTTTTGATAAATGAAGAGTGAGGGAGCATGAAAATAGGAATCGTTACGTAAAGGGCGGGCTTTTCAGTTAATTTTTTTAAATAAAATAAAAAAAGTTACTATATTAGAATAATTTTTTTTAACAGAATATTAGAATAATTTTAGGTTATGTTTGGAGTATGAAATTGGAGCTTAAAATTGGGATCAGAATTTTAATTTTGTTATTTGGTTTACCCACTAGAATTGTAAATATAATTCCACTGTCTGAATTCCATGAAATTAGATTTTAACGAAAAATCATACTTTCCAATTTCTTGGGGTGGAGGGTAAGGAATTGCAGCTCCATATTAACTCTATTAAACTAAAACTCAAAACGATCTCACTTGATTAACCTAAAATCTACAAACTTAGACACGATCGAAAATTTGACCCAAACCTCGAAAACGCCCAATTTAAATGACTTGAACTTAAAATGACAAAAATCACCTTAACTCAAAGTCCTAATTGAGTCAACCCAATTGACCAAAAACTCAAAATGACTCAAATCCGTGAAATAATACTACTGCACTTAAATGTGATGTAAAAATGGCCTGACCAAATTGACTAAAACTTAATACGACCCATAACCAAAATAACCAGACCCAACTCAAATTGAGTCTAAGATGACCAAAAATTCGAAATGATATAACTCGTTTGTCCCAAAACTAAGATAACTAGAGCTTGAAATGACCTAAATGAACTCAATCCTGATCATAACTAACCTAAATCCCGAAAAGACCAACCCGATTAATTAAAAATTTGGGATAACTTGAACACCAAATGATTGATGCGACACCCAACCCGATTTGACCCAAAAATCGAATAATAACTCTAACTAAAAGTGAATCGCTATGACTACACTACAAAAAAAGTGACCAATAGCAACAAACTAGAAAATTTTCTGTTACAATTGATTTACCAATATCCGGAGAAAATTTTCTTTTGTTGCAAATGCAAAATCTCATACTAAGCTGACCCCTTTTGTAACAGAAAATCATTCTGTTGGTATTCTATATAACATTACCAACAGTACACTTGTGTTATTGTTAGTAGACTATAAAATATATTTTAGAGCCGGTTTCCAAAATAATGCTCAAAAATAAAAAAAATAAAAGAAATAATGCAGAAAATAAAATATTTACTTGTTTGGGTTCACGTGGCAACAAATAAACCGTATTCAAAAAAGGCGGTTATATTCAAACAAAACCGCGTTTATTTTAAGATAAAACCGCATTTTTTTAACGCGGCTTGTTACCAGTGCCAATCAACATTTAAATAAAATTACATAAATAAAACTGCGTCTACTTGAAATTAAACCGGGTAATTGTCGCGTCTTATTAACACGGTTTTCTGTGCCGTCCTGACGCCCTACTCTTCTCGCTCGATTTTCATCTCACACTCTCTCAAATTTCATTCTACCAGACCTCTAATTCCAATTATGATGTAATTATAATTTCATCTCTCATTCGAATTATAATTACATTATAATTTCGATCTCTAATTCCTTTGATGAACCAAACAGTGGAATTTTAATTCCATTAAAATTCCAATTATATTGTCCAATTCTAACTCCATGCCTTAAACAGGGTCTTAACAAATTTGTAAAAAATTTGAAATTGGTATAGCAATTGTAAATTTAAAATTACAACGGATTTGAAACACAAAGTCCGTTGCAAATTTAAGTTTGCAATGGATTTGCAGCGCATTTGATAGGTAAATTCATAACTATATGTATTTATTTAACACACATGTTATTTATTTATGAAGGTTTTATATAAAATTATATCATGTAATATAATTTTATAATATTTTTAATTTATTTATTTGCTATAAAGGTCCTTGTACTTTATCTTGTTTATCAATTTTTAGTCTTTTTACTTTTAAACATGTTAATTTTGTTTTATTGTTCTAATCATATTGTGTCAATTTAATATTTAAAATATATAATTTAATTATATTTAGTAGGTAAAAATTTTAATGATGGACATTATTGCAGTCTATCGTCAATTAACTCGGCTCATCAAACCCATATAACGGATACGATGAATGGGTACTACCATAACTAAAACAATATACTCTTCTACTTTAATGACAAGTATTATATGTGATGTATTATTATATATATATACCTAGTTAAGAGATATAAATCACAGATCAATGTATATATAAAACATTTTCCATAAATAAATAATATCAGTACTTAACTTTCACTATGAATACAAAGGGTACTACTGATCATCAGCAATCGATAATTAACATCATTTCTTATATATTGTGACTTTATAATATAATGAATTATATGATGGCTATATCGTAAACACTACATTCTCAAAAACTTTGCTATGGATCGCTGCCCGTTGCTACAACAACAACAACAACAACAACAGACCCAATGCCCCAAGGGCTCCCGCGTGAGCAGGGTCTGGGAGGGGTAGGGTGTACGCAGCCTTCTTCATCAGGGGGATACCCTAATAAGAGGCTATTTCTGAGGACCCCCACCCTAAAAAGTGAGAAGGGCATGAAAAGTAAGGAGAGCACTGCAAGCATGGAAGCATGAAAATGGTGTAAACAGAAAGAAACAAGGCATAAAAGCACAAAAACAGATAGGGGTGTAAGAAGCCTGGTGGCACTAGTACTAGCCTAGAAGTGCTTGTCGTTCCTATCCCACTATATCTATTACCCCTATACTACTCCTCCACCGAGCTCTATCTAGGACTATTTCTTCACTGAAGTTGAGATAGGCGAGGTCTTGTCGAATTGTTTCCATCCAACTCTTCTTTGGTTAGCCTCTTCGTCTCTTCCCATCTGTAATATGGAGTTGCTCGCATCTCCTAACAGGTGCAGTGCTCCGTCTCCTCTTCACATGCCTGAACCGCCTCAATCGTTGTTCTCGCAGCTTATCCTCGATTGGGGCCACGCCTAATTTACTTCTTATGACTTGATTCCTGATCCTATCCTTCCTTGTGTGTCCACACATCCATCTTAACATCCTCATTTCTGCTACCTTCAACTTCTGCGTGTGATGGTGCTTAACTGGCCAGCACTCCGCTCCGTAAGACATAGCCGGTCTAACTACCGTCTTATAGTATTTTCCCTTTAACTTGAGCGGGAACTTCCTATCACACAGTACCGCCGAGGCCATCCTCCATTTATGCCAGCCCACTTTAATCCTGTTGCTAATCCGTAGCAAATGAAGATTTGCAACGATTTTGTTACAACGATTTGTTACAAGCTCATGAAATTTTCATCACAAAGTCGTTGCTTTGTCGTTGCAAAATATGCTTGCTTATCAATTTATTTTGAGAAATTAGTAAAAAAAAAGTCAAAAACTTTGCTACGAAGTGGAGCCGTTGCTAATCTATAGCAAGTGAAGATTTGCCACAAATTTGTAACGGCTAGGACCATAGCAATTTGCTACGTATATTGTCGTTGCAAATCTGTAGCAAATGCTTTGAAGTTGCTACGATTTTGTCACAAATTTGTGCCGTATGAAACATTCGTTGCAATGTCACTACTTTGTCATTACAAAATATGCGTGTTTCAAAGTCAAAAACTTTGCTACGAAGTGGAGTCGTTGCTAATCTGTAGCAAGTGAAGATTTTCTACAAATTTGCAACGGCTAGGACCGTAGCAATTTGCTACGTATATTGTCGTTGCAAATCTGTAGCAAATGCTTTGAATTTGCTACGGTTTTGTCACGAATTTGTGCCGTATGAAACATTCGTTGCAATGTCATTGCTTTGTCGTTGCAAAATATGCTTGTTTCAATGTCAAAAACTTTGCTACAAAGTGGAGCCGTTGCTAATCTGTAGCAAGTGAAGATTTGCTACAAATTTGCAACGGCTAGGACCGTAGCAATTTGCTACGTATATTGTCGTTGCAAATTTGTAGCAAATGCTTTGAATTTGCTATGGTTTTGTTACAAATTTGTGCTGTATGAAACATTCGTTGCAATGTCATTGCTTTGTCATTGCAAAATATGCTTGTTTCAAAGTCAAAAACTTTGCTACGAAGTGGAGCCGTTGCTAATCTGTAGCAAGTGAAGATTTGCTACAAATTTGCAACGGCCAGGACCGTAGCAATTTGCTACGTATATTGTCGTTGCAAATCTGTAGCAAATGCTTTGAATTTGCCACGGTTTTGTCACAAATTTGCGCCGTATGAAACATTCGTTGCAATGTCATTGCTTTGTCGTTGCAAAATATGCGTGATTCTTTTCCTTTGCAAATCTGTATGAGACTCATTTCAAATTTGCTACGGATTTTGACCATAGCAAATATTCGTTGCTAATTACACATTTTCTAGTAGTGGTAAAACCCGACTACATGTGGAAAAAAAGGACCAATCGAGTTGTAATTCGGTAACTCAAATAGGTCTTGTAGAGTTTTGGGTACTAAATGATTAGTTGGCACGAAGTACCGATCGGTTAGCAACCCGCATCAGGATGGGGTATACAGCGAGACTCTTGATCGATCGGAAATCCGAGCTGATCATCGGCCTGGAACAGAAGCCTAGTCGATCAATCAGCCCAGACTTATACCCATGGCATAGTACACCGTGGGTATAAATAGAAAGGGGGAAACCTAATTTAGGGATCTTTGGCCACACCTCCTCTCCTTTTCGAAGCCGCTACGAGATCTAAGGGATTCTCAAACACCGAAGTGCAGGTGGTCAGATTGCTGGGGGAATCAAAGTCAATCAAGGAAGTCATCATTCATGAGTTTTTCCTCACTTTCTCTTTCAGATTTTGTGATGTGCAGAACTCCTATGGAGGGGTAGACTTGAGGTTTAGGAGTGAAAGACGGGTAGCCGTCCGGATCCTGGATTTATAGTTTATTATAGACAATGATTTATGTTATGTCATTATCGCACCCCCATGAGGAATTTATACATGTGATCGGTTTTCTATGTATGAGCTTGTAGCCATGTTTAGATTCCCGATTTATTTGCATCATGTCTGTTTGCTTGTAACCTAGACTTTAACATAATAGGTTTTCACGCGTGGTCAAGATTGAGGTTGTACCCAATCTTGAACATAATCTTTTATACAAATTAATGCTTAATTATGAGTGACAAAGGACTTTGTTAGTGCTATTAAAATAATCCATACTACGCATAGAGTAATAAGATGGGTTATGCACTTAGACTAGTTCATTACTCTAAACCTTAACTTAAGTATTAATCCAGGTTTAGCATGAAATCAAGAGCGAGAAAGGAATTAAGTAGTGCTATTGCGATAGCCTATGCTACAACTAGGATAATAAGATAAATTATGCCCTTAGACTACTTCATTACTCTAAGCTTTAATTTAAGTGTTAACCTAGCTTATTGCTTATAGCTAGATGTTGGCCTACAGGCCAGGTCGGCTCGGAACTCGGCTGGGCCCATGGGCATAGCTACTTGTAGCCTAAGCCCTCTAAATCATTGTCATAAGAAAGTGTAATGATAGGACTCGAGTTAAGTTACCCCAAATTCATTCCCTAAACTATCCTTAATTGACTTGACAACTTTAGTTTATAGTTCGTTTTATTATATTAATTTAGTTAACAAATCATTCAAACCAAACAAAAACCGAGTTTTAACCACTTATTAACAACTAAATCTGACTTAACTTCGATTCTCTGTGGATACGATGCTTATATACCCAGCTAAGCTATGATGATATGGTATGCTTATGGGTACGCGGTTTTAAAAACATCTTTAAAACTACGTCAAATATCTTTATAAATGTATATAAAATACTGCAATTTACTTCAACTAGCTCTAAACCCCATTTGGGTCAGGTTCGGATATACTAATTCGGGCTTGGGTAATTTTGGGTATACAATAAATTCAAGTCGAGTTAACCCATTCAGGCTCGAGTTGCTTTCGGGTTTTAACTACACTAAAGTCGAGTTGGGTCCGGGTCAAGGTATTTTGGGCTCGGGTGACTTTAATTTCATATGGTCTTCGATTCAGGTCAATCTTAGTTCGGGTTGTACGAGTTTTGGGTTATCATAATCCTACTATTGGTGCCTTGGTGGCATGAATTATTTACAAAAGTTTAAATTGTACTCTAAATAATTTATATTTCACCAACATATTTATTGCATTATCAATATAGATGTTCAATAATGTTCTATTAAGTTCAATTATACTCACTACAAGTAACGACTCCCATTGAATTTAAAGACCTTATGTTAATTCGGGTTTCAGGTCAGTTGGGTTTGGGCTCAGGTCATTTTGGGTCGGGTTGGTTCAGGTCAACTGCGGATCAGGTAGGGTCAAAGTGAGCATCGGGTTATTTTTGAGTTAAACAAAGAACAAGTTGGGTTATGATATGATACTAAGTAAAACCTAGCTCAAATCAATGAGTACTCAAGGAATTTAGGGCTACGGTGCAGTAACAGCTGCCCCGTTGTGTATATTTATAAATAAAATCACTCCAAAAATGGAGAATTACAAAGGTCAAGAAAGGGGAGAAGACATAGAATTTAGGATATGGGGGAGAAGAAGAAGATTAACACACTTGATCAACATAAAAACCCTAATTCTAGCTAATCATTATCCATATATAAGTAAAATATCTAGAAAAATTTCTGAAAATATCTTAGCAAAATATCTATGGTTGATGTGGCATAAAGCCGTTGCTGCTATTGTTGGGCGTGACGCCTGTTGCTAAAATCAGGGATTCGGAATGGGTTGGCTTGACGCTTGGCGATGTGACTAGGCGTGACGCCAAGGTTTGAGGAATTGTGCCAGTATCAATGCTGCCCCCTTGAGATGATTCTCGTCCTCGAGAATTAAAGGTAGGGAAATGGAGCTGGAAGTCATGTAGGTACTCCCACGTCTCATCATCAACACTCATGCCTACCCATTGGATAAGAACTTGAGTAGCGGCAATTCTATGGTGCTTGACCATACAGCGATCCAAAATCCGGGCTGAGGCGGAGGAGCAGCGGGGAGCCAAATGTTAGGTAGTGGAGTGTTAGTGGCAAGAGCGAAGAAGCAACATTTGAATAGAGACATGTGAACGGTGTGATGGATAGCGGCATGAGACAGGAGGTCAAGCTTGTAAGCAGCGACGCCTATGCTATCTAGAATGCGGTAAGGGCTGAAGTATCGGGGTGCCAGTTTGTGGAAACGCCTGGACTCCACACTTTGCTGGCGGTAAGGTTGGAGTTTGAGCCATACATAATCGCCTATCTGAAATTTCCTATCAACGCGTTAGCGATCAGCCAGTTGTTGCATTCGATTCTGAGCGCACAGAAGATGGTGGCAAAGGCGACTAATGATTTCTTCCCGAGTAATCAAACTGCAATCCTCTGCAATCCACTGCCTCAACTAGAGACTTGCCTGTAAAGTAGCTCAAATGGTGAAGCTTGACGGAGGAATGGAAGGTGGTGTTGTACCACCATTCTGCCAAGGGAAGCCAACGGGTCCATTGGAGGTGCTGTTCACTCACCATGCATCGTAAGTAGGTCTCTAGGCAACGGTTGAGGACCTCTGTTTGACCATCAGTCCGTGGATGATAGGATGAGGATGGGTTGAGGTGTGTGCCCAGGCGGGAAAACAGTTTACCCTAAAAGATGCTTGTGAAGGCGGGGTCCCAATCACTAATGATTGTCTCTGGCAACCTGTGTAGAAGGTAGATGTGATCTAAGAAAAGATGAGCAACCCTGATAGCAAAGTAAGGATGGGCGAGAGACAGAAAGTGCGCATACTTGGTCAGACGGTCAACGGCCACCAAAATTACAGGGTGACCCTCGGATGGCGGCAGTCCCTCGATGAAGTCTAGAGATATTCTATTCCAAATTGACGTTGGGATGGGAAGGGGTTGGAAGAGTGAAACTGGTGCCACTATTTCATGCTTATTTTTTTGCAGACGACGTATTGGCAGATGTATTTGGTGATGTCATAGCAGAGACCCTTCCAGTAGAACAGAGGTCGAACTCGACGGTATGTGGCATCGATTCCCAAACGGCCACCTTGAGCAGAGTCGTGAAGCCGGAGAAGAATGTCTTGGCGGAGAGAGGGGTCAATTCTGACAACAAGTCTGTCATTGTAATGGAGGTGCCCCTGGCGTCAAGAATACCGCAGGTGAGAAAGAGGTTCGGCTTCTTTGTCAGAAATAATGCGTGCAAGGGCTGGATCCTTTAACCATGAAGCAATCAACCATGTCATAAAATCTAACAAAATGGAGGATAACACCATACATAGAACCTCGGTTCCGGAAAGGAGAGAGAGAGCATCAGCTGCTCTGTTTTTGGAACCTTTCTTGTACACGATGTCGTAACTGAGGCCTATCAGGCGGGAAAGCCACAAGTGTTGAAGAGAAGAAGTCAGCCGTTGATCAAGTAGGAACTTTAAACTTTACTGATTCTTACGGATGGTAAAATGGCAACCCGTGATATACTGTTCCCATTTTTCTATTGCAAAGACTACGGCAAGGAGTTCCTTTTCATAAACTGACATGCCCTGATGACGGGGAGCGAAAGTATGGTTGATATAGGCCATTGGACGGGCCTCTTGCATCAATACCGTGCCAATGCCTGTTATAGATGCATCAGTCTTGATGATGAATGGTTTGGTGAAGTTCGAAAGTGTTAAAAGAGGCACGGAAATTAAGGCTAGCTTCAAGCAAGTGAAAGCGTTTTTAGCTTCTGGAGTCCAAAGGAAGTTATCCTTGCAAAGGTATGTCAAGGGCCTGGCGATGGTGCCATAGTGAGCAATGAATCGGCGATAATAGCTGGATAGCCCTAAGAAACCACGAAGTTGTTTCAGGGTTTGAGGATGTATGTGGCCAATTGGCGACAGCCTCAAGCTTTGTCGGGTCAGCGGAGACACCCTCACTAGGCACGAAGTGTCCTAGGTATTCTATGCGACGGGCGCCAAAGGCGCAATTGGCGCGATTTGCTGTCAAGTGATTGATGCAAAGAACTTGTAAGACTAACTCCAAATGAGAGATATGGTCCGGCCAGGTTTTGCGAAACACAAGTATATCATTGAAAAAAACGAGGACAAATTGGCGGAGGTACGGTCGAAAAACCTCATTCATCAAGCTCTGAAAGTTGGAAGGAGCATTGGAGAGGCCAAAAGGCATCGCGGTGAATTCATAGTGCCCCAAGTGCGTTCGAAATGCCATCTTGGGAATGTCCTCAGCAGCCATTCTGATTTGCCAGTAACTAGCTTTAAGGTCCAACTTGGAAAAGTAGGAGGCCCCACCCAACTCATCAAGTAACTCCTCGACGATCGGGATAGGGAACTTATCTTTAACGGTCATTTTGTTGAGGGGTCTGTAGTCCACACAAAGGCACCAGGTTCCATCCTTCTTCTTAACGAGGACAACCAGTGAAGAGAATGGCGAGGTGCTATTTTGAATTACACTAGCCTGCAACATTTCTGTGATCATAGAGTCTATGACATCATTCTGGAACAGCGGATAACGGTATGGTCTGATATTAACGAGGTTGCTGGCCTCCTTTAGCGGAATTCGGTGATCAAAGAAGGGCCGAAAAGGTGGCAGTTCTGGCTTAGCGGAAAAAACATCTTCATGTTCAGCCAGAAGTCTTTGCAATTCTGGCGGATTAGATTGAGCAGGCGGTTCCATCTGAACGGCAAACAGAGAAGGCGAATTCGAAGATGTTGTGAGTGAGAGGGCGAAGAATAATGCTGGAGTAAAGAGAAGAGAAGATGACTTACTATTAGTGATTGCCTTAGAGGAGAGGAACTGATGCGGCGAAGGGTATAACAATGACCATGAAGAGTGAACTTCATCAATAACTCCAAAAAAATCCCAAGTGACCTTGCCTAGGGTATGCAACCATTGGATTCCAAGAACCATATCACATCTAGAGAGCGGGATGAGCATATCAGAAGTAAAGGGCACATTCATTAGGCTCCATTTGAAGTTATGACATATTCCGTCACAGAAGACCTGTTTACCGTCAACCACGGTAACGGTGGGTTGAATGGCGGAATCAATGGAGTATCCCAGTAGTGAGGCAAGGGCAGCGTCCAAGAAATTATGTGTGCTGCCACTTTCTTTAAGAATACTCAGTGAATGTTTGCGGCATCGGCCCTTAACGCCCATTGCCTGGCATTGGCCAAGTCCTTCCAATGCATGAATGGAAATGTGAGGGTTGGGGTTAGGGTCGGGATGTGGTTCTAATTCAAGTGGAATCAAATCGGTTAATGGTTCTTCTTCTTTGGCTTCGAGCCAGAATACCCTGGCATGATTGCGCATATGGCATCGATGTCCTGGCGTGAAGCGATCTTGGAAGTAAAAATAGAGATTCCAAGCATGGAGGTCATCAAGTTCAGCTGGGGTCAAGCCCAACTACCCGGGGGGCTGCGGCGGCCGAATCATACCTCCTGTTGGCGGTAAGAGTCTTTGGGGAGGGTGAGGTGGGGGATTGGCAAGAAGCATCTGTAGAGGGGTTGGCGAGGGCAAAAGTGGTGCTAACCTCATAGAGCTCTTGCCGGTTATTTTCTCGAGGTAAGCAAAATTGCGCTCCAGTTGCTTAGCCAAAGTTACAGCCTCATGCATCGTTTGGGGCTCAAACATTTGAACACCGCTAGATGTATCCTCACGTAACCCGCCTAACATTCGGCTAACTTTTTGTTCCTCAGTTTAGCTCGCACCTATTCACCAGGGATTCAAATTTGCTCAAGTACTCACCAACTTTACCCGTCTAACAGAGCTTCATGAGCTCTGTGAGGGAGCTATCAGAGGACTTGGCGAATCTCCCCTGAATTCTGGGCGCATAAACCTCTCAAGGCACAACCTCGTCTCTAGGCCACGATTCCTCAAAGGAGTCGTGCCAATCCTGGGTGTCACCCTCTAGAGCTATGCTGGCATACATAACCTTCATGTCATAAGGGGTTCTATCGATAACGAAGTACCTCTCAAAACAATGAATCCACCCCTCCACACCATTTCCACTAAATCTAGGGAAATCAATCTTAGTGAGACGAGTGGGGGGCTGATAATTACTTCAGGCATTGGCGGGAGGCATTACTCCCACTTCGCTTGCTCGGGGGGATGACGGCACCGTGATAGAGACTGGGCCTAGTGGTCGGAGCTTGTCATTCACCAGATGGGCAATCCCGGCTACTTGCATAGAGAGGCCATTAACAATCTCCCGCATTTCATCCCAGAAGTCACTAAACGTCCTTTCCATAGCGACATGGCGCCAATCATTGGATTCCCCCATTTCTCCGATGCTTTCTTCCATCTCCTGCAGCGTCACATGAGCTCTTGTCCCCTCTTCCATTACCGAAATTTGAACACAGCTCAACGATTGCTAGGGCCGAGGATGCGCTTGTTCTAATACCAATTGATACTATACTAAGTAAAACCTAGTTCAACTCAATGGGTACTCAAGCGATTTAGGGCTATGGGGCAGTAACGGCTGCCCCGTTGTGTATATTAGTATATATTTATAGATAAAATTACTCCAAAAATGGAGGATTACAAAGGTAAACAAAGGGGAGATGACATAGAATTTAGGGTATGGGGGAGAAGAAGAAGATTAACACACTTGATCAACATAAAAACCCTAATTCTAGCTAATCCTTATCTATATATAGGCAAGATATCTAGAGAAAATATCTAAAGATATCTTAGCAAAATATCTATGGCTAACGTGGCATAAAGCCATTGCTGCTGTTGCTAGGCGTGATGCCTGTTGCTAGGCGTGACGCTTGTTGCTGAAATCAGGGATGTGGAATGGGTTGGCTTGGCGCTTGGCGGTGTGACTTGTGACACCAAGGTTTGAGGAGTTGTGCTTGTATCAAGTTATATGTCGGATCATTTTAACTTCGGATTCAATTATTTACAAAAAAATTGAATGACAGTTATTACTTGTCAAAGCGGGAATCAAACATAGTATACAACAATTAATTGCATGCAGGCAACAATAACACAACAACAGTCCCAGTGCCACGAAGGCTCCTGTAAAAGCAGGTTCTTGGGGGGGTGAATGTATGCAACGTTCTCCCTTTAGGGTGCTACCCTGAATAGAGGTTGTTTCTGAGGATCTACAAACTTGAATCAATTGCATGCAGGCAATCAATCGAATATCAGTGGAATCCATCTAATTTTACAAAAGATCGATCTTGAAATTAGTCATTGCCGGAACTGGTTGTTCACAATCATTTCTATTAAATCATCTTATACACACCAAACTAGGTTTCATCCCAAAATTAATTAGTAATAAGAAGAGTAGCTCTCTTACGCTCCGTTTGTTTCGAAGGAAAAGAAGATTCTTGTAAATAATTTTCCTACTTTTCATTATTTGGTGCGCACTTTTTGAAGGAAAATACTTTCTGAAGAAAAAGCTTTTCCTCCAAAATGGGGAAAACGTTTTCTTTTATAAAAGAAGGGAAGTCAATATTCCAAGTGGTTTGGGGCATACATCGATTGTAATATGGATCATACAAAAATGAATTAAACAGAATCATAGATCGCTAGAGGTAATAATGAAGGACAGGACAAATAATGATAAGTCGGGTCTGATCTTGGACAGAATTATATGATCCAACTTGATTTTCATTCATGACTGCTATTTTACATTTTAAAAATATTTTCTACTTTATGATATAGTGAATATAATCATATGTTTACATCAATCCAAGTATAAAAAAATTATTTATCGATTTACCTTTTATTGGAATTACTTTTTCTTTCCAATATATATTCTTGACAACCTATTAGTTAGGTATCCTGAGGTTTGATGATATATCACATAAATATCCTAATTTTTTGATATATATAATGAGGTACCCTGAGGTTCCAAGACTTTATAACTCAGGTACCTTGAAGTTTGAGAATTTTATCAATTAGGTACCATTTGCCAAAGTTCGATCGATTTTTATTAGAAATTGCTATTGCGGAACATAATTATAGCAATATATATGTCATTTATCATAATAATAGGATTTTTAATTGTAAAATGCTAATATGACATATTATTTTACTAATATGTAAATATATTCCGTCATAATTCAGTGAATTTTTTCAGTAATCTACTGGATTTTTGTTAAAAACATTGATATAATTATATACTAGTGTTATCCAGTGCGATACATAGAGGAAGTTTATATTTTTTAAAATATAATTTTTATATTACAATATATTATCACAACAGGATTTTATTGAATTTGTAGAATATACAATATTATATACTTCGAAAAATGATGTAGTAAAGAACTTGAGTTTTTATTTTTCTTTTCTATAACCTAGAATATTTAATGACACTCTCTTAGAATTGCTTAGATTGAAGTTTGAAAGCGTGTGATGACACCCCTCAAAATTGCTTGAATTGGGGTTTAGATGTTTTTGGGGGTACGGCTACTAAGCAATAATATATAGAAGATATGATTGTAATCACGTACACATCAACGTCCTATGATGAAAATTGATTAGATTTTGATAAAAACTCACCATGCTCAATACCTAAATGATAAAATTTTCAAAAATCAAGGGGCTTCATTATATATTTTAAAATATAGAGGTTATCTAGGTAATAAATGGTCAAACATTAAGTCCCTAAGTGATAAATTTTTCATATTTTTTCATTAAAAAATAACTTCTTCATGACCAAATAAAGCCTATATAACTTATAATATATAGTTTTCCCTACTTTATGTTATCTTACAATAAGGTATAGTATGATTAATAGAAAATTATTTCTTTTAGAATATAACAACAACAACAGACCCAGTGCCTCAAGAGTTCCCGCTTAAGCGGGATCTGGGGGGGTGGATGTACGCAGCCTTACCCCTTCAGGGTATAACCCTGCTGAGATGTTGTTTCCGAGGATCTCCAACCTTATAGGGTTGGCAACATGAGGACTTCCCAGGAGGTCACCTATCCTGGTACTACTTTCGCCCAAGCACGTTTAACTTCGGAGTTCTAATGGGACCCGGTGCATTAGTGCCTGGCAAATGAACCCTAAAATTATTTCTTTTAGAATAAACAACAATATTATGAGGGCAGATCATGTTTTCTGCCAAAACAAACAGCGAAAAATGTTAATCAGAATTTGTTTTTCCTTGGAAAACATTTTCCTAAGGAAAATATTTATTTGGGGGGAAGTACTTCTCCCGAAACAAACAGAGCCTTAATATATATTTTGATACTTCTTACTTTATCCCACGATATGATATGTATCATCATCCCAATAGGGATGGCAACGGGGCGGGGGAGGTATGGGGTTACCTCTTCCAAACCATACCCGTACCCTCCGCCGAAATCTATACTCATACCCGCACCATTACCTGCCATGGGTATGAAATGGATACCCACACCAGAGGGTACATGCCCATACCATGCCCGCCACATTACCCGCAAGTATCCAACGGGGTATCCATTACTCGTCCCGTTCCCACCCTAATGTGGGTACAAGACGGTTATTTATATCATTGTATTAATTATTTAATGCTATTTTTATAAATTCACATACATTTTTTTATAGCATTGATAAATAACTTAGGTAATTAAATTTAAGCACGTACTTTTTAATTTAAAATTTCATTAGATCCAAAATAGAGCGGGTATGGCGAGTATAAAATAGGGCGAGGCGAGTATGAAGCGGAGTGGGCCGGGTATAACATTATACCTATACCCGCCCCATACCCGTGGTAGGTCCAGGGCGGCGGGTATACCCAACTTATACCCGCTATCCGCCTCACTTATACCCATACCACCCCAAACAAAGCGATTACTTGAAAATAACGGGCTTGACCTGCCCCATTGCGATCCCTACATCCCAATGTTATTCAAAACACATGCCTATTTCCCAAGAGTTCCCACGTTTATTTTGTTTGGAATTACATAAATTGACATTTTTATCCTTTTTAAAAACCATTTTTAGTTTTTCTTTTTCTTTTTTGGAGTGCTACATTAGCATGATTTTTTTTTGTTCGAAAATATTAGCGTGAGTTAACAGAGATGCGTCGAACTTATGCAAAGAATATTAGAAACAACTCGTTATAAAGTATTCTAAAATTTCAAAGCATCTAAAAATATATAAGCAAACTAAGATAATTGTATTAAATTTTGGCCTCAAATTTTAGAGTTATTTCTAGACCTCTATTAGTATATATATAAAAAAAAAAAAAAAACCGTATATAATGTGTATTAAGAATATATTTGTATTTTCTTGCTCGAAAAAAATGTCTATATATCATTATTAATAATACAGCTAAATATGTATTTTTCTATATTGTTTCCATATGATACAAATCCCTTAACTTGTATTCGTATTTTTCTTATATAAAAACAAATGATTAATCAAAAATGGAGTTTTTTTGGGTAAATTACAAATTAGTACCTTGAGATGGTTTTTTTTTTTTTTTTTTTTTTTGTTTTGAAAATTGTAACTTGAGGTTTGCTGTAATAATTTTTTAGTCCATAAATATTGTGAAATAATTTATTAGTCAATAGGTTTTGGTTTAATTAATTTTTTAGTCCAATTTCAGATAAAATAACGTACCCCAAACATTTTTACCTTAATGAAAATGACTTCATTTTTAAAATGTTATATTTTTCTTGAAATTTTAACTTTCTTTTAGTGGTATTTGTAATATAGTACTCTTAAGTTAATACATTTTTTTAATTAATTTGTTTACCCCCCCTCCCATCCCTTTCTTGTTCCTCATATTTACCTTTTACTCTTCTTACTAAATCCCACCCCACACCCCTTTCTTTTTTAACTTTCTTTGCAGTTATCCCCATAAATTTCATTCAACAATTAATTTGAAAGTAATCCAACTATATATGAATGTACCAAAAAATAACCCAACTCTATTTTCTAGCCAAAAAATAACCCAACTTTAACTTTTCTACCAAAAAATAACATAACTCTAACTTTTCTACCAAAAAATAACCAAACTCTAAAATTAATCTAAAAATAACCCAACTCTAAAAATTTGATTTAAAAAATACTAGATTATAATGCTTCAACAATATATTTTTCTTCCATATATTTTTAGTTTGGCTTGTTCTCTGCAGGCGGTCTCATTTAGTAAACGAGCTGAGCGAGTACAGATATGCAGCTCAATTAGATAAATGATACTAATATCGAAACTAGTCTCATTTAGTTAACAAGCCCAGCCGATCAAGCTATGGTTCGTCTCGGCTCATTTGCGGCCCAGTTCTCTAGTTGTATTCCTCGATTGTTTTGCTTGTTCTTTGCCCACAAGATGTTGCCTTTTTGTGGGATAATACTCAATTATTGGAAAACTCTATTTTTAATTTAGTTAGGTGAGAAAAAAGATCAAGCCAAACCAAAAATACATAGAAGAAAAAATATTATCAGAGCGTTATATCACACGCCATGCTTAGCCATCAATTCAGTATTTTTTTGAAATTAATTTTAGAGTTGGTTATTTTTTTGTACAAAAGTTAGAATTGGGTTACTTTTTGATAGAAAAGTTAGAGTTGGATTATTTTTTAGTTAGAAAATATAGTTAGGTTATTTTTGGTAGAAAAGTTAAAGTTGGGTTATTTTTTGTTAGAAAATAGAGTTGAGTTATTTTTTGATATATTGACATATAATTGGGTTATTTTTAGATAAATTGTTGTTTCTTCCTTCCATTGCCCGCCCCCCCCCAAAAAAAAAAAAATTCTCTCTCCCAAATTTTGTTTTCAATTTCGCCCCACCTTTGTCGGGGTGCCAGGAGACAAGGGACTACCTTGGATTTCTAGCAAAAATGGTAAGATTTCACTTATTTTAACGTGCAAATGAAAAAATAAGTATTAATAAAAACATCTAACTTATTTTATTGAAATATTACACATAGAGAGTGATAAATTTGTAGAAATACAATAGCAATAGCAAAGAGGGAGAAAATAGGGTTGATTTAGCTAATTAGGGGAAAATCTTAGCAAATAAGTTTAGAATTATGACATTATTTTATTTATTTAAGCACCTGAAGGTATTGAAGATAATAGTAATTGAAGAAGAACTACTCAAAAAAAGTTGGTAATGGAACAAGAGAAGAGAAGGTATGGTGTGGGTGATGATGATGTATTGATGTGTCTTATATTTACATATTTTATTCTTCATTCCTATGACATATTCGGCTTTTACATGTAAGTTTTGTTATAATTTAGATACATTTAGGCTTAGAGTGTAACGGAGCAAACAAATGTTGAAAAGCGGCAGAATCAAGCATAATCGAGGTATATTCAAAAACTACTTTGAGAAACCCGACCTTGTGTGCGTAAGAATCACCAATCGGGTTGTACTTCGGTAACTCAAATAGGTCTCGTAAAGCTTCGGGTACTAAACCATCAATCAACATGAAGTACCCATCGGTCAGCGGTGAGCAACAGGACACGGTTTACAGTGGGACTTTCGATCGAATCGGAAAACCGGGCCGATTTGATCAGCCCTGCACAGTGACCCAGTCGATTAATCGGTGGGTCAATTGATTGGCCCAGCTTCTGCGACATGATCAGTAGGTCACACCGCAGGTATAAATAAAGAGGGGGAGACTTATTTTCATATCTTTTGGCTGCGTTTCCTCTCCTCCTCTCCTTCCCAATACTGCTACGAGGTCCAAGGGGTTCTCACATGTCGAAACGCAGGTGGTCGGAGTGCCGGAATGATCAAAGCTTGGATCAACGTTAACGCAAATTGGGAGAGCCACAGTTTCCTATTTTTTTCCACTGTTTCTTTCTTTATTAATTTTAATAATGTGTAAAACTCCTATGGAGGAATAGACTCTTTAGTTTAAGGATGAAGGACGGATAGCCATCCGTATCCCAGATTTATATTGTGCTTTTGAAAATAGATTTATGCTTTGTTACATACGCACCTCTGTGGGAAATTTATTGGTGTTTCTTTGTATGTGCTTGTGGCCATGGCAAGATCTCCAAGTTATTAGAGTTTGTCTACGAGTTTGTAGCCTAGACCATAACACAACTAGTTTTTCATGCGTGACTAGGGTTGAGGTTGGACCTAACCCTGAACACATTTTTTTATATAAATTAATACTTGATTAGAAGTGATAAAGAAATTTGTTAATACTATTGAGATAATCCATACTACAGTTAGGGTGATAAGATGGGTTATACTAATTCATTACCCTAAACCCTAACTTAAGTATTGATTCAGGTTTAATATTGAATTGGGAACAAAAAAGAAATTAAATAATATTGTTGAGTTTTAGTCGCAAAAACTTTGGATCTTTAATAAAAACTTCATATCTTAAAGAAACTTTAGAGAATATGAATATAGACTTTTAGATCTAAGTCTAAACCTATAACTAAAGTAAAATAAGTATCAAACGAAAAATCTGCACACACACACACGACAAAGAACTCCAAGATTTACGTGGTTCAGCCTTTAAATAAGGACCTACTCCACGACTTCCTATTTCTAGGGAAGTCTTTCCACTATAGTTAAGATTCAAGTTATTACAGACCAAATCACCAAGACAACAACGAAATACAACCAGATCTTAAAGTTCCTAAGTTAGAAACCTTTACCGTACAAATATAAACCAGAAAGGAGAAGAGATATTCACAAACAAGCCATCAATGGCTTCTCAAAGCTCCAAAGGAACGAGATCTGAACATGCAAGCCTTAACTCCCATGGATCTGAAAGATCGCCTCCAAATCGCCTCAAGAAAGAGAGAGAGAGGGCGGTTGCAGATAAACAAAGGGAAAAATGAAAGTCTATCACGGTAACCCTAAACAAGGGTCCTTATATAGGCAAGGGAGGGGCAATCCGTGGCAAGGCAGCACGTCCAAATCTCAACTGTCCATCTCATACGCATCAACGGTCCAGATTCACCATAAACAAACACAAAATGGGGCGCTGGATGGCTGACGTGTGTCATCCCATTTAAATTAAATTTGGGAAGCTTCTTTAGCAAGTTTCGGGCAGCAACGGGGAGGCAGGCCGTCAGGTAATTAAAACAAGCGGGTAGGGGCATTTTGGTCAATCTCCTAACTGACCAGTTTTAATCAATATAAAACTACCTTTGTACATATTAATATTTACATCATATGCCACTCAACATTACATATAAACCTGATACAACATATATTCCTTTGTCTACTTGATCTATAATACTTGAACAATACTTGGCTAAGTTAATAATCGTCATAGTTAAGTCATATAGAGACCAATAATTCAACAAGTACTAATGAGATAACATATGCTATACGTAAGGTAATATGGCAGATTATGCATTTAAACTAGTTCATTGTCATAGTAGAATATAATGACGGGATATGAGTAAAGTTACCCTGAATTCATTTCCTAAACTAACCTCAATTGAATTGACAACTTTAGTTTATATATAGTTTTATTAATTTAGTTAACAAATCATTCAAACAAACAAAACCCTATTTCAACCGCTTATTACAACTAAATCCGACTTGACTTCAATTCCCTATGGATACGACACGCGTATACCCGATTAAGCCACGACGATCTCGTCCGCTTGCGAGTACACGATTTTAAAACACTCTTTAAATGCATCATGTATATTTAAGATTTTCTTTTATTTATTTTAAGAAAATGGGGGGGGGGGGGGGGGGGGGGGGGGGGTTGTGGATTCTTAAATAACGCCGTTAAGATTGAAGGGTATTTTTGGAATATTGAAGCTTTTTTACTTTACACGTCAGTTTTTTCTGTATTCGGCACATTATTTCACCTGAAATTGGACTAAAAAATTATTACACCAAAACCTATGGACTAATAAATTATTTCACAAAGTTTTTGGACTAGAAGATTATTACACCAGACCTTAGCTTACTAATATGTAATTTTCTCTTTTTGAGTGAAAACTACTTAAATTTTACGTGCAATTTCAAAAAACCATATATATTTTCTATTTTTTCAATTTCACACCTAAACGTTCTAAAAATTTTCCATGTACTCTGTTGACATCTGTTAGTTTATGTTAACGTGACATTTAAGAAAAGAAAATACTTTCAAAAATTAGAATTTACATTTATAATAATTTTAAAAACTTAATTATGTTAAATATCTAAGAAATATCTATATATATTTTTAAAAATTGGGAATATTTAGAAAGTAATTTATATATTTTAAAAAATAGTTAATATATAAAATATTTAAGGTGTATTAAAAAATATTTTATATATTTAGAGAAATTTTTAAATATTTGCAAATAAAGATTTTATATAAGGTTTAATTTTTTTTTTTTACATTGGTAATATCATCAAGGGGGTGGAGTTACGTCCCTTGAACCCCAGATCTTCAGGTTGGCAATAGCCACCAAAACCACTAGACTACAACGGAGAATGACCATAATATAATTAGAATATGTAATAGTCATTATGTATATGAACTCTATTTTTATTTGTGTTAATAATATAATTTATTCATTGACAATCCATTTATTGTTTAAATTGATTTAGTTTCCTTATTGCTTAACCTTTCCAAAAAAACCCAAATTCAAACTACTCATTAATTACTCAATTTAACTTTATACTAATCCTCTGTGGATACGACACCCGTATGCCCTACTTAGCTACAATGAATTTGTACGCTTGTGAATGCACGGTTTTAAACACTCTTAAAACTACATTTAGGGTGTGAATTTATGTTAGTCTATGTTAGTCTAAATCAAATCTCACGATTATATTTTATCACGATAATGACTTTAAAGGTTTATACTACAAGCTATAAACTTAGGTTAATATTAAATTAAGATTTAGGGTAAAGAGCTAGTCTAATGGCATAAACCATCTTTATCACTCAAGGTGTAGCATATAGGTTATCTGAATAACACAATTAAAATTTTTTTATCACACCTAATTTCATGTTTAAGCTGGATTAGTACTTAAGTTAGGGCTTAGAGTGATAAATTAGTCTAAGGGCATAACCTATCTAATCACTCTAGATGTAGTATGGATTATCTCAATAGCAGTAACAAATTCCTTTGTTACTCCTAATTTGGTATTATTTTGTATAAAGATTATACTCAGAGTTGGGTACAACTTCAACCTCGACTACTCATGAAGAACATATTATACTATAGTCTAAGCTACAAGCACAAGACAAATCACAAACATACTGGAAACTTAGTCATGGCTACAAGCACATGAATAAAAAACCAATATCGATAAATAATTCCCCACAAGGGTATGAGAATAGTATAATTCAAGTTATTATCATAAAGAAAAAATAAATCCCGGATCCGAATGACTAATCTGTTCGTCACCTCTAAACTAGATAAAAGTGAAGGAAAACTTATAGATTGAGGACTCCTTCGGTTTATGTTGATATGACTCTCGCTCTGATCTCCAGTACTCTAAGCACTTGCGCTTTGGCTGTCAAGAAAATTTTGGTCTCTCTTGGTGGATCGGGGAAGGAGGAAAAGATGAAAATAGGCAAAAAGTTGGAAAAATTAGGATTACTAGTTTTTTTAGCGCGTAGTTAACTTAAAAGGCGGGTAACTTTTGATTCGTAAGGAGTTACAGGCCAAATTATATATCAAATGGAAGCTCTTGAAGAGATTTATGTGATCCATATGGTATCTTCAGTGGAATTAGATATTATTGGATCATGGATTCTCTTTTTTTAACCTTTTGTTGATTTTAAGCTTGATAGTTTGCCAAAATGTATTGCCGATTGATCCAACGCGTTCCAAGCCTAAATACACATAAATTATGCCATATCACACACGTAATAGCTGAAAATATCGTAGGAATATATTATGAAATATATAAATATGAGACACATCAAATGAACATACCCAATGCCTCAAGGGCTCCCGCCTACACAAGGACTGGGGGGCGGATGTACGCAGCCTTCCCCCTTCAGGGTGTTAACCTGAAGAGAGACTGTTTCCCAGTGCCCCCAACCTGAGGGTGAGGACTTCTCAGAAGGTCACATCAATTTTAGAAAATGAGTTATTTCAGATATAAATTATCTACATACTCTTTTATAAATTAACAAAATTTTGTCTAAAACTTTATATGTAAAGTAAAATAATACACATACATATTAAAAGTAACATACCCAGTGCCTCAAGGGCTCCCGCCTATGCAGGGTCTGGGGGGCGCTGATGTACGCAGCCTTCCCCCTTCAGGGTGTTAACCTGAAGAGAGGCTATTTCCCTATGCACCCAACCTGAGGGTGAGGACTTCCCAGGAGGTCACCCATCCGGGTACTACTCTCGCCCAAGCACGCTTAACTTCGGAGTTCTAATGGGATCCGGTGATAGCGTGTTGGTACCCTCTTTGGTAATACACATGCATATTAAAATTCGTTAATTCTTAGTAATGTATATTAGTAGAGTTATTTACACCATTGATCCTTAATGCTTTTTAATTTTGTTCAAATTAGTGCCTCATCTTTTTTGTTCAAAGCAGTTTCTTTTGTTTTTAAATTTGTTCAGATTATTTTCTTATATTTGTTTTTTGTTCAAAATGGTTTCTAATGTGTTATTTCATGACAAATTTAGTCCCCCACCAAGTGAACAAAATTAGGTAAAAATTAAAAAAGATCAGGAATCTATTTTTTTATAAAATAAAATATTATAGATTATTTAAAAAAAAAGAAAGACTAATTTAACAAAAATTACAAACATTGAAGACTTTTTATATAAAACATAATGTATTAATTTGAACAAATTAAAAAAAATTATTATCAAAACAGAAATTATTAATTTTAAATTTATTATATAATTTATAAATAATAAAAATTATAAAATATATTAAATATTATAATTTTATATTTATAAAATAATAATTTTATACTAATAATGTCACTGCCAGTTAAAAAATAGGCGGAGTATAACTCAAACTAGAGTCTGGACAAGCTCCGCACATAATTAAATGGACCCCATCTCAGCCAACTGGGGAAGCAACATCCGTGGCAAAACGTTGAATATTTCTCCATTTGAGGTTCATAAAACTAGACCACAAGGGTAGGCATATAATAAGAACTACTTCTCTTGCATCTTCTCTCTCTGTTCTCACTCTCTCTCTCTCTCTCTCCTGATAAAAGCAAACAAATCGCAGGCAGGTGGGAAGAGAAGAGAAGGAAAGAGAAAGAGGGGAAGATAGAGCGGGTAGGAGAAGTGCGCCCCCCCCCCCCCCCCCCCCTCTCTCTACTACGCGCTTTCTCTCTCTTCCCCCCTCTTCTAAACCCTCATTGTTCTCCATTTCCGCTCTCATTTCGCCATGATCTCGTTACACAGAGCTAGTTTTCTGGTAATTCTAGCTGATTTCCCCCCTAAATCGTAGTTTTTTAGATGTCCATTTCGTTAATTTCGTCTAGTTTTTCAGATCCTTGATCTGGGTCGTCAATTTTTGTATCTGTTAAGTGTGGTGACCATTTGTCTTCCGGTAAAATGATGGCCGGATTTATAGGTTTGAGTTAGTGGCATGATTGATGATTATGTTTGTACGAGGGTGTTCTAGGGTGACCCAAAAGTACTATAATCTGTTAAGAACTTCCCGTGCAAGTCAATTGTAAATCCACCGAGAAGTTATGGGAAAGAAGAGACCAATATATAAGCTGAGTAGTTACTCAATCTCGTGCCAATTAATTTTAAGATGGAACCTCGTTTAGGCTATATGTAGACCTCATATGTTCTAACATAATCCTCGATTTATGTAGTGAATGTACATTTCAACTGAATTACATAAATTCCGGTGTTCGAATATTTCACCCCAATCCCCTTAAATTTGTGTTTCCTGTTCTGATTCGGGGTTCGGTATTCGTGAGTGTACGTAACAATACCTGATAACAATTAAAATTTGGTTTTTATTGCCTTTTTTGTTGGGTTTTTGATGAGCAGAACAACACACCCAGCTTGTCAGGGAAATCATGGGGGATGTCAAATTCGCAGAGAAGGGGAAGTGTAGTTGTCAGAGTAGCGGTGGGCCCATCTGGGGATCGAAACGGCAGCGTTTTGACTGAGGAGGCTGAGGACAGTGGATCTCCGGTTGAATTGAATGGTAAACCGGCAGTCACCGGTGGCGTAAGGGACGTGTACGGTGAGGATACGGCCACCGAGGATCAGCTGGTTACACCTTGGACTGTGTCTGTTGCTAGGTGGGGTACATACAAAGATCGATATTTTCTATGCGTTTCTTTTATATTTCTTTCCTTTTTGTTTGAGTACTTTATTTTTCTTTTCTGGGTGGTCCATAAATTGTTTTGTTATTTCAGCAATTAATTTATTATCGATGATTTCTATGCTTATGTTATTTCTTAGAACCTACTCAGTTCTTTTCCTTATCCCTTTTTTTTTTTTTTTTTTTTTTTCTGTTGTCCTATTGTGGCATATTTTTATCCTGCTAATGAATGTATATGTAAGGAGTGACTTAGAAGATACGTTGGGATTTTGTGAGTTCATGAGGGATTTTCTACAGGGTTTGCTTCATCAGCTTGAAGGGTCTTTAGTATAATTGCTATTTTTTTAGGTTAACTGACAAATTTCATCAAGCCCTGGCGTAACCGAAGAAGTTGGTACAAGAGGTTGACATATAGGTTAAATTGAGGTTCACCCCGAACCCACCAGGATTTGGTGAAGTTAGTCCATTGGGTTTATATATTAATTTTTCTTTCTTACAACTATATGATACTTACTATTGGACTCACGTGATCGAATATGATTTATAATAGTAGGTGTCATACTTGAATCAATGTACCTGACTCCCACCTCATAAGAAAAAAAGGGTGAAATTGTTATTACTACTGCTTGTTTTATATCCGTTCTCGTGTTTTATAATGAATGATCTGGATGGTGATTATTGTTTTGTTGTAGATCTTGTTTCTGATGCTAGGCTTTCGTGTAAATATCTTACAATATTTGTCGGTCAATTCTTGTTTGGTGATCAACAGCTGGGTATTCCCTTGTTCTTTAAAATAAACTTGAAGTCCAGGTTTTCTGGCTCTGGATCTTCTGACCATATCTAGCAGATTTCATCAGTGTCAATTCCTCTATTTTAACTTATCGTGGGTTTTCCTTCTATTAACACTTATGATTTCCAGTACTTGTACCTTGGATCAGTTTGTGCTATATGATATGGGATAGTCACAAGTTGATTTTTTTTTGCCGGTTATTTTTGGTACCTGTAGCAGCTCTGTATATTGACCATTTAAGGTACACACTCGCAATGATGCACAAAAGCAATGGGTTTTTCTGGAAACTCAATGATGAATAGGAATTTGAATGACATATTGTATTGGTTTTATTTGTTGTAATAATTCCTAACGAGCTATCTGCCTATTAGTTCAATTGCGGAAGCAATTGGGTACTCATTGCCACTTTTTTGCTCTTTATTCCACACCCCTTTAAGACATGTGGAAGATTGGACTTTTTTTATATTATTTTATTCAGTCATTGGTTTTTGAGAAATCTGAAACTTAAGCTTTTTGGGGGGAAAAAAAGATATAGAAAAAGTCTTTTCCACTATTGGGTCTTTGGTTCCTCAAAGTCCAAAGACCATAAACAAAAAGAGGATACAGAAAGACTCCTTAATGGCTTGTATTGATTGATTGCCCTAGAATTCAGCTTGCTGTGGTTATTCCAGCATGATGTTTCTATCACTTGTAGCATCTTAACTCTTAGTTTTTTGTCATAGTTAATCTTCTTACTGTCTCCGACTGTTTTAGCTTGGATTTGACTTTGCTGTGGTTATCCCAGCATGATGTATCTATCCCCTTCTTGATCTTTTCAACAGATATGGATGTCTCGTGTTGTATGCATAGATTGCGATAACATGCCATATATGGTACTGTAAATGATGAAATGGGTTACTTTCAAGTTTTTGAAATTGAGTTTGATGCAGGTCTTGGTATTGGAAATTTGCATATGATACCATGCCACTATGCTTACTCCCGGGTGATGGAAAAATGAAATTGCTTCCTTATCCACCTTCAAATTTTACTGCAGTTATCATCATTTAACAATAGGAACTCATAGTATTCTATATTCAGTAATGGGATCTGAGAAGATTTTTCATTCTTGCAGTGGATACTCATTATTGCGGGATCCACACCACAATAAGGGGCTTGCTTTCAGCGAAAAGGAGAGAGATGCACACTATTTACGGGGTCTTCTTCCCCCGACTGTTGTTAACCAAGATCTGCAGGTCATCTTTTGAACCAAAGAGCCCTTGTTAACATTATATATTGTTCCTTTCATTCATTTTATTCAATCTGAGCTCTTTACGATCATCGTCATCATTATTATTATCAATATCGTTGTTATTACTATTACTATCATTATTTTTGTTCTTGTTATCATCATCATTGTTGTTGCTACTATTACTATTACTGTTAGGAGTAAATCTTTGAGCTAATTGACATTCCAGGTGAGGAAATTGATGCACAATATCCGCCAGTATCAGGTTCCTTTGCAGAAGTATATGGCAATGACGGATCTTCAGGTTCCTAAATTTTCTTTTATTAATTAATACAAGTAAGACCTTGAGCTCTCCTTTTACTGTAAGAACATATGCTGCTTAAAAATATCAGATTAACTATAGTGATGAAATTTGCACACCTCTGCTCCAGTTTCATGTGGATTTTCTGGCTAATTCAAATTGATTTTGAAAATTTTTCCAGTTACTGAAATTTTAAGATTTTATAGTCTGAATTAGTACATGAGAGGGAAATCGTCATGATGGTATTTATGATATTTTGTATTTTGATATGTAGGAGATGAATGAAAAGCTGTTCTATAAGCTTCTCATTGATCATGTTGAAGAGCTTCTCCCAGTTGTCTACACCCCTACTGTTGGCGAGGCGTGCCAGAAATATGGAAGTATCTTCAGGCGTCCGCAGGGTCTCTTCATTAGTTTGAAAGAAAAGTATGTTTGCACTCTATCTTGAGTTTCCATACAGCATTGCCTACTTTGAGGCTCCACTTGATTGGATAGAAGTCCTCTTCCCTCCTATTGTTATTGCTTGCTTACATGAATGAATGGAAAAAAAATTATTTGTGGTCTCCTGCATAAAGAAGTTTTTCTTTGCACCACCACTCCCCCACCTTGTACCTTCTACTCTTTCAATTTGGGTCTCGCCCCATATATGCAAAACATGAGATTTATGCAAAGTAATGCAATGAAAATCAATTTCTTGAAGAAAAAGTAGTTCTAGTTAAAAATATCTTCATGAGAAATATTTTGGAAGGAAAATATTTGTGTCCAATCAAACAAAACCTTAAATCGTGCAACGTGCTGCCACAATCATTTTCACTGAACCATATGTGTGGTTCCTTGCAGAGGGAAGATTCTTGAAGTACTTAAGAACTGGCCTGAGAGGAACATCCAAGTCATCGTTGTCACTGATGGTGAGCGGATCTTGGGTCTTGGTGATCTTGGCTGCCAGGTGAGCCATCTTTGTCCTAGCATGCTTGTGCTACTTTTTCCTGCTTGGCCTGCCTTTTTTAAGGTGTATTTCACTTGAAGGGTGGAGATCTTATGATGTGTTGATATGTTCTCAGGGTATGGGAATACCGGTTGGAAAACTTTCTTTATATACTGCCTTAGGTGGAATCCGCCCTTCAGCAGTAAGTACTTACTGTGTTCTTTTTTTTGCTTATCTTTTCTTTTGATTTCTCCCTTGTATTTCCTTAGTTAAAATATGTGAACATGGTTCTTTTCATGCATGGTTACTTTGACTTTCCATGTCCAAAATTACCCGTTTGGATTGGGGTATTGAGACATTGGTATTGGCTCTTAGACATTTCAAAATTAGACCAAAAACATATAGAGATCTCAGAAAACGGCCAACTTTGACCTTTCGAATACATACCATATCAGACCCTCATACCCGAGTCTTGGTAACCTCTTAATGTGAGCTACTTAGGTCCATGTTCCGTGTAGATTGAACTTGTTGGACTTCTCCTTTGGCTGGAGCTAATCACCCTGCTTTATATTTTGATAGATGATGATATGGTCATTATTTTCACATAAATTCGATAAAATATAGTTTGTTATTTTCAAATCCTGTGGAGGAACTTGATTTCTGGTTATGGTGGAAAAAGTCTCAAGTTTTAGATATTGGTTCACCCTTTCAGTGCTTGCCGGTGACTATTGATGTTGGAACAAACAATGAAGCTTTGTTGAATGACGAGTTCTACATCGGGCTGAGACAACGAAGAGCAACTGGACAGGTTTTGTATTTGCTAATTTTGACCTTGACTGTTTTCAAGTGGTACTAGATCCTGAAGGTTAATAGTTACAGGAATATGCTGAACTTATGCATGAGTTCATGACGGCAGTTAAGCAAAATTATGGGGAGAAGGTCCTCATTCAGGTCAGCATCATTATATTCCCAACAGAATATGATATTTTTGTTTACTTTGCTAACTCATTTACAAACTATTGAAGAACTAATTATCTCAAACGCTTAAGCTATTATGCTAAGACCTAATAATGATTTTATACCCTAGCATTCTTCTTTATCCAAATGTCTTTTGGGTGTGAATTGTAGATACTGCCTTTGCCGATCTTGTACCCTATACTATAATTGTATTGATGTTAAGAATGGGGGCTATTGATATTTGAACTTGCAATCTCCTGATCAAAGAGCTAGCTCTAAAACCATGTCAAGAACCAAATCTTAAATTATTAGGCTAAGGTCTAAGAATAGTTTTATCTTTGTAACAAAACATAAAATCTTATCTAATAAATTGAATATCCCTTTGTACAGTTTGAAGATTTCGCCAACCACAATGCATTCGACTTGCTTGCAAAATATGGTAGTACCCATCTCGTTTTCAATGACGATATTCAGGTAAGTGTGACTTCGATTGTGCATCTTCTTATTTGTCTTCACCTTCTTTTAACAGCTTCATAAATTTTGTTTTCTCGGGTTTGCTCCAGGGGACAGCATCTGTTGTCCTATCCGGACTTATTGCTGCACAGAAGGTAGTGCGGAAAACATTGGCTGACCACACTTACTTATTCCTTGGGGCTGGAGAGGTAATGCCGATTTTCCATGTTATCTATACAACTGATTTGCCTTGTGACCGGAGAAACATGAGAATGGAAAGAGAGAGAAATTATACACTTAGTGCCTGTTTGGCTGAGGTTTTTTGGGCCAAAAAGTAGTCTTTTTTTTTTTTTTTTTTTTTGAGTTTACCCTGAAAAAACACTGATATTGAGTTTTCTAGGCAAAATGCAAAAGCGTTTTTGATAGAACATTGCGTTTTTGCTTTTAACCAAAAGTAGAAAAATAGTGCTTTTATGTTAAAGTAGAAGTAAAAATTTTAAGACAAAATTGCCTTTACTCGTTTTTTGAAAAAAGTGATTCTAAAGAAAATAATTATTTTCATAGTATGGCCCAATTATGTTTTTGTTCCTAAAGTGCTTTTGCTGTCCCATGTCCAATGTCTTCCATCTATAAAATCAAATAATGGTTGTTATGTAGGGATGTTGAGCTATTCTTTACGCAAGTGGTTGCTATGTAATGATATTTTTGTAGTTGTCTGTGTAAGACAGATGTTATGTGTTTTATTCATTGACACATACTTATAATTGTATTTACCTGAATATTATCAAAAGGTACCAAAGAAACAATTATTTATGAACTTTTCATTCAATTGTTGCAAAGATGAGGTCTAAAGGCAACCTTAAGTTCCTTAAAAGACTCAATACGACAACAGATACCCATCACATCACGTCTGTATTCCATGAACTTGCGACATGTAATTCAATTGCAAACCGCATTTTGATTCCATGCTTTGCTGGGCATGGAACCCTTCAAAGTTTAGCTCTTTTTTCCAGTACGCCAATATTCAACGGGTATTTGACATTCAAAAGAAAGGGGGAAAAAGAAAGTCTCTATCCATTGTACATGTTCAGATCAGAATTTTAAAAAAGGGATGAATTCATTATTGCATTCCTGTTGATTATAGTGCTTAATTTTTACTCTTCATCCAGGCTGGTACGGGTATCGCAGAACTCATAGCTCTTGAGATCTCGAAACAGGTCAGCTCCAATGTCCACATTCATAATCGGTTTTGTGAAATTTCTCCTGTCAGATTTTGTAAAAAACGCTTTAAATTGAAAGAAATCTCATTATAGTTTTTGAAAAAAGGTATTTCCCAACAGTGTCCACATGAGCATATGTTGCGACGTGTACATAGTGATTGCCCCATGGACACCATGTTAGGAATTATATTTTTAGCACTTTAGTGGAAATTTTTTTTATTTTTAAGCTTTTTGTTTGGGGGAGAAAAGACTCTCAAATAGTTGGATAGAATGGCTAACCCCATTGTTCATGCAGACGAATGCTCCTCTCGAGGAAGCTCGGAAGAAGATCTGGCTTGTTGATTCCAAGGTTTTAAATATCCAAAATATGTTTGCTTGATAGACCCTTTGAATCTTGCCTTAGTTCTGACGGGCAATGAATGCGTTTGTAGGGACTTATCGTCAATAGTCGCACGGAGTCGCTTCAACATTTCAAAAAGCCCTGGGCTCACGAGCACAAACCTATCAAGGGACTTCTTAATGCCGTTAAGGTAGGATGTACTCTGAACCGACAACTCCTAGAATAGTAGGGATGGCGATAAGTTGGATACATGTTGGATCATGGTTAAACCTTTATATGACCCTTAAAAATCCAACTCAATCCTCAACGAATGTTTGGCCCAAACAGTCTTAATACTGTGCTCGAATATGAACCATCAGATAATCTACGAGCTAATACCTTACCCACAAACTTTGGTCATCCTCCTTTAGTTGTTTGGAACTTGTTTGGCATCAAGATCCAAATCCAAATCCATGAGCATATGCACATAATGTGCTGATCAATTTCAACCAAACCTCAGGAAATGAAAGTTAGAACTCAAAAACTTCATTTTAGATGTGTCACAAATGGGAAGTAAAATAGATGGGAAAAATTGGGGAATTCTTGACTATCATTGCTAATTTGTAAATAAGATGGCTTAAAATTTAGTACTTGAATCCAAAATGAGATCCAGTTTAGATATTGTTTGCATTAGAGGTCAACCCGTATCCCACCCTACAACAACAACAACAACAACAAATCCAGTGCCACAAGGGCTCCCACGTGAGCAGGGTCTGGGAGGGGTATGATGTACGCAGCCTTACCCCATCAGGGGGATACCCTAATGAGAGGCTGTATCCCACCCTGTGGGGATCTAATTCTAGTGGGTTCTAGAGAATTGGGGACTGCATCAATTATTGTTGTGGAAGTAGCAACGGGCAAAGATGCCATTCTTCAAATTCTGCCAAGTTGGGGTTTCAAATAATCGTACTAGAAGAGGATAGTGAGGTTGTAATTAAAGCAATTGTTGGCATGTATGAGGTCCCGGGGAACATTCAAATGATTGTTGAAGAAATCAGGGTTCTCAGTAGCAACAACATGCAAATATCCTTTAATTATTGCTTTCGGGAAGCAAATAAAGCGACAAACTGGTTCGCTAATGTGGGGCATGGGAGATATGTGCCTTTTTTTAGTGGATTTCCTGCCAGATCGCTCCCTATCCTTTATCGTTAATGCAGATGCTCTAGGCTGTCCTTTCAAGAGGGGTTCAGTCTAGTTCCCCTCTCTTTCCTTATCTTATAAAAAAAAAAAAAAAAAGAGGGTTTCTTACCCTTCATCAGGGTTGCGTTAGATTTTTCCTTTTGTGATGTCCAATTGTTTTTTGTCTGGTCAAACTAACGGAGTCCATTTCTATATAGGAGCACAAAATGTTCCTTCTAACTCCTTCTGCTTTCAGTCTATAAAACCTACAGTTCTGATTGGATCATCCGGAGTCGGAAGAACGTTTACTAAAGAGGTGGTTGAGGCCATGGCCGCGTTCAATGAGGTATATCTTTGCTCATTTCCTTCTTAGGCTGGTATATTGTCCATGGTTGGTGTTTTTCGTATGTCGATTTACGATGCAAACAAGCTAAATGCAGAGGCCGATCATCCTTGCTCTCTCTAACCCGACATCACAATCTGAGTGCACTGCTGAAGAGGCTTACAAATGGAGTAAGGTGCGTTAGTGTTACTGTCTTCTTGCGTTAAGTTCAATAAGCAAGGGGTAAGGGTGCGTTCCGTTTGCAAATAATTCTACAGTTTTCTATCGCATTTTTTCCAATGTTGTCTGTGGAAAATGATTAAAAGCACTTGAAAAATTTAGAGAACACCGGAAAACAACCCCTTACAAAGGAAATTTTGGAAAGCATGGGAGATTTTCCTGTTAAATACAGCTTCATTCGTTTTGAGAAGAGGCTTTTCACTCAATTTTATCGTTCTTTTGTATGACACCATAGCAACAACCACCACAACAACAAAACCCAGTGTTTCAAAGGGCTTCTGCCAAAGCATCGTTTGGGGAGGGTGAGATATACGCAGTCTTACCCCTTTAGGGTGCTGTCCCAAAGGGAGGTTGTTTCCGAAGGGCCCTCAACCCTAAAAAGCACCAAAGCAGCAATAACCACAAATACAAAAAATGTTTTTTCTATTGAAGAGAAATTGACTCTCTTAACAAAAAAGGACTACTTTTTTCTTCATGGAGGGGAAATGTTTTCCTTGCTAATTTGACATCATATGCATCACTTAAACTTCAACTAAGCTAAGTGTGAAACTCATAAAAATTTGTAGAATGAAACAATTTTCTTTAGTTGGAAAGTGACAAAGATTTTGATTAGAAAATATCTTGTGGAGAACAATTTTTCATTGCACCAAACCTGAGCCTGAAAAATATAGTTCTACAAAATTTGGACCACAGGGTTTCTCGGTAGAAGATTTTATTGGAAAACTGGGAAAATTTTCGAAACTGTAACACCTACTCTTTCAGCTAGTATCTTTTTTTTTGACAGAATTTCAGGTAGTATCTGAATCAACCCTCTTCATGACCCGTTACATTTTGTTGCACTTTTGCAGGGCCGTGCAATTTTTGCCAGCGGAAGCCCTTTTGATCCTGTTGAGTACGAAGGACGGACCTTTGTTTCTGGGCAGGTGCTGACTAATGATTCGATCTCGTGTTCTAAATTTAGATTCTTTCTATTTTGAAACCCGAGGTTGATGTTTTTCCTTTTCTTTAATTCAGGCAAATAATGCATACATATTCCCTGGATTCGGTCTGGGCTTGATAATATCTGGCGCTATCCGTGTTCATGATGACATGCTTCTGGCTGCCTGTAAGTGCCTCATGTCTTTTTAGTCGAAATAAATTAGGGCTCCGTTTCGTTTTGATGGAAAACAATTTCCTTATGAAAAGTTCTTTATAAAATATTTTCAGTTAAATATATTCTCTTAAAACTTTTTGTGTTCCTAGCTAAATTTCATGGTTTATTCTATAAATTTGTACGAGGTTCATGCTTAGCTAAGTTGAGGTTAAAATGAAGTATATAACACTATTTTACTATAGGAAACATTTTCCCCGCCATGAATTAAAATGTTTTCCTCATTTGTTCAGATGAAGTCATATTCTTCTCAAGGGAGGAAAACCTTTTCTAGATTTGTGATTGTTGTTATGAACCTAAGAAACAATGGAATTGAGATGGAAAGTGTTTTCTGTCAAAACAAATGGAGTCCAAATACAGATTGCTATTAGGAAGAATATGGAGATATATTAGAGAAAACTTGTGGAAAGTGTCCCTTGTCTTTTATGGATGATGGCAATTGTTGTGAAGAATTCCGAATGTGAGTCTAATAAGAATCCGGCATAGAAGTTGTGATAGAGAAGAGATAATATATAAATTTAGTGGGTTAGTCCACCTAATACCAATTGATTATAGGATGGAACCACATTTGAGCTTATATGTGGATCTCATAGATTCCAAATTTGTGGGTTGGGCTTAAGATTTGGTGAAATTTTAACAATTACTTTTGAGATTGAATGTAACATTTTGGGCGTGTTCGTGTTTGTGAAACAGCGGAAGCGTTGGCAGCAGAGGTGAAGGAAGAACACTTTGAAAAAGGGCTAATATACCCACCATTCAAGAACATAAGAAAGATCTCAGCCCACATTGCTGCTAATGTTGCTGCTAAAGCTTACGAACTCGGTGAGCTTTTCTCCCTCTTGTCTCATTACTCTACTATATCATTCATGTATCGAGCCGTTTGCCCCCTTATAAGGAGTACAATTCGAGGACTTTCTAGTGCTATTCTCATTCAAGTGCTCTTTAACTTTACCGTTTTAATAATACTTAGGAGTAAATCACACATTTGTACCATGAGATTTGGTGTATTAATTTTGTAGTCCATAAACTTGCTGAAATAATATTTTAGTCCAAAAAGTTACAGACATTTAATAAAATAGTCCAAACCGCGGTATAAAAGGTGTAAAATAGACCTTTTATATAATTCTTCTTTAATAGTAGTGTCACAACATTGTGCTTGTGCGTGGGATGAGGGGAATAACAAGGGGATGGTGAGTTTGCCAACAACAACGACAAGTTCTATAGCGTTTCATACCATAATTTGGACAATTTTATTGAATACATATAACGTTTAGACTAAAAAGTTGTTTCACAAAATTTGAAAAGGCTAAAAAATTAATACACCTAAACTCAGGATACTAATATATAATTTACTCTAATACTTATCTCAGTCACTTGTCAAAATTCATTAGTTGAAAGCATATTTAAAAGCCCCAATTTTCTAAATCTTTTGTTGGACAACATGGTTTTCAGGGTTTCTTCTGTCTTTGTGGTAAATTTTTTTTCACTTTCTTAGGAATATTAAAAGTTTTTCAATTGTTTTCGAGTTTTTTTTCCCTATATGGATAATACTTGATAAAACAGGAAAAGAAAATTAAGGGTCTGGTATCATTTTTGTTTGCAATTTTAATTTTTTAGAAACTAAACACCATATTTTGGAAATAATTTTTTTCTAGTTTTTGGTTTTTTTTTATGTTTTTCCTAATTTTGACTGAAAATTTGAAAACAAAAAGCTACACATTAGAAAAACCATTTCTTAATCGTGACTCATTGTTTCTCAAAAACCAAAAAAAAAAAAAAAAAAAAAAAATCCATTCCAAACAAGCCCTAGGAAAATGTTTGTCAATTGAACCCAACTTCATGGCGTAAATATCCTACTCTCCTCCAGCCTAGTGAAGTAACTATTATTTGGAGTTAAAGTCCTTTTTGGGTCATTAAGGTGGGCAAAAATGGACAATTTGGTCACTCAAGTTAAATTTTGGAAGACTAAGCCACCCAACTTCTGATAAAAATCCCATTTTGTCACCAAAATGGTTTAAAATGGATAAGTTGGTCACCATAGTGAAAATTAGGAAAACTCTATCGCCCAACTTTAAACATAAACTTATTTTGCTCACTTAAGTGAAAATTTGATTTGAGTGACCGAGGTATCATTTTTGCCGACCTTGACGACCAAAAAGGGTCTTAACACTTAATATTTGGCTCTAATATTGGCACTTTTGGAATCGACTACATGGATCATGGAATCTAACCATAATGACCGGAACAACTTTTATGGTAGTTATCGACTACAAAATGCAAAGAATAGTTCGAATATCATCTATTGACATCACCAAAATCATTGTTAGAGACTCAACATGTGAGTGTAGTAAAAATCTCACTTTCAAGTTGTGAGAGAGATCTCGTGTATATCAACTCCACGGGTCAGGCCTATGCCTAAAGAAATTCAACTATTGTTAAAAGTTCTTTTATGAGATGGTTTTATGGATAACCTGAGCAAATTCTCCTCCATTCGAGCTCGTGATCAAGAGATTGAGCTGCTGTACTTACATTTTCATTCTACATGCTCGTGCAGGTCTTGCCACGCGTCTCCCTCAACCGGAGAACCTGGTGAAGTACGCTGAGAGCTGCATGTACAGCCCGGCCTACCGAAGCTACAGGTGAGAATACAAGAAACTCACCTGTTCAACAATGGAGTAGCTGCTCTATTCCTTTTCTTTTAATTTTTTGTTTTGGCTGAACTTAATAGTTTAAAATTTGTAAGATTTTTATTTGTGAATTTGTGGCAACATAAAAGAATGGAGATTTAGAAGCAGGCCCGCATGGATAATGATGAAAAAATTATTAATATCTATCTATTGTAAAAAAGGCGCTTAATTCCATAATTATTAGTTACCTTGTTATCATTTATCCACATATTCATATCTGTATTATCTAGATTAGGTCATTATTGTAACTTTTTTTTATTGTAAAAGCCCGAGGCCAAAATTAGCATAAATAGCTAAAGTCAGATAGAATGTCAAACAAAACTCTTGGATCAGTCATCGGCCGCCAGCTATGAGTCCAGAAACCCGAGGCGCGCCTCTGAGCTATTCTATCGGAAGCCTTGGTATAGCCCCTAGAGATTCAATGTCGAACTCAAAAGACGAGGATTAAGATAAAATATTACTACTTGTGGCTTCAACATCCCAAGGAATGGGGACATCAAACTTAGAAACTGGTAAGCAATAAGTCAAAATGAGGACTCTCCTCCAACCGAACGACAAAGTGGTGGCACAAATTGTGCGTCATTATTGTACTTGTGATTGCTTTAGCTTCTCTATAACTAATTTAGGATATAACCCTATTCATTATTCAATTAATCATAATTTCTCTTCTTGTACATAGTATCAGAGTAGTTTTCAAAAATTGGTCGATGCAATTCTCTTCCTCCTTCTCTTCTCTAACTTTTTCTTTTTCCGGAGTAATGGCGGCAAACACAAACCCATTTGGTGTAACCCTGGTGTTGCCATACGCCCCTTTCCTCCGCTGTTTCTTCAGCAATAGCAGCCAAATTCATGACTGAGTCTGATTTCTGTAATGTTGGCGTCTCACTAAGCCGCAGGTTGCCCCTTATGAGCACAGTGGTGGCCAATCATCTCTATGCCGATTCCACCGCCGCGAGCTCCATCCTCCATGTGGCGGTGGATGTCGGTGTTGCCAAATCTGATACACTTCTGGGCTAAGGACCGCAACTCCCTTTCCCTTGGCTCAGCCCTCTCCGTCTTCGTGACTATGCCATCGATGTCGTAGGTTGACTCCATCTCGTTGACCCTCGAGTTTGTTTTGACATCACTGACACTGCTAAACATTGGGTTGGTAGTCAGACCTTTCCAACCACAAACTCGGTCATCCTCTCCTCATTAGTTTCAGCCCCTTTTCTTTTTCCTTTTCAGGTATCTGTAAATATAGTGGCAATCAAACTAGAAACGTTGACTGGTTATCCGTTTTGGTAGGAATAATTTTACATGATGGTAATAGCCCATTAGCTCTTATGTTATATTGATGGAACCTATCTCTATCCATTTATTCACATAATTAACCCTAATAGATCTACGTCTCATAACCCTGGTTACTTGACATGGATAAGTACTTATCAAAGTCTTAGGTTATTCATTGTTGCCATCCTTTCGCATTCCCTAACTAATGATATTGCTCAATACCCGACCCTACTATGAAAGCCATGTGAGATGCCCTGGCCAAGTGACTTCAAGATCGCTATATGCCAAAGAGTATGATCTATGAACTCAACTTACCCTCCACAAAGAGGGCAAAAATTGGGTACCTAACACTTAGAACTCAAATACATAACTGATAATTTCATTGCCATTGACTTCCCGTCCCTAACAGAGAACTTATTCACTTTGCTCTTCTTGGTCTTCCCCATGATTATGTTGCTTTTTGCTACTATCATGAGAAATTCCTCCCATCCTCTTACGCTTAGGGAACTAAAACATCTCTCTTAAATAGGGAAGCAACCATAAATTGATACAGTAGGCCCTTTACATTTGACCAAAGTAGTCGGTTGGTTGCTGCAAGACAAGGAAACTAGGGATCTAACCAAAGCCGTGTGGTTGTGATCGAGGCGGAAGAGGATGCCGCAACAACGTCCTGGTGGCCCGGGGTGGCCAAAATCATCGTAAGGTCTGCCTCACAAAACCAGTGGAGGACCCATAACTTTGGAGGCTCCGATCCTTTTTAGCCCAGAGTAGCATTTCCGCATCCCCCCAATTAGTTACGGCTTGCAGATAATTTCCCTTTCAACACTGATGGTGGTTCGCTTGAGCCCGGTCCTTTGTTTTGTCCAAATCGGTCTTATGTCGCTGCCCTATCATGCACCGTCATTGGTTCCACGCCAACTATTTTCCTGATCCCTCTCAATAATTTTCTGCCATGACTATTGGAGAATCAAACAATTACATTTGGAACCCTAACCCTGGAGTTTCTAACCACATACACGCAAATTCAGGTAATCTTTTTTAAACTTCTTCCCACTGCTCATAAAATTGTTCTTGGTGATAATTGGGTTCCTCTTCAATCCCCACTCGTTCTAATTCCCTTGCACTAAATAACGTTATGTTAGTCCTCAAACTCTCCAATAACCTTTTACTATAATGAAAATATGTCAAGACAATAACTATGGCGTTGTATTTATTCATGATTTGCATTGTTGCGCTGCTTTTTTTTTTTTTTTTTTTACAACTTATTCATTCGGATGTGTGACAATCTCCTAGTTACTCTACTTTTGGTAATAAGAACTAAATTTTATTTATTGATGATATTTCAAGATTTACATGGCTCTTTCAATGTAGCATAAATATGATGTTATCAATGTTTTTAACGTTTTCAGTAGCCTAGTTGAAACCAATTTCGTACGAAAATCAAAGTTTTTCAAAGTGATAATACATTATATAAGATTATTGATTTTTGAAAGGGTAATAAGTCAATATTCTTTTTCATATCATTTAATACATAAACTGAGCACACGTATCATCAATTACTTAACATATTTTGTAACCTTTTATTTTGAAAGTTATGTAACATTACTTCGTTCATAGCCATGGAGAAACTAACTTTGTAACAGATCATTATGTAATGTGTATTCCTTTATGGGTGTCTTCTTCTTCTCTTCTTTTGATATTACCTTATATTTTTATATTCACGAGGACACTACCCAAAAAAATTGAATACGTAAATCAATACATTTATTTTAATACATATATCAATTTTTTTTTTAATTTATGTGGAATACAAACAAAAGGAGATGTTGGTTGTTGAGATACTTAAAACTCCAACAAGCGAAGAGGACATCCACCAATAAAAATGTTTGACAGCAAAATTATAATGCAGTGGGTCCAAGGGTCCAACATTTCAATGTCATTCATACTACTTTTTGTGGCCTCCTTTGTCTTCCACCTGAAGTGCCATCTCAACAAAACGTGGAATATTAGGGGCCAGATTTACATTTCTCTAGAAAATCTCTTTTTTATGAAAGTTCTCTGTTGGAATATTAGGGGCCTAGCTTGGCCTGCAGCTCAACAAGAACTAGTAGGCCTTCTTAAAAATTTTGATCCTGATTTGGTTGTAATCCTTGAACCTATGGTTTCCCCATTGAGAATTGGCCATCTGTTCCTTGTTTTGGGTTTTGATGAAAATTGATGTCCTTCACCTTTTAACCACACGGGCGGTCTTTGGATCATTTGGCATAAGTTTGGATGTGATTATCGTTTATTACCTTGATAATAGGTTGACCAAAGAGGGCACCAATACGTCGTCACCGGATCCCATTAGAACTCCGAAGTTAAGCGTGCTTGGGCGAGAGTAGTACCAGGATGGGTGACCTCCTGGGAAGTCCTCACCCTCAGGTTGGGGGCACTAGGAAACAGCCTTTCTTCAGGTTAACACCCTGAAGGGAGAAGGCTACGTACATCTGCCCTCCCAAGACCCTGCGTAGGCGGGAGCCCTTAAGGCACTAGGTATACCTTGATAATAGGTTGGCCCAGCTCAGTGGCGGATCTAGAATTTGGAACGAGGGTGGGCTTGATTTATAAACTATGCTTACTCCGATCTTTGATCATGTTCCTTCTATTTCCTTTATTTAGTTGCTAATCTTGTGCTACTGTTTCGTTTTTAGATAAAATGTTTTTAAATTTTATCATCTAAATTAACAAGTCACTTGAAGTAGTTTTGTTTATAAAATGTAATTCATTGAAAGTAGACCTCTTCAAACATATATACATAAAAAGTAAATTTTAATAGTAGATAAAAATATTAGAGCTATTTATCATATTATATGACTAGCTGAGTAGTTTTTAAGAACAAAAAATATAATGTCTTGGATGCTTGTTATTTTTTATAAGATCTAAAATTATTATAATTATATTTGGTGCATTTAAATATAAAATAGGGTGGCCTTACAAATGAAAATAACTTAAACTAATGTATACTATATATAAAACTTATAAATAAATTTAAACTCACGGGGGCTTGAGCCCACCCTCAAACCCCCCTGCATCTGCCGTTGGCCCAGCTAGACATTGTGAAAAAAAAGATTTTAGGTGTATCCTTTTCCCGATCCGTGGCATATGCTCCCACTGCGGAGGACGAGAAAAACTCTATTTCTGCACAACCTCGCTCAATGGTGCGGGG
The DNA here is from genome assembly GCA_018398585.1 of Simmondsia chinensis. Classification (NCBI taxonomy): domain Eukaryota; kingdom Viridiplantae; phylum Streptophyta; class Magnoliopsida; order Caryophyllales; family Simmondsiaceae; genus Simmondsia; species Simmondsia chinensis. Next base: position 5,653,427 of record JAGTTD010000021.1, on the reverse strand, counting down.
TGGGGGGGTTTGCAAATGGTGGTATATGATGGGGGGCTTTAATGAACTTCGATGCCCGTTGGATAAGATTGGAGGGAGCAAGGTAGCTGACCATAAAATGCAAAGACTTAATGAGTTCTATCGTTGTTTCGGTCTGGTGGACTTCCCATAGAGCGGATCCAAGTTCACCTAGTGTTGGGGAATTAATGGGTCCCTTGTTCAGAAAAAGCTTGATAAAGCCATTACGATTTGAGTTGGTCTCAGATGTTTCCTCATTGTGTTGCCTAAAATGGGTATGCATCCATCTCTGACCACTGCCCCATTGTCCTTCGCATCAATCCTCCGGATAGCTTTAAGTCGAAACCTTTTTGGTTTAGGGCGGGGCGGATAAACTACAATATTACTCATGCTCTTATTAAGGGAGTGTGGGCCACTAGAATTCCTGGCTTTAAAATGTCTGAAATTGTTCAAAAAACTTAGGATGGTGAAGACTGAATTAAACCGCCAAGCCTCGCTCATGAAAGGTTCTCTGTATGTAAACCTTGAGAGTAATGCGGCTAGAATTAAGGATGTCCAAGGGAAACTGATAAGTAATCTTGACCACAAAAGGTTTAAATAATAAACTTCAGCAGTTGATTTGCAGAGCGAAAATATCCTAATGTTCAACCACAAGTACTGGGAAAATTACCATTGAAAGGAATGGCTCGAGGCTTTGTTTGGAACATGGGATTGAAATTAGACTATGGAATTGCAATTCAGATGCAATTGACATTCCATTGTTTGGTTCATCAAAGGAATTAAAAGTCGGAACTATAATTCCATAATGACTCAAGTCATCATGGGCTTTTCGGTCAATCAAGTTGGAGTATTTTGAGTTTTGAATTAGCTGCGGTCGAATTTTTGCTTGAGCATTTCACATTGCATTCGAGTTATTATGGTTGGAGTGATTCACTTTAAGTTCGAGCTCTTCAAGTTTTGGGTCAAATCGGGTCAAGTATCACGTCGGATCATTTGGAGTTCAAGCCATCTCGAATTTTAAGTTAATCGGGTTACATCTTTTTGGGATTTAGGTTAGAATTGATCGGGTTTTAGTTGATTTAGGTCGTTTCAAGCTCAAGTCATCTTAGTTTTGGGGCAACCGAGTTGTATCACTTCAAATTTCGAGTCGTTTTAGGTTGAGTTTGAGATGGATTAAGTCATTTTGGATTTGAGTCATATTAAGTTTTGGGTCACTTTGGTTGGGTGACTTTAGCTCAGCTTGTTTACATCACATTCAAATCGAGTAGTTTTATTTTTGGATTTGAGTCTTCCTGAGTTTTTGGTCAATTAGGTTGTGTCACTTCGCACTTTAAGTTAAGTTGATTTCAGACCTTTCAACAAGTCATTCGAGTTAAGTAATTTCAAGGTTCGGGTCAAATTTTAGGTTGTGTCTAATTCTTTCGATTTTGAGTCATCTTAGGTTTAAGTAATCAAGTGGGGTCAGTTTGGATTTTAAGTAAATAAAATTAATGTAGAATTGCAATTCCTTACCCCATACCAAGGAATTGGAATGTATGATTTTCAATTAAACCTAATTCTATAGAATTGGGTAATGGAATTGTGATTCCAATTACAGTAAGTGAACCAAACAACAATATTGAAATCCTGGGCCCCAATTTCGGGCTCCAATTCAATACTCCAAACATAACATAAAGTGACCCTAATTCTAGATTGTTTCAGTTAATGTCCTTTTGTAGAAGTACTCTGTCATGATCGTAATAAGTAGGGTAAGTAGTATAAAGACATTAGTACACATAATTCTTGTATTGAGTGTATTCATTGATTGATAATTGTTGTAATTGGGTTGTTGATTAGTTGGGCTGTTACCAGGTTGTTGTAATTAGAATAGGTTGTCGTGTAATTGGGTATATTAACCCAAGTAGGACCAATTGTAGAGGATATCAGAAATACAAACAAATCAACTTTACTCTTCTCTCTCTCTTCTGTCTCTCTCTCTCTCTCTCTTAATCTCGCCTTCCCCTTCCCCGAGCTCCGGCTCCTTCACGCGATCTTGCCCTAAATCTCGCACGCATTCCTTCACGCGATCTTGCCCTAAATCTCGCACGCATGGCTTCGACCATGACAAGTGGTATCAGAGCATGATCTACGATTCTCGTTCAAACGAAACCCTAAGTGCTCACACTAGCTCAAGGCAGGCGAAACCCTTTCCCGGCGGAAATGGAGAACCGGATAGGGACGCTGATACAGCTAGTCACGAAATCCAAACAAACCGCTGAGGAATCGAGGAGGTTGAGCGACGAGCGCCAGACGCAGTTGCTCGAGCTTGTTCAACAGAGAAACGCCCAGATGACCCAAAATTATGGTCGGATGTTGTCCTTGCTTCAACAATTGACAGCAATTTCGTCGAGTTCTACAGCTCCCGTACGCGGCCAAGAAGCAGAGTTGGGTTCACATGAGTTCCGATTCAACAAAGGGAAAAACAACCGGCCATCAATCTTGGGGCCTTGTCCTAATAATGCAAAGACAAGTCAATCAAGGGCTTATGATAATGGTAAGGACTCTAAACCAAAACCTAAGATTGATCTTCCAATTTTCAACGGGACAAACCCTAGAAGTTGGGTTAGGGAATGCCAAAAGTACTTTGCCATATATCAGATTGAGGACTCACAAAAATTTGAAATAGCAACTGTACATTTAGATGATAAGGCAGAATTGTGGTTGGATGGCTTAATAGCTGACAAGGGTGAACTTTCTTGGAATGAATTTTGTCAAGAATTGTATGAACGTTATGAAAAACGGGAAGATATAGGTGTAGTCAGTCAGTTCAACACGCTTAGGCAAACCCAAAGTAATGCGGAGATGAGTCAATTAGGTGTCTTTACTAATGGTAAGAGTTGTAAGCCAAAACCCAAAGAAATGCCGGTCCAAGTTTATGTTGCAAACTTACAGCCTAATCTTGATAAAGGGATGCAAACGAACGCTACGGCAGTGGAAATATTACCAATTCAGCAACAAGATGTGGGAAATCCAGATCACAAATGGTCATATCGGCCTAATGACCAACATAAACATGTGAAGCCTAGTTCAAAAATGCAATCAGATGCTGAAAAATTGGCTAAATTGCAACCGCAGCCTCAGAAATTGTACCTGGCAATGAGTAAAATGCAAGATTCATGGAAGAGGAGCCCTTCACAGCATTTTGGAGTTCAAGAAGCTAGAATACAGGACTTGACCAACACATTTGAGCAACCAAAAGCGATGATGAAGACCATTGATAGATTAGAGATTCTTTCTTGGATGAAGAAGACAAGTAAGAAGGCAAAGGAAAGGCTAAATTCTGTCATAAAGGAAGCAAAATCAGCAAACAAATGGAATACTAACGCTGTAGGGCAGTCCAATTCAGCAGGGAATCAAGTTGTTAGTACTACAGCTCAATCAAATCTAGCAAGGAAGCATGTTGACACTACTGCAGTGCATTCGAGCGACCAGGTTCAACTAGGAAGGTGGCAGGATCATATTAAATTGCAGGCTAGATGGAGGGTAGCTGGGGTTAACTCATATGTGATGGATAAAGGAAGGCCTCCTGAACTTAGAATTAGGAAGCTCACTGTCAAGAATTCGATGGAGTCCGAGAATCAGAACTCGGGAATGCAACCGCAGGTTCTGATTAGTCTAGCAAGTCCCAGTAGATATTGGAGTCGTGGGTTGAACAAAGATTGTGTGACCAATAGGGAGTTTGAAGTTAGCTCATTAGTTAGCTCAAGTGAACCATGGGGAGCAGCTCTTATGGATGCTACAATAGGAGTGATTAGGCAACTGAAACGTAGGCTGAGGGGCAAAGTTCTAGAGTTACAGCAACTGAAATCTTGGGCTACATTGCACGTCGGCTGCAATATATTGGTTCGGGACAGTACCAATTGTAACAAGAGTTTCTTAAGTGTGATGCTTGGTGTAAGAATTTGGCTGATTTTGTATGAATTTGGACTGCCTCCTAATGCATTAGTGCAACCAGTGCTCAGATCTTGTCTTGCTGAGGAATTATGTTGCAACAAACAAATATGTTCAACTAGTTTCAATAGATTCATAACTAAGTTGTCATGGTTAAAGACTTGTTCAAGTGAAGGGTGTGCATCCAAAATCTATGTCAAACTACACCGGCAAGTGAAGGTCTGGTGTGGCTGCTTGATTCATACAGTGTAGTGCATAAATGTGGACAGAGAAACGAGCTTGATTAAGATGGTTCAAATTTTGCACAGTTGATACAATTTGGCAATATTAAAAATTCATCATGACTGCAATACCCTAGTTAGATTCTTGAGGACAAGAATCTCTAAAGGGGGATGTAATGTCATAATCGTAATAAGTAGGGTAAGTAGTATAAAGACATTAGTACACATCATTCTTGTATTGAGTGTATTCATTGATTGATAATTGTCGTAATTGGGTTGTTGATTAGTTGGGCTGTTACCAGGTTGTTATTGTAATTAGATTAGATTGTTGTGTAATTGGGTATATTAACCCAAGTAGGACCAATTGTAGAGGATATCAGAAATACAAACAAATCAACTTTACTCTTCTCTCTCTCTCTCTCTCTTTCTCTCTTAATCTCGCCTTCCCCTTCCCCGAGTTCCGGCTCCTTCACGCGATCTTGCCCTAAATCTCGCACGCATGGCTTCGACCATGACATACTCTTGAGTTATGAAATAACACTGGGGAATTGATCGCAGATTGGCAGGGTATTGCCCACTTTTTACCCACAAATTCAAAAGAAAATTTCAATCCTCGGGGTTTAATGGCAATTTTAATTCGGTGAAGCATCTTAATACGATAGCTTCGGCCTAGGAAATTTTTGAGTTGACTAACAATATTTTTGGGTGAAGAGGTTCAAAAAGGGCAGTTTTTGAATGAATCCTCATAAAGCCCCGGGCTCAAGAAATGTTGGGGCATATTAGGCAAGGACGTGGGTTAGGCAATCAGAGCCAAATTAAGGGGTGGTCACATGCTGTAGGAGCTTAATCATACTTCCATTACTCTTATTCCGAAGACTGATGCTCCTCACACAGTTAATTAGTTTAGGCCCATTCGCTTATGTAATGTCTTGTATATGGTTCCAGCAAAGGTTTTGGCTAATCGATTAAAACCTATTCTAGGAAAGTTGATCAACCCATGGCAGGAGGCTTTTGTCTCGAGTTGTTGCATATGGCTTTGAAACTAAATATGGGATTTTGGAGAACTGACCAATCATCACCTGAATATCCTGACAGTTCAATATATATAATAGGGTACCTTAAGATTTAAATATTTTATCACTTAGATACCCTAACATTTTAAAATTTGTCAATCATATACCCTTTTGTCGAAATTCAACAGGTTACCAATGGAAAATGTTAAATTGAACATGATTTCGTCAATATATTAGTGTTTTCATTAGAATTTGAGGATTTCTTGCCCAAAGATGTTCACATGACGCATAATTTTGACAATATTTAGATAGGTGAGACCATCAAACAATGAATATTTTATTACAATTTGCCGTTTTTTAACAAAAATATTGGCATTACCTATATATATTATCATGATCCTATATTACATCAACATTTTTCAAAAAAAAATTGGTTGATTTTTACAAAAAATTATCAAATTTTGACATATGGTACCTAAGTGATAAAATATGCAATACTCTAGGCACCCTATTATATATATTGAAATGTCAGGGTATCTAAGTAATAAATGCTCAAACTACAGGGATAACTTCCTTTAAATTGTATTATTTCATGTTAAGTATAGAATAAATCTAACGCTAAATTGACACAAAAGTTTAAATGTTCAGATCGTGAGTTTAAATTGGATCCACGAGTGGATTTATCTTGTATCACTTGCATCTCGATATTACTGGGCTATTAAATCAATTCAACTGCGATTTCACCACAAACAAAGTTGACATAATATTAATTTTTCATAAACAAAATTGACACAATATAATGTAAAAGAAGTAAACAAATACGATAAACAAATTACATAAACCTCTAGCATAAATAACTAAAATACATTTTTTTTTTAAGAAAAAAGTACAACTAGTTTTTTTTTTTTTTTTTTTCCCCCTCTTTTCATTAAATACATTACTTAATCAACCCAAATAAAAAAAGAACTTCTTGTATCCTTTTCAAACATTATGGAGCTCAAAATATGTTACTTCTGATATAATATTATCCAAGCTTTTAAAACAGAGAAATTCTAAGCGACTGCCTATATACACTCGCGCTCTAGCAAGTATCTATGAGAATAATTATGTCCCACATAATATTATAAGGTTATTTCATCAAATATTTATGTAGTATTTGATAATTAAGTGGTTTTAATTAATGCTTAATCCATTTGGTTTGTAAAGAGGTATAACTCTTAATAAAAGTGTATGTCTCTTAAGGAAAAAGAGTGTCTTTATGAAAAAACATATGTCCATTGATAAGGAGGTATATCTCTTTGTGAAATTATATGTTTCTTAGTAAAGGAAATATGTCGTTTAGTGAAGAGACTTGTCTATTAATGGAAAGACATGTCTATTAAAAGATATGACCCTTGGTGCTTTGATGAAAGACACCCCCTTCTTCTCTATAAATAATAGCCTAGTCCTCTCTTTATCACAACATGTAACACATGAGCATAAAGATAATTAAAAGTGAAATAACCAATCTTACATCCTACACTAAAGAAAGTGGTTAAGAGGAAGAAATCAGATTTCTTCTACATATTCAGTGGTCATTCAGGAATTGCTTCTGTTGAGGAATCTGGACAAATCTGATATACTATGATACCAATTTGTGAGAGAAAATCTTGAACAAACTTGATATACTCGGATATCAATTTGTTAGGGAATTAATACCTCCTTAATGCAGAACTTAACACCCCATAACTTGATTTGATTCAAATACTATAACACACAAGAGAAGAAAATAATAAGATAAAAGAGAACAAACGAAGAACACAGAGATTTACGTGGAAAACCCTTCTTCAATCGAGAAGGGAAAAACTACGGGCGGAGATGGAGATTCTTTATTGATCACAAATAGTGGAAGAATTACAAAGACACTTTCTCTGAACGAGATCTATGGAGAATTACTTAATCACTCCCTCTAAACTCACCTAATGCTCTCAAACACCTTGATGACGGCGGCTCACTTTGATTGGATTGGATTGGATCCCCTAAAACTGAAACCTTGAAGGTCTATTTATAACAAACGGCTAGGGCATGCGTTGCATGGCCCACGATCGATTGGCCATTACCCATAGATCGGCTCCTTTTCTGCAGGCGTCCTTGATCAACAAAGTGCCTGATCGATCAGCTGAGTACCCCGACGATCGGCACGCTTGCGGCTTCCCTCATAACATAAACAAGTACTATGAGACATATCCTAACAAATCTCCACATTGGCTCAAATTATACACATAAAAGAATTTCTCCACCTACTCCAAAAAAAAACCTAACCGAGTCCAAGCGATGCTTGAACTTTCTGCTAGGTAGCACTGAAGTGAACATATTTGAGAGGTTATCAGTAGTGCCAATCTTTTTCTTCTCTGAATTGACTCTTAACACATCTTTTGAAACAGCCACCTGCTGTTGAACTATGTTACTTAACTGAAACTGAACTTCTTTCGGCTTATTCACCTAACCTGAATCATAACTAACTGATGACATCTTCCGTGGAGATAGCAATGAAGACTCATCAAACGCGACATCTCTACTCGTCAGGAATTGCTTGAAGCGAACTCTTTTCTGCTTCCTATAAATGCAATGTTCACCAGATTTCAGTCCTCTAGACTGAGCACACAACGAGCCCCTTTTACTGAGCTCAGACAAACCTTTATCACCTGGATGATCCAATCTCAAACGCCTTGACTTTGTGATACATGGTTCTGTCAATGATGATAATGAAGATATCTTAACTGATCTTGCAACTGTGGAACTGACAAGTTTATATAGTTTTCCTACCCTTCTGCCTTTAATCACAACAAGGGCACCCTTAACGACCTTCATAACTCCGTCTTCAGCTGTGTACCTGTACCCATGTGACTCAAAAGTACCTAAAGAGATGAATTCTTCTTCAAATCAGGAATGTGACGAACAATGCTCAAAGTCCTGATAGTGCCATCAAACATCTTAATTCGAATTGTTCCTATACCCAAAACTTTTCTTGTAGCAGCATTGCCCATCAAAGCAACTCTACCTTGAATTGACTTGTACATGGAAAACCAATCTCGATTGGGACAAACATGATAGGAGCAACCCGAATCCAAAATCCAACTATTTCTAAAACTGGACCGAGGTTCAGACACAGACAGTATATGACCATCATTCTCATCTTTCACTATAACACTAGCTGTTGCGGATCTCTGGTAAGACCTGTTATTTGCTTCTAGTTTCCTCTTAAGCTTGTAACAATCTCTCTTAATGTGCCCTATTTTATGACAGTAATAACAAGATAGGTCTTGATATCTAGACTTAGACCTAGACTTGTTTCCACCATGGTTGGATTCTTTAGTCTCAGTTCTTTCTCTCACAAATAAACCACAATTGAGTTCTAAACGGAGTCTGACAACTCCTTATCCACTCTTTCTTTACTCAGTTGGTTTCTCTTAACTTCATCTGTGATAGTTGACCTACCACCATAATTCATGCTTTCTATAAAGCCTTTATAAGAGGTATAGAGTGAACATAACAATAACATTACTTGATCTTCATCCTTAGGAGCATCCTCAAGCTCCTTTAATTCTTGAATTAATGAATTAAATTCACTAACATGATTCTTAAGTGACGTACCTTTTTACATGCAAAACATGAATAACCGATGCTTAACTGCACGTTAGTTGGAGACGGACTTGAAATAGAACATATCCTGCAATTTTTTCCACAACTCCTTAGCGGTCTTCACTTCTAGAACTTTTGTCAAAACGTCATCAATAAGACACATCTGAATTGCCATAAGAGCCCTTTTGTCTAACTCCTCCCATTGTGCTTCGAAAAAACTCTCAGGTTTCTTCTCTTTTCCTTCTAAAGCTTTCTTCAAGCCACTCTCAGTCAAGAGGCCCTTAACGCGAACATGCCATAAACTGAAAGTCCCTTGACCACCAAACTTCTCAAATTCAGATTTAACTGCAGATGTCATAGTACCAAATCGAAATAAACACGAGCTCTGATACCAATTGTTGAGGAATCCGGACAAATCTAATATACTATGATACCAATTTATGAGGAAAAATCGTGAACAAACTTGATATATTCGGGTATCAATTTGCTAGGAAATTAATACCTCTTTAATACGGAACTTAACATCCCAGAACTTGATTCGATTCAAATACTATAAAACACAAGAGAAGTAAATAATAGGATAAAAGAGAACAAACGTAGAATACAGAGATTAAAACCCTTCTTCAATCGAGAAGGGAAAAACCATGGGCGGAAATGGAGATTCTTTATTGATCACAAAAAATGGAAGAATTACACAGACACTTCCTTTGAACGAGATCTATGGAGAATTACTGAATCACTCCTTCTAAACTCTCGTAATGCTCTCAAACGCCTTGATGATGGCGGCTCACTTTGATTGGATTGGATTAGATTGGATTGGATCACCTAAAACTGAAACCCTGAAGGTCTATTTATAACAAACGGTTAGGGCACACGTTCCGTGGCCTAGATCGATCGGCACATACCTATCGACCGGCTCCCTTTCTGCAGGCGTCCTTGATCAACGAAGTGGCTGAGCGATCAGCTGAGTACTCTGATCGATCGGCACGCTCGCGGCTTCCTTCATAACATAAACAAGTAATTTGAGACATATGCTAATGGCTTCAATCAAGGTATGTTCTTGATTCTCATATGTGCAAAAATCATGAAGTTCTAAGATCTATGAGAATATGTTTTATGCACTATTGTTTATGCATATAATTTAAGTTTACATGTGGTATTGGAGCACAAGTTTAAGATCTCATGATTTTCCACTCAAGTATATGATTTGTATGGTTTTATATCATGACTTTCCTTAAGTTATTTCAAAAAAGATTGGACTCGTTCATGTACGAATTTGATTCGATGTTTTAGCATGGGGTATTTCAACAGTGGTATAACGTTTGAAAGAAATGATCTATTAAATAATGGTGCAACGAACCCATGAATAAAATTGTGACATAATTGTATGGCGCCCAAATTGCAATGATGCGGTTATTATGCATATTAGGGTGATTATGAAATGAATGCATGAGGTTTTCAAGTATCAGCCATAGTTGAAACTGCAAACTGCAAATCGCATTTGCACTGATTGAAACATGCATGCTATTATACAAGTTACATTTTCTTAAGTCATTGTCTGGATATGAACTTATGAGATAATATTTATGACTCAAAATTTAACGAACAAGTATAAATATATGTATCAAGTATCTCTTCATGTTTCAATTGGCACGCTTTATTTGTTCTTTTATTTAATGGACTAAAGTTCTCTGACTAGTGTAAACAAGTCATGTTTCACTGAGGTGCTTTGAATCTTGATATAACACTCCAAGTCGAGAAACCACTACTATTAGTGATACAAGCGGTGACTATGAAAAGACTTTCCAAGGTAGTTTGGAAAAGTTGAACATATTGAGCCTAATGTTTATGTGGATGAGAATTGTTAACAGTATTAAGTCTACTCTTACCATAACTGAAGGTGTTAGATAATTTTTCAAATTGAAGGAGGAGCATTCTCAAACTGCTAAGGAGTCTCTCACTAGTACATTAATAAATAATTTGACCACCATGAAATATGATGGGTCATGTACGAATTTAGAGGCAAACTAATGACATTAGAATGAACGAAGATGAGTACTTTTAGTATAATTTGAGTTTAATTATCTCTTGCTTCATGAATAGTATGGGTTTTTTTTAGATGGACTATTACACTATTAAGGATAAGTGAAATGTCAATGAATTGACCAGTAAATATTTAAGAGGAGACAAGGCTAAGAATTAAAATAATCGTTCCATTCATTTTAATTATGAACTATCAAGAAGTTGGAAAACCTTAGAGATGAAGGCTAAAAAAAAAGTAAGAAGATATATTTGAAGGACATGAATAAATCTTCTAAAGCTTCTCAGGTCCACAAAAGGGGTACAAGAAAGATAAGTGTCATTTTGCAATTAGATTGGACAATATCAAAAAGATTGCCCAAAATTTAAGGCTTGATTAGTAAAGAAAGGTAATGGCTTTGCTTTTGTATTTTTTTTTTTTTTTTTAAATCAAGCCTAACTGAAGTAGCTTATGATATTTAGTGGACTGATTCTGACTCTACAACCCACATTTCCAATACGATGCAAAGATTCCTTAAGATCCGAACCATAATGACAAATGAGAATTTGTATTCATGGGAAATTGATGAAAGCTCCATTTGAAGGCACCGACGCTTAATGCTTAGTGTCAGATTTTGGGAATTATTAAATTTGCTTCAAACTCTTTATGTACCGATATTTTCTCACAACTTGGTTTTACCTAGACTTTGTACAACAAATTTTTTCCTTGACCTTGGTTTGGACCTTTTTATATTAAAACAGTAATATTATTGGTTCTGGAATCTTAATTACGTGACAGTCTATACAAGTTTAAACTTGATAATATTTTTGTTGAGACCTTGTTAACCTCACATCATAATTTTGGTGTTAAACGAAATTTAGTTGGTGAAAGCTTTGCTTGCTTGTGGCATAAGTGTTTGGGTCACATATCTTTAAAAAAAAAAAAGATTAGAGAGATTAGTGAAGAATGATATTCTTCCAAATTTGGATTTCAATGATCTCTAAATGCGTGTGGATTGTATTAAAGGAAAACAATCTGAACACATTGAGAAAGAAAGCACAAGAAAGCACACAACTTCTTGAGATTATGTACACTAACATATCTGGACCTTTTGGTGTCCACATCTTTAGCGGGAAATAGTACTTTGTCACATTTGTTGATGAATTTTTCACGTTATGATTATACTTATCTATTGCATGAAAAGTCTCAATCTATGCATGTCTTAACAATGTTCATTAATGAAGTTGAGACGTAATTAGATAAGAAGATAAAAATATTAAGGTCAAATAAAGGTGGTGAATACTTTGGAAAACATGATCAATCAAGACAATGTCCAAGTCCATTTGTCAAATTCTTGTAAAGGCCGGGTAGTGGAAAGGCATAATTGTACCTTAATGGAAATGGTTAGACAATGCTATGAAAGATGGAATAAAATCTATAGATCAAAACCAAGTCTTGGATCTCGTTGAATTACCTAAAGAATATAAAAGGGTCGGGAGTAAATGGTCTTCAAGACCAAGTGCGACTCAAACGAGATCATTAAATGATATAAAGTCAAACTTGTTACTGAAGGCTTTACTTAGAAGATGGGATTGATTATAAAGAGACTCTTTTACCGGACTCTAATAGTGACTCACTTAGAATTATTGTGGCTTTGGTGGCTCATCATGGCTTAGAGTTACACCTAATAGATGTAAAGATTGCCTTTCTTAATGGGGGAATTATAAAATAAAGTTTATGTGGACCAACTTAAAGGTTTTTTAGTTAAGGGAAGGAACACATGGTGTGTAAATTAAAGAAATCAATATATAGACTTAAATAAGGTTCCCGACAATGTTATATGAAGTTTAATGACATCATAACTTCTTTATAGAAAACACCAATGATCAGTGTATGTACATCAAGGTTAGTGGAAGCGAGTTTGTCTTTCAAATTCTGCATGTTGATATTTTGCTGCTTATTAATTATTTTGATTATTACGTGGAACCAATAAATTTTTCTCTAGTATTTTTGAAATGAAAAGTGTGGGAGCAACAACTTATGCAATAGGAATAGAAATATTTCATGACGCATCACAAGGGTCGTTAGAATTGCCCATAAAGCCTATATCAATAATGTTTTAGAGAGAATTAAATTGACAAATGTTCTGCAGGTATAGTTCCAATTTAAAAGGAGATAAAGTTAACCTTATGCAATGACTAAAGAATGAATTGGAATCAGAACTGAATTGGAATCAGAACAAATGAACATATTCCTTATGTGTTTGTTGTTGATAGCTTAATGTATGCATAAACTTGCACCAGACTAGACATAAGTGTCGTTGTCATAATGCTGAGCAAGTATGAAAGTAATCTAGTGGATCACTTGAAAGTCATAAAGAAAGTATTCATACACTTGCAAGAAACTAAGGTCCTTATGATCACTTACGACATATTTGATCATTCGGAAATGACTGGATATTCATATTTAGATGAATTTGTGGCATGTTTTGAGGCCACTGTCCATGGGTTATGGATGTAGAACTTTATTTCATGGCTTAGGGTTGTCGAGATTATTGCTAGGCTGCTCAAAATTTATTGTGATACAGTGCTCTTCTTTAAGAACGAAATTTTCTAAGGTCGCTAAACTTATGGAATTAAAATACTTTGTCGTTAAAGAAGAAGTTTAGAAACAGAGTGCAAATTGAAAATATTAGCATCAGTCTTATGATGACAAATCCATTGACGAAAGGATTTGTCACCCAAAATAGTTAAGTGATCATGTTTAAAGGATGGGCATTATTGGATGTCATTAATGGTATTGTACAAACATTATGTTGTATAATGTTCATTTATTTGATACTCTGATCTCACCTATGTGTTTATGATATTTTCTGTCTTTCGTATACATGATTGAATTAAAATAATGGTGACAGGAGTCTTCATAATAAAGACATTACAGTTAGACCTTATGATGCCGCATTAAAGATCATGATTGAAGCAAAAGTTAGTGTAGTAGTACAAGGAAAGGACTATGTCGATTCAATGATGTACAACCGCATGAGTCTCATAAATTTTTCTACTTAATTGTGATGTAAAGTTGAAACCAATACAATGGTGGATTTAACATAATATTATTATGTACATTATGCTCAATAAACCATGAAAGAATTATCATGCGGGCCAAGTGGGAGAATGTAAGAATATTTATGTCCCACATGATACTGTAAGGTTATTTTATCAAATATTTATGTAATATTTGATAATTAAATGGCTTCAATTAATGCTTAATCCATTTGGTTTGTAAAGAGGTATGACTCTTAATAAAAGGGCATGTCTCTTAAGGAAAATGCATATGTCTTTATGAAAGAACATGTCCATCGATAAGGAGGTATATCTCTTTGTAAAAGGATATGTTTCTTAGTAAAAGAAACATGTCATTTAGTGAAGAGGCATGTCTATTAATAAAAAGATATGTCTATTAACAAAAAGACACGACCCTTGATGTTTGTTATGACCGAGATCAACTCAAGTCATAACTAGAGTATAGTAGAATTTGAGATGAGGAAGAAGGGAAGGGGATGAGAATTAGGAGAATATCTAGAGAGGTTCTAGATGAAAGGGAGAAAAGGATTAGTTTGATTTTATTCCTTGATAATCCTCATTACAGGCTAAGTACCATATTTATACTAAATGAGCATAGCTAAAACAATCAAAGAGCAAATACACTACATCAAGGTTCACTATGATCTATATAAGAATCCACCACGCCCATGACAATACTCCCCCCTTTATAGATTCTTGTCCTCAAGAATCGTAGTAAAGAGTAGTGACTTGAAACCTTCTTATTTATGCAGAAAGTTGCAGCTGAACAGAACTCATAATCCCAATATCATGTTGCCTTCCTCTTGCCAAAAATTGCCAAAGCATATGAGAACCTCACATTGCTATACACCTGCTAAACACCATTCTATGGCCTTGAGATGCTTAACACAGATGTAGATGATGTAGCTTGAAAAATGTCATCAGGAGGTTTATCATTGTAATACAACAACAACCACACTCCAGTGCAACCCAAGAACACTATTCTGCAGCTAAGGAGCACTGATGGCCAAGAGTATTGCAGCAGTAACCCAAAAAAAAAAAAAAAAAAAAAACACAACTCTCATTGCTCTCTGCATACCAGAGTTGGCTTTGGATTTCAAGAGCATCACAATTTCCTTGGCTCTGACTTCCTTTCCCTCCAAATCAAGTTGCTGTTCATGTTTATTCACTGCCACCCATGTCTCTTGCCAAGGTATCATAGAATTGCTCAAGAGCCACTTGAGAAACCAAGCTTTCAGATTTTCTTGAGTGACCATTTCTTTAAGCATCATCAATGGTAGTTCCTCAGCTTCACATTGAATTGGAGCGGTATTTGATGCAACTAACCCTCTATATGCCGCTACTACCAAGACTTCAGGTGGAGTGAGAGGTGAAATTATTTGAACCTCACTGATTTCATTAGATTCAGTCATGAGAAATTGCTCAAATTCATTAGCTGCGGGATAAGATCTGGTTCTCTTGTTTTGCCCCTTAATCAAAGTACTTGCTCCTCTCAATTCATGTTCTTGCCCAAGAAGTTCAAGGGGTCTTACATAAGCTTGGACTTTAGGAGGATGCCCCATACTATTAACTTGAAGAACACAAGCATCTAACTCTTCTCTGCTATAGACTCTTTCCATGCTGAACTGCTGCGTAACTTTATCAGTTTGGAATGCTCTAGACCTCGTACTTAGCTCCATACCACGTACATCTAATTGCTTATAAGAGGTCTGATTAGTAACTGCAGCTCTTACACCCTCCAGAACTTGAGCACACATTGGAGTGATCACAACTTGAGTCTTTAATGAGTTTGTTGGCACTAGATCTGTATCAGCCATTTTTTTTGCTGTATTTGAGTGTACTGCAGTGAGGTTACCCTGATTTCTTGATGGATTTACATCTTTTCTAAGTGTATCCTTTTGTCCAGGATCAAAAGGCCTCAGTAGAGCCTGCCATTAGACCTGATTTTGCAATTCTCCTAGCTGTAAAGATTGTCCTGCAAGAGCAATAACCTGATTCCCCACTGAATTTAGTTTCTCTGCAGCAAGACCAACCAGATCCCTTGCTGAAAGCTTCATTCTTTTTGCTTTATTTAACATCTTATTGATCCAAGAACATGCTCCCAATCTATCAATTGACCCCAACCCCAACTTGGGATGTCTCAATTCAAGTTCTTAAGCATGAAAAAATTGTCAAGAACCATCTTATTGGACTTGAGAAAAGGAAAATCAGGGGGCCTTACATAGTAGACCCAAATTGGCTTTTCCTTTGCACTTAATCTCTTGCTTGAATAACACTTCTTGTGATTTAAGTGCACTACCAATTTGATCTCAACTCCTTGCTGAAATATAAATATCACACAGAACTTCCTAATGCTCATGACTTCAATGTACACTTGTAATTCCTTGGCTGCAACATTTAATGGCTGTAACACTTGCAATAACTCACTTTCATTCTGAATTGGTGCTGCCATTGCAGGGTTGAGCTTCTGAAACTTCTGAAATTCAGCTATACCAAGCTTATTCTGAGTCCCCAAGCATGGTGTGATGTTAAATTCTTGCCTTACAGCTGCAACACCCAATTCCCAATGGAATCCAACACTGTCAGTTGAATTCTGCTCCTTCCTCTGTGGCATTTGCTTAAGGTTCCCTTGGTTTCTCATAGCTTGGTCTTGCAAGTTCTCTAGCCTCTTAATCTGCTGCGAATT
The DNA here is from genome assembly GCA_018398585.1 of Simmondsia chinensis. Classification (NCBI taxonomy): domain Eukaryota; kingdom Viridiplantae; phylum Streptophyta; class Magnoliopsida; order Caryophyllales; family Simmondsiaceae; genus Simmondsia; species Simmondsia chinensis. Next base: position 5,636,856 of record JAGTTD010000021.1, on the reverse strand, counting down.
AATCTCTGTTGCATCAATTTTACCACTCTCTGTTACATCATTTACTTGTAGTGATGAAGGATCAAACACGAGTGGTTCTGCTACCACATCAAACACTGCTGCTTCCTCCACCGTGTCTTGACATTCCAGGACAAGTTGCTGAAGTACCAATTTAACTTGGCCCCATGAATGCAATGTTGCCTTATTCATATGATGTGCTGCACTACCAGTTCCTTTGTGCTCAATTTCTTGCTCCATTCTCTTGAAGTAGTTAATGTCCAAAACACAACAACCATCATATATGTTTCTCCCATGCAATGAGTTCAAAGCTGAGTCGGCATTCCTTCTCGTATAATAGCTAATGTGAGCCGTAACCTCAATGAGGGAAGATGAGATCACCTCAATACTTTCAAGAGGACCATACGGCCAAAACACTTGATAGAGAGTATCCTCGTCTATATGGTAAAACGGCTTCCAGATTTTAACTAATAGTCTAGCATCATTAGAAGATTTATCTTGAACCGAAACTAAATCGAGCCATTTCGGCATGCCGTATTGTAACATTTTGGATACAACCTCTGATTCAAGGTGACTTCTAGCAATTTCTGACGCTACTTCCACCATAGAATGCAAAATTCGAACAAAATTCAGCTAAACTTAGGGCAACAATAGCTAGAATGAACTACCAACTCGATTCCAGGTCAATGGTTGGGTTTCGCTCTAACAAATGCAATTTCCAGCTTATGCAAACCAGAGAATAGAAAAACTATCAAGACTTCGATGTTTAAACACTAGTTTACTTGTAAATTTAGCAACAATCCTTTGAACAACAAGGGTTTTTGAACTAAATTTATGATCGAGCCAAACCTGACAATCAGAATCAGTTACCGTTGCAGCAATATCTGAGAATCTGGGCAGTTTACACTAATTTTTTATCCAACGCAAGTCGAAGCAGCAATATCAAGTTGTGAGCCCAAGTCTTGATCGAAAACAACTTCAGCTGGATTGAAAGTCGTTGCACCAGACCAGTTGAGTTCAACAGGATTCCAAGCACTGATGATCTGCTGCAGATGCTAACTTCGCAGGCTTGATTCAATACAAGTTCAACCCGATCTACACAATCTGAACTAAACTTGATCAAATTGATCCGGTGGTAACAATAGAGCTTTGATCAGTTAAAACTGAGCTAAATTTAGCACTAAAGCTTGACACAATACAAACTCAATTAAGTTGAAATAGATTCAACTAAATCAAATGCGAAGTATCTAAAGTCCTTGCGCCGTAACAACAAACCAGTTTTGAATTTTCTGGATTAAGAGCTTGATTTGGAATTAAATCAAGGCTCTGATACCAATTGTTATGACCGAGATCAACTCAAGTCATAACTAGGGGATAGTAGAATTTGAGATGAGGAAGAAGGGAAGGGGATGAGAATTAGGAGAATATCTAGAGAGGTTCTAGATGAAAGGGAGAAAAGGATTAGTTTGATTTCATTCCTTGATAATCCTCATTACAAGCTCAGTACCATATTTATACTAAATGAGCATAGCTAAAACAATCAAAGAGCAAATGCACTACATCAAGGTTCACTATGATCTATATAAGAATCCACCACTGCCAAGACAATATTTTGATGGAAGACACCCCTTCTCCGCTATAAATAAGAGCCTGGTCCTCTTTCTATCATAACATATAACACATGAACATAAAGATAATTAAAAATGCGATACTATCTTCATTGTACACTAAAGAAAGTGGTTAAGAGAAGAAATCAGACTTCTTCTGCATATTCGGTGGTCATTTAGGGATTGCTTTGATCAAGGTATGTTATTGATTTTGATATGTGTGAAAATCATAAAGTTCAAAGATTTATGAGAATTAATGTTTTGTGCATATAATTTAAGTTTACAGTATCGCCTCTCCTCGCTCTTTCAATTCAAGTTAGTCACAATTCATTATAATTTAATTCTATAATACTATTATATTTTGATTTTAGGTTTATAATAAATTAAAATTTTATATATATATATAAAAGCAACTATTGGATTTAAATTAACGTCAAGTATGTGCATATAAATACTTTATTTTAAGAATTACCTTTAATAGGATATATGATATTTATCTTAGAATTCATGTATTTATCTTATATCCTTAGATATAGTCTTTGTGTTTATCTCTAATGAGTTAGCTTTATCCCATCATGTATTCTTTGCTATTATATATATGAGAGCATGTCATATCATACTAACCATTATTATCATATTTACATGTTATCAGAACATACTCAAATTTAAAATAAAAAGGAGAAAACCCTAATCTCCTCCCCTCCTCCTGGTGCCCCCTTCTCTTAAATCCTATTCTACTTCTCCCTCTTCGCTGCTGTAACCACCACCCTACGGTGGCTTCCCTCTTTCCCTAGGAAAATCAATGGCAGCAAATTCCACATCAGCAAGTTCCTCAATAATGTTTCGGCCTCAGTCCTCCCTCCCACCACTGGTATCGTCACCACCGTTGACTCTGGCACCGGTGTGTCTCTCTTCTCTCTCCGTCTCCCAATAGCTCACAACCCCTAATTTTGGGTGCCTACCTCGATCTCACACCCCTCCCTCTCTTTCTCTCATGCCCGCCCTAACTATTTAAGTTTCTCCACCGTGCGTTTTCATGGACTCTCCTCCACGTCCTCCCTCTCACCATTACCACCTCTTCTCTCCTCCTCCCACCATCATGTGGCTATGTCCTCACCAACATCTTTCTTGGTTTCTATCACGACTAACTTGGTCACCATCAAGCTTGAGAATCCAACTGACTATTCTATGTGGTGTGAACAGATCTTCATGGTCCTTTGGGCACACTGACTCATGAGGTTTGTTGATGGCCCTTATCCTTGCCCTACACCCTTTATCATCAACCTTGATGGCTCCACCTTTCCAAATCCTGATCACATGACTTGGACCTGTACGGATTAAAGTATCTGTTCCGGATTGAAGTATCTGTTCCTGCATTGCTGCCACCTTAGCTCGCCCAATTCTCAATGATGTTTTCCCTCATCTTACCTCCAAGGACATTGTGGGATGCCCTAAATAACGGATTCCATGACCATTCTCTTGCCAAAGAATTTGACCTCCGAACCCAACTTGCCCTCCTTCGGAAGGATAATAAAACTATGAATACTTATGTCACTGAACTCAAGTCCATAGCTGATAATCTTACTGCTATTGCTTCCCCTGTCTCTAACAAGGAGCTCCTACACTACGCACTTTTTGGTCTTCCTCCTGAATATGGTGCCTATGGGACATTGATGAGGAACTATCTGTTAAACCTCACCTTCAAAGATCTCAAGACATCGCTTCTTAATGAAGAAGTGGCACAAAATCGCATTCAAGATCGCACCTCCTCTGGTCGTGGTCATGCTTTTGCAGCAACTGGTAATTATCAGGACAACTCAGGTGGTAACTGTGGACGTGGCGGTCATGGCCATGGTGATTGTTGAGGCTAACAAACCAACCGTCATGGTGGATTGGGAGGCTGTAATTATGGCAAAAGTGGTCCATAGCATCAACATCCTTTGGCCTTAGGTGTTCACTCATCTGGTGGTTCGGTCTAATGGATACTAGGGCATTTCCATCACACCTTCCTCTTTAGGTAAGACAAACGGGTAACACTTCTCATTCGTTTGGTGATAGTATTCTTGTACTGGGTCTTGATTTTTGTCAAATCTGTTAACAGGGAGGACACACTGCACTTTATTGCCCGCATTGATATAACCGATCTGATCTTACTCAATCCTTCTCTAATGTCTATTATTAAGCCTGCTAATTACACTTGGTACCCTAGCTCCGGGTCTTCCAATCACATGACGTCTAATTCAGGTATTCTTTGTAACTCCAAACCTTACACTGGATCCCGATCTGTCTTAGTTGGTAATGTTTCCATACTTCTAATTACTCGTGTTGGATCATCTGTGACTGCACTAAGACATGACCTCTTTCTCTTCCACATGTTTTCATAGTCCCTAACCTTACTCATAATCTACTATCTGTTAAGCAACTTTGTCGTGCTAATAATTGTACTGTTGAGTTTGACTCTAACTCATTTTTTGTTAAGGATAAGGACACAGGGATGCGCCTCCTTTGGATTCACAGTGATGGATCACTTTATGACTTCTCTCCACAATACGTAGTGGCATAGGTGGTTAGGACATTTATGGACTAGTGTTTTGAATAAAAGCTTATCAATTCCTGTTCGTGTTTTTTTCGTTGAACATTGCAACTCTTGTTGTTTAGCTAAGTCATGTCATTTACTTTTACTCATATAATTCATACTACTACTCGTCCTTTGCACTTGATTGATTCTGGTGTTTGGCAATCCTCTCGCCCCTCAAATTCTAAATTTATTATTATGTTGTCTTTATTGATGATTTTTCTCTATTTACGTGACTTTATCCAATGCGGAGGGAAGATGAAGTCTATGACCTTTCTATCTCCTTTAAAGCCTTTGTTGAAAATCAATTTGATTGTTATATTAAATGTTTTCAAAGTGATGTGGTCATGAGTTTGACAATCGAATGATCGGCGCCCTTTATCAAACTCATGGCATACATTTTTGTCTTTCCTGCTTTGATACCCCACAACAAAATAAGATAGCAGAATGCAAGCATCAACATTTAAGTGAAACGGTATGGACACTCTTATTTCAAGCTGATTTACCTGACTGTTTTTGGCCGATAATGCTTACACTGCTTGTTTTAATATTAACTGTTTGCCTACCCCTGTTTTAGAATGTTTTTCTCCTTTTGAAAAATTATTTCTTACTCCTCCATATTACACTTTTTTAAGCGTCTTTGGGTATGCATGTTGTCCTAACATCACAGCCCGTATTGCTCAGAAATTAGTGCCCATCACCATACCTTGTGTTTTTTTGGGATGTGCTACTTATTACAAAGATTATAGATCTTTTAATCCAAAAACAAAACGCTTTCATATTGTCGCAATGTTCATTTTGTTGAAACTTTATTTCCATATCGGTCCCTAGTGTCAGCATCTGCTGCACCTTTGGCTCCACCTGTATCCAATCACAGTTGGTATTAGTGTCCTCGATAGCGAGTTTGTATGACATAGATTCATCACCATCGATGAAACCTAGTTGGAAGCTACCTCTTGGTGACTTACCAAACAATCCTCCTCTCGAGACCCACTATGGGTCATCCCTATTGGCCTGCCATAGAGCTCGGTTACCAGAGCTTGGGACCTTGGTCCCCCTAGTGTCATGTCAATCCACCAATGTCACACCATCCTCACCAGTTTAGTCTAACTCTGAGTTGTGTACTAATAGTGAATAGCCGAATCCTAATCCCACATCTAGTAATGGACACCTTATGCACACTAGGCTTAAGGATAGTATTAGGAAGTCCAAACATGTTCTCTCACTATCCGCCATCACTGTTATTCAAGAACCTACTTGCTTTTCACAAGCTGTCAAGAATCCTCACTAGTAAGAGGCCATGCTGAGGAGTTCAATGTGCTTATTCAAAATCGCACTAGGGATTTGGTTCATCGAGTCATAATGTAGTTGGTAGCATTTGGAAGTATAAAGTTAAGTATAAGGCAGACGAGTCAGCTGAACGACTCAAGGCCAGGTTAGTTGCACAAGGGTTTCATAAGAGGGAAGGCATTGACTATTTTGAGATCTTTAATCCAGTTGTCAAATCTACCACTACACGATTTATACTTTCTCTAGCAGTTACACATAATTGACCCATTCGACAACTAGTTAAGAATGCCTTTCTTCATGGGTTTCTCAATGAGGAAGTTTACATAAAACAACCATAGGGGTTTGTTCATTCTAAGTTTCCTATCTATGTTTGTCATTTATGTAAAGCCTTATATGGTCTTAAGCAGGCACCCCGAGCGTGGTTTCACGGGTTTAGCACATTCCTTCTGAGTCATGGGTTCCAGTGTAGTCGAGCAGATCCTTCTCTATTTATTCATTATTAATCTTCTGGTTTACAAGTCTGCATTAAGCAAGGCCTTTTTCTCACCCTACACAAGTACACGCTTGATCTTCTCCACAAACATGATATGCTTGACTGTAAACCTGTTCAAATGCCAATTCCAAGTCGTGTTCAACTATTGTTGTGTGGTGGGTGCACTTGAGTATCATACTATGACCTAACTTAATATATGTTATGTTGTTAACCGTATTTCTCAGTTTATGCATGCTCTTAGATCCCCCTACTGGTAAATGGTGAAACAAATTCTACGATACCTTAAGCTCACAGCTGATCATGGTCTTACTATATAACCAGGTTCCTGTACTACCATCACTGCATTTGCTGATGCTGATTGAGGTGACTATCTAGGTACCAGGCATCCCACCATTGGCTATACTCTCTTCCTTGGCCCAAATCTCATCTCTTGATGGGCCAAAAAGCAACCCACGTTTGCTAAATTGACCACTGAATCTGGATACCGTGTTGTTGCTCAAGTTGTTGTTGAAAATGATTGGATTCGGTATCTCATGCAAGATTTAGGGCTGTGTCATACATGCCCAATCGTTGTTTTCTGTGATAATGTTTCTTCTATTTATCTTGTAGCTAACCCATCTTCCAATGACCAAAGCAAACATGTTAATGTTGATTTTCACTACATTCGTGAAAAAGTTCTCAAGGGTAATGTCCAGGTTTGATTTACACCTACCACCAAATAGGTGGCTGATATTTTCACCAAGGGGCTCTCCACATATCGCTTTCGCTGTCACAAGTCCAATCTGCACGTTGGTCCCCCCCCCCCCCCCCCCCCCCCCCCCCCCCCTCCCTCCTCTCCCCCGGGGGGTCAGATTGACGGGTGATATTTATCTTAGACTTCTTGTACTTATCTTATATTCTTAGATCTTAGATTTAGGCTATTTTGATGGAAAGTAGAATCTAGGAATTAGTTTTTCTTTGGAAAAGGTTTTCCAAGGAAATATAAATTCCGAGTGGGGTTTTCCGTTGTTTGTTTCAAAGGAAAACTTAATTCCCCATTGTGATGTCTTCTTGTATATTTTAAAAAATATTTTTCATCAATCATTTTATATCTTTTTATAGGACAACATAAGTAATAATACAACATATATGAATCAACAAAATAAAAAGTTAACTATTAAAACTGTATAAATTAGAAAACTTATTTCTTAGGTATTAATTTGAGCATTTATCATCTAAATACTCTATCATTTTAATATATACAATAAGGTGTCACGAGATAAGGAATTTTATTACTTGTGTATACACTATGTTAAAATCTGGTAAATTTTTATTAAAATTCGGCTAATTTCTAAAAAAAAACTGATGTGGCATACATATCATATTTTTAAAAGATTGTCCACATTCTAACTAGAATTATTTATATATTATTAAAAAAAGTGTCATGTTAACAGTTTCAAACAAAGAAAGTATTGCATTATGATATAGGATACATATAGATTACTGTTTTCATTTAAAATATACTAAATTTTGGCAAAAGATACTTGATATATGAGAAAATTTTTGAACTTCAGGGTAAATCATTATATATTACTGAAATATCATTGTACCTATGTAATAGATGCTAAAATATTACCTAGATAATTTTCTTCTATAATATTATAAAACAATTCAACTTGATTAAAATTGTTTTGTTGTAACAATATCAAAGTAATATCCAAGTTGCTTTTAATTATTCAGTCTAATTCTTGTCTGATATTGTAAGTTAAATGTCTATAGTGTAGTCTGGTTTATTTTGATTCGATTTCAATTTATAGGACAATAGCCGTGAAGGTTTTTGAGCTACTTAGAATCATGACTTCCCATATTTTAAACAGGAAGTCATTTTCCCTCATTTGAGAGAAAAGGTTTTCTGTTAGAAAACCTTTCTGAAAACTAATGATGCGCCAAATAAAGAAAAGGGGAAAACCACTTCCCCCAAAACAAACGGAGCCTTAGTCTTTGTGTTTATCTCTAACGGGTTAGCTCTAATCCATCAAGTAGTCTCTACTATTATATATATGCGAGCATGACATATCAATTGTTATACCAACCATTACTATCATATTCACAACCTTGAAATTCATATAGTTTTGTTCGTATGAAGCTTTTTTTTTATATAGGAATTATAATTTTGACCTTTTTTTTTTTTTTTTTTTTAATCTTTTAGTATCTTAGGTTTTATTTGTATTGATAAATAAGACCCCTTCTAGAGAAATCCCACATCGAAGATGTGAAGAGACAAATTTTTCCTGATAGAAACAATGACATTTTGATGCCTAATACTAAAGTTGGATGCTGTAATTTTTCTTCTATGCCCAATGACAATGAAACGCAATGTTTGGACGCACTATGCGCTAAAACGGCATCATTTAGTGATTGATATAAAATGCCCCAAATATTACCAAGGGGTATTTTTGTCAACATACTTTATTGGTTATTTAAAGTAACTTGTCACATTAGTTTTCTCCCGGAAAATGACATTATCTCGCAAAAGATGGTCTTATTTTATTAATACGAACAAACCTAAGATACTAAAAAAAATAAATTAGAACAATCAAGAACCATTTTATTATTTTCATAAATATCAAGGTACTAAAAAGTCATTAACCTTAGGTTTTAAGAGTACTATTCTTCTTGTCAATGCTAGATTTATTCCCATCATTTGTTCAATTCTAAATTAAGTACTACAGAGGTGTTGAATTCTAAATTAATTTCTACGTGGGTATTTAATAATTTTCTTCTGCCATTGAAGGGTTAAATACAATGTTAAAAAAAAGAAGAGTTAAATATTGAAAAAATTCTTTTAGTATAGTGTAACACCTTTTCAATTTTTTTCATTTACGATATTGTCTTATTAATCGGTAAAATATAGAATTATTCTGGGTCATATGGGAAAATATTGGAGAGTTCGCTATGTGCTTACTGTGTGGCTGCGTGGGAATATTGGAGAGCGTTTGAACTTGGAATGCAAAATAATATTATAATAACTAAAATGCAATGAGAATGATGAACCCAACAAAATGTTACTGAGTTTAGATTGTTGATACGCAAGTGTATAGGGACAGTTGCGTTGCATTTCTTAGGAAGAAATGCTATAGGCAGTCAGTCCGTATACGCTCGCGCTCCAGCAAGTATTGCCTCTCGTCACTCTTTCTATTCGTTGATAGTTAGTCAGAATTTATTACATTTTAATTATACAATATTATTATTGCTAGGATATATTGTATTTAGGGATAGAGTATATTATGTGATATATTGTATAGGGATAGAATGTATTGTGTGATATGTTGTATATTCAGTGTATCTCTTGAGATATTGTATTTCGGTGTGTGGAGTTTTTCATAGCTGCAGTCAACTCCTCCTACTGTTCCTCCCAAATTAATGATTCTTTGTCTTCCATCTCTTCCATGCCTAATCCCCTCACTTCACGCAATATGAAAGATTCCACCAATTATGGAGTGAACTTTTCGTCACTGCCCTCGAAGGTCATGGTGTTATTGGGCACGTCAATGGCAATACCCCATGTCCGGCATCCGGGGCACTTGGCTACGATCAATGGCTCCAAACCGATTTTCTCTCATTGTCTCTTGGATCTATTGATGTTGTTCCCAAGAAATTGTTTGTATGTCGATGAAATTAGGAAAGGAATTGACCACTGCCTGTGTCTGGAATGAAATCAAGAACCTGTGTCGGGCACAAGCCCATGCTATTGCTCTCCAACTTAAAGGTGAATTTCACGCTATTGAAAAAGGTGATCTTTCTATTTCTTCTTATCTTGAACATGTGAAGACATTTTTTGACTGTCTTAATGATTTAAATTGCACCATCACCGAAACTGATTTAATTCTTTAAATCATCACAGTCGACCTGACGAATATGGAATTGTTGCTACTACTCTAACAAATATGACACCTTTCCCTAGCCTTGCTTACGTTCGCTCTTCCCTCTATATGACACCTTTCCCTAACAAATATGACAGTCATCACACAACCGCCTAACCCTGCTCCACCCATGGCCTATGCGGCCTAACAAACCCAAGGGGATCGAGGCGCAAATCATAACTCTCGTGGTGGTGGTCGTATTGGCCATGGCAATAATTGGGGATGGAGTAGTCCGAATTGGAATTCCATTTGTTGGAACACCCAAGGTTGTGGTCATGGTCGTTATAATGGTGGTCGTGGTGCAAGTGGCCAAAGGGGAGGTGGCTGCGGTTATGGTGTTGTGCCTAGTATTCTTGGTCCTAGGCCCGGATTTGGTTCTAATTTCTCTATGGTACCCACTAACACTTATCCTAATGTCCAATGCTATTCATGTTCCAACTATGGTCAATGTGCTTGAGATTTCATGTTTATACTCGATCTGGTCAACCCACTCAAGCCTTTGTAGCCTTTGATCTTGAGTCATACAACACGAATGGTTGGTTTCTCGATACTGGGGCATCTTTTCATATGACTAAGTTTTCAGGTATCCTATCTTCCCTATGTTCTTATAAAGGGTCAGATTCTGTTCAAGTAGGTAATGGGTCACTTATTCTTATTTCTCACATCAGTACCGCTTCTATTTCTAAACCATCTCATCTATAAATTGCAAAGATTCTTATTTCCGTATGTCAATTCACTTATAATAACAATTGTAGCATTAAGTTTGACCCTTTTGATTTTTCTATCAAGGACCTTTCAACGAAGAGCGAAATTCTTAGGTGCAATAGTCTAGGTCCCTTATACAATCTTCCAGGGTCTTCCATCTCCACACTAACCTCAATCTCTTTCTCCACTACTTGTGTCTCTTTCGATGTTTGGCATTAAGGTGTTGCTCACCCGGGTCAGGCTACATTTTCTAGTTTAATTCGGAGTCAATTATCTATTTATTCAAACAAGAGTCATAGTAGTCAGTTGTGTCACACTTGTCAATTAGGCAAGCACATTCATCTTCCCTTTCCTTGTTCAGAGTTTATTACTTCTAAACCTTTTGAGCCAGTGCATTTTGATTTATAGACATCTCTTTTGATAAATGTTAGTAGTTATCGCTTTTATTTATTGTTGTTGGATGATTTTTCACATTATTGCTGTATTTTTTCTTTATGACTCAAATCTGAGGTGTTAACATATTGTAAGAGCTTTTGGACATATGTGCTAAATCAGTTTTCTTTGGATATAAAATCATTTCAATTTGATCATGGTTGTGAGTATGATAGCACTGGACTTTTTCAATACTTGATTGAAAATGAGATATTGAATAGGTTTTCTTGTGTTGGCACCTCTTAACAAAATGGAAAGGCCGTTTAATGCTTCTTTACCTGTGTGCTTATGGATTGAGGCACTTCATGCTGCAGTTTACTTATTAAACATTTTACCTACTCCCATACTCTGATATAAAACTCCATGTTTATAATACTGACTTGGTATTTACTCGCCCAGATACTCGTGGCCTAAAAAGGGGCACCCCAGAACGGGCAACTCGAACTGGGCGGTCGTCCAAAACGGGGCGTCCCCGAACCGAACACTGAGCTGGCTTAAGTTCTATATAAAGGAGACGGACCTTTCAATCTCTCATCCTCTCTTAACCCCTTCCCTTAAGGGGACTCAGACCACTCTCACTCTCTATCTCTCCATGGCAAACCTCATCCAAGGTAGCCATCGCACGCCTCATCCACCCAACGTCTTTCATGATCACCTCTCTAGAGCAATAGCCGTTCAAGCTTTCTATTCTTCTTAGGCTAAGAAAAATCAACTCGGGAATGTAGCTAGAGCTTGAGTTTTGCTCATCTTTATGAACCCCACCTTGTAAAAAACTCCAATGCGATGAATAAGCATACTGACCAAATTCGTCGTAAAGATTTTGGTGCCGTCTGTGGGAAAGATCATAGGCTCACACTTGGCTTGATGTTTCTTGCAATAGCTTGATATTTCTTGTAAGAATCAAACCTTTCTAGTATTAAGTAAGATGAATTTCAGCCTTTTCTTTGGTTTTTTTGACACTCTCTTTTATGGGAATGAGCCTACCCAAGCAAAGTTGATAAAAGGGGCTTAATTGGATAAGGTGAGATATGGCTGCATACCTTATGCCCCTTTTCTATTTTTTCTTTGATCAAAGGCTTGAAAACTCACCATAGGTGCTTATAAATCTTCAAGAGCTTTGTTGAAATATAAAAATTCGATCCAATTTGGGTACCTCTACAGGATAGACTTCAACAGAAAACTGAAGAGTATACTTCTGACCTTTCTTATGAAGCTTCAATAAATTAACTCCCTTCCTAAAAACTTCAATTTATCATAACAAATTCTATTATATCTTATATTCAATTAATTAGATTTTAGAATTGTTCAGTAATTCTTCACGGATTGAAAGTTACGCCCGTTTTAAGTTGCAAGGTAAGTTATATACCTTACCCACGTCTAGCATGCCCAGATCTCTGTTCATGAACTTTCTTTTATCAAAATTTCAAATTTTCTATGGGTGCTTAGAACTTTTCAAGAGCTTCGATTTGATGTAAAATTTGATTCGTAACTCTTCACAAATTGAAAGTTATGCCCATTTTAAATTGTAAGGTAAGTAATATACCTTACCCGCGTCTAGCACGCCTAGATCACTTTTCATGTACTTTATTTTATCAAAAGTTCAAAAAGTTTCTATGCATGCTTAGAACTCTTCAAGAGCTTCGATTTGATTTATAATTCGATCCGTAACTCTACAGATTGAAATTTACTTCTGTTTTTAAATTGTAAGGTAAGTTATATACCTTACCTACGTCTAGCACGCCCAGATCACTTTGCACGTACCTTCTTTTATCAAAAGTTTGGAAAATTGCCATAGGAACCTAGAACTCTTCAAGAACTTCGTTTTGATATAAAATTCGATCCAAAACTCTTCATGAATTGAAAGTTATGCACGTTTTAAGTTATACGATAAGTTATTTGACCAAAACGGGCGGTTTGCTGGCCCTGTTTTCCTTTTATATGCTTCTTTGATCCAAAAGCTCAGGAAATCATTCTAGTTATGTAGAAAATTTCAAGAGTTTTGTTTTGATGCGTGATTTAACTCGTAGCTCCTCAAGGATTAAGAATCGCGTTTGTTTAAGTCCCACGGTCAGGTTATATAAACCAACAATCGCTACCATGTTGGAAAACCTCCCACCACGCCTTTGTTATATTTTATTTAAAATATGAGATATTATAATGGTTGCGTAGAGCCCTTCAAGAGCTTCATTTTGATGTATGAATCACTCTATAGCTCCTTGCAGATAAAAAGCTATGACTGTTTAAATTTACATTGCACTTTATATGTTCAAAGGACAAGTAAGAAAAAAAATATTTGTTGACCACCCTTTGAAGCGTTGACTACCTTTTTTCATCTTTTCACCAATTTATGTTTGTTGATCACCCATCGAAGCATTGACCGCCACTTTCGTCTCTTCACCAATTTATGTTTGTTGACGCCCATTAAAGCTTTGACCGCCATTTTCCTCTCTTCATCAATTTATGTTTGTTGACCACCCATTGAAGCTTGGACCACCCTTTTCCTCTCTTCACCACCATCAACTACACGCCCACCACTAAAAGCACGACACCTGCCACCCATTGAAGCGTTGACTGCCATTTTCCTCTCATCACCAGTTTATGTTTGTTAACCACCCATTGAAGCGCTGACTGCCGTTTTTCTCTTTCACAAATTTATGTTTGTTGATCACCCATTGAAGGGTTGACCGCCATTTTCCTCTCTTCACCGATTTATGTTTGTTGACTCCCATTAAAGCTTTGACCACCATTTTCCTCTCTTCATCAATTTATGTTTGTTGACCACCCATTGAAGCTTTGACCACCCTTTTCCTTTCTTCACCACCATCAACTACACACCACCACTAAAAGCACGACACCTGCCACCACCTACCTTGTCGTGCTCAGTAGCTCACCATGAATTGTGGCATGCCTTAGAGCCTTGCTCTTCCTACCTCTGGCTCGCACACATCGGTGGTTCACTCAGCCTAGCTTGGCTTGCCCAACCTGGCTCACCTAAACCCTAGCTCACCCCAACCTAGCTCGCCCAACCTGGCTCACCCAAACCTTGGTTCACCCACACCTGGATCACCTTGATTCATAGCTCGTCATTGGCCTTACTCCGGTGCTGCCATTTTGCCTCCAACAGCTCATATCAACCACCACCGGTGGTCCTCTCTTTGTTACATTAAACCCTCAGGTCAATTTTTGTTATAATCTTAGTTTATTTCAACCCTAAAAGGGTCCATTTGTGTTACAATCTTAACTTTTGTCAACTGTAATTAAACCAATCTTTGCTACAATTTCTATTCAACTGAATCCTAATTGGGTCAGTTTTCGTCATAAACCTAAACTGCTCCAACCCTGATAATCGAACAAATTATATTCATTAACTAACTAGCCAATAGGAAAGCTTGTCAATGCATTCGGGTTGCAATATCGAGAGACAAAGTTCACTATAATATATCTTTCTTATAAGGAACCATACTTCGCTAGATCCTTACCTATAAATTGTCGAGGTAGCAAGCACAACAATTCTAAATTATGGGTATTAAAGGAACGAAGTCATCAACCGTATCTTTCAAGATTCCAGAATACACAACGTACACAATCCAACACTGAGACACAAGTACAAATCAAAAGGTACATATAAGCACCAAGTCCAAAAGCGGTGCAAGCACTTATAACAAGACGGCAAAGTTACATGATTTACTCCAAGGACTGTGTTTGGGCATATAAGAGACCTCGCAACTGTCTATAAGCCCGCAAAACATTTGATTCTTCTTATAAGGTCACTCCATTCGTAGTTGACTTAACTGTTCTGTGAATCTCTTACTTTCCTATCTTATACGTGCACAAGGCAACCATCTAAACAAACTATTCTCCAAATTCCAAATTAAAATGCCACACCACCCCTAAAGATCCTAACTATCAACCATATGCAGCACACCCGCAATCTTCTTACACAATGTTAAAAAAGCTATTGAACTTGCGAGACAAAATCCTACAGCACTCGATCTACTCGCCAAACAATGCAATTTCATCATCTCTCTACATCAATGGTTCTACATAGCTCTTAAACTAGCCTCCAGAGATTAAATTAAATTTGTAGAACGTAAATCAATAATGATTTTAGGGTGAGTGATCTTCCTTTGAACGGGGGTGTGAATCTTTTTAAGACTAGGGGACTTCGTGGAAAACTTCGCCTCGATCATTTCCTTAACGGCGGTGTAAATCTTTTCAGGACTGGGGGACTTTGCCTCAGTCATTTCCTTATCTAGGTAGCTTAAAGGATAGGGGATTTCATCCTCAAATAATAGGCTAGATGTTGCCTTTGTCACGAAGGCTAAACCACTCCAAAATCAAAAAGCTTCACAATCAATGATGGTGGAAAGTACATTCCATTTGGACGCCACAAATTAGATCAAAACAACTACAAGTCAAAAAGTACTCATCCATAAGATGCAATCCCTTTCAAAGATAGTGAACTTCACCTTCAATCATGCCACGTTGTACAATATTATGGCATGTATAGAGAATTTGCTACCTATCATAAATCAAATTATAGTGTCAAACTTGGTTGCTTATCGTAACTTGACAAAATATTTCTAATAGGAGAATCCAAAATGGACAGCGTCTGTTATTGCACCCGAGCTACTCACACTCTAACCAACCTTCCGCTAGGCTATTTAGTATCATAACTGGTCAGCTAATAAGAGCAATGCAAAATATTATCTTTATCTGCTTAGCCACCTTTATTATCGCATACATGCTATGGTGGTGAATAATCGGTAATTCTAAACCACGGAAACAATTTCTTGACAATCATGACAGCTCAATAGTAAAAACCCTTTCAGAGGGTGACAATCTAAATAGGTAACAATAAGAAAAAATAGTCCAATACCCGTGATAATCTATTTTAAGAATGTCTTGGACTTTCTTTCAAATGATCCAAAACTCCTTTCACATCCTATTTGATCTAGCAGTGGTTGTTGTCGACGAGGTAACACACAATAAAGGATCACTCAGTCCTTAAAAATAGTTTGCAATCTTAATGCTAGAATAACAAGATTAATATGTACCAAAGAACATGTATGCCATACCAATGGCATCCTTAGAGGTCTTTCTTCATTAATATCCTATAAACTCACCTTATCGGATTCTTTATATTTGACACCAACATAGGCAACCCACCACAGGCTATCAAAAACTCATCATTCGTAAGTCATACATCACGCATAAATGCTTGCCGTCTAGTATTAGCAAGGGTTCATGTGGTCTATGTATAATCACCAAACATAATCCATGCCAAGCTCATCAGTTTGTAAATAAATGTCTAGGGCAAACGAATGCAAGCCATGGACATTACTTGGCATATTTCTTAGCAGGTATCTTATACATGACGCTTGAGGACTATTCGAGTAAATTCTTATCACCATGGTCCGGCCTGGTGCAATAACTCACAGTGGGTGCAATGCTTATCACCATGGTCCGCCCTGGAGCAATCACCCGCAATGGGTGCAATACTTATCACCATGGTCCGCCCTGGTATAATCACTCGCAACGGGTGCAATGCTCATCACCATGGTCTGCCCTGGTGTAATCACCTGCAAGGGACGCAATCCCCAATGCTATGACTCGCTTGAGGGTTATCTAAAGTTAGTACATTAATTATCGATATCTACTTTTCATTCGATACATATGATATGCAGTTTATTACATAGGGTCTGCAGATTTAAAAGATGTGTCAATTTTCATGATATACGTTCAGTCTATTTAGATGACAGCTACAACAATAACATACCCATCACTATCAGACCAGTATGATATATTAATCATCCCTGATTCTAGAATATCGGAGCATACTCATCGCATTAACTTCTTTCAAGTATATTGCACTATGGCCAAAAAACAAACGCGGAATACTTAACACTCTAACCTCATCCACATGTGACTCACATATCACCTATATATTAAATAAGTATATTAAATCGACTTCCTAGAGCTCCGGCGAAATATCAAAATGCATCGTACTCACCACTTTATGGATATTGCAAACTAAGTACGCACATACCCAGTGGCTAGTCATGATAGTAACATCCTTACATGTTTATCGCATAAGAATCAAAACGCTACGAGGGCTTATAAAAATAAAAAAATGAAATACAATAAACACCCTAAGGTTCAAAAGTCCCCAGAAGCTCGGATTCTATTAAACACTCCCACACAAATAAAGATTGCCTCCTTCAAATGAACCAAGGGATAAAATGCTCCTTTAGAATCCTTGAAAGGATAAACACCTTGTTAGGTAAAATAGTGTGTCAAGATCCACAATTGGGCTAAATACCTTGCTAAGATTCATGATGGCCCATGCGCCCAATTATGAACCGAAATGACTCAAAATGCCAAAAACCTCGATACACAGCTCAGTTACGTCATACGCTCTGTTAATTTCAAATAAATTTCAAAATACACATGAGTGGAAATTACGAAGAGCCAGGGCATAATGCTAAATACCTCCATCGCTTGGGCAAACATTGTGCACCAGCAACCTACTGTTAAGGATTGACGTGTAATCCACTTCATGGCCGAACTTGTTCGCCCTTGAAGTGGGGGGACTATATGTTTATAATACTAGCCTGATACTTACTCTTCTAGATACTCGCGGCCCAGAAAGGGGTGTCCCAAAACGGGTGACCCCGAACCGGGCGACTGGGTGCCCAAAACGGGGCGCCCTCGAACCAAACGCCGAGCTAGCTTAAGTTCTGTATAAGGGGGAAGGACCTTTCATTCTCTCATCCTCTCCTCACCCGTTCCCTTGAGGGGGCTCAGACCACTCTCTCTCACTCTCTCTCTCTCTCCCCATGGCAAGCCTCATCCAAGGTAGGCCGTCACACGCTTCATCCTTCCTTTGTCTTTCACGACAACCTCTCTAGAGCAATAGCCGTTCAACCTTTCTATTCTTCTTAGGCTAAGAAATATCAAGTCGGGCATATAGCTAGAGCTTGAGTTCAGCTCATCCTTACGAATCCCACCTTGTACAGAACTCCAATACGATGAATAAGCACACCGACCAAATTCGTCGTAAACACTCCATATGATATTTTTCCCGAAGGAAACCTTGTTACGATCATTTACTTGTTTTTGGATGTGCATGTTAGCCTAATCTATCTCATAACGTCCCCATTAAGCTCACCCCCCCCGCTCCACGTTATGTGTTTTCCTTGGATATCCTAATCATCACAAAGGGTATCGTTACTTTACTTTGACCAAAATCATAATTTCGAGACATGTTATTTTTTATGAAAAATCTTTTCCTTATGCCGCGCTTCCTTTTCGCGCCCCCCCCCCCCCCCCCCCCCCCCCCCCCCCCCCCAACCTCACACCTATGATATATTTGGTTTGCTCGATCTTGTGTTGTGAGTTCCTCGTTGATTATAATACTAGCCTGGTATTTACTCACCCAGATACCCGTGGCCCAAAAAGGGGCACCCGTCACCTAGAACTAGGTGCCCACAGACACCCAGCTGACTTAAAGTTCTATATAAAGGACGGCCTCGCCCCTTCCCTTAAGGCGCACCCTCAAACCACTCCCTCTCTCTCTCCATGAGAGGCCTCAGCCAAGGTGGGCAATCATAAGTCTCTCACTTTCCTCGTCTTTTAGGATCGCCTCTCTGAAGCAATAACCGTTCAAGCCTCCTATTCCTCTAAGGCTAAGAAATATCAAGTTGGGTGTGTAGCTAGAGCTTGAGTTCAGCTCATCCTTGCGAACCCCATCTCATACCGAATTGCAATATAATGAATAAGTACACTAACAAAATTTGTTGTAAACATTTTGGCACCATCTGTGGGAAGGATCATAAGCTCACGCCTAGCTTGATGTTTCTTGAAAGACTTAAGCATTTTAAGTGTCAAGTTAATTTTCAACATTTTCTTTGGATCCCTTGGCATTCTCCACGATAGGAATAGGCTTATCCAAGCAAAATTTATAAAGGAAGCTTGATTGGATAAGGTCAAGTATGGCTACATCTTTTATGCCCCTTTTTATTTTTAATTTGACAAAAAAAAATCCTAAAATCATCATAGGCACCTAGAATTCTTCAAGTATTAGTTTTGATATAAAATTTAACCCGTAACTTTTCACGGATTAGAAGTTATGCCCGTTTTAAGTTGTAAGGTAAGTTATATGCCTGACCTGCATCTATCATGCCCAGATCCATTTTCATGTACTTTATTTCATCAAAAGTTCAAAATAATCCTTTAGGTGCCTATAACTCTTTAGGAGCTTTGTTTTGATATAAAATTTGATCCGTAACTCTTTACAAATTAGAAGTTATACCTGTTTGAAGTTATAAAGTAAGTTTTTAACCTTACCTACATCCGGCACGCCCGCTTCACTTCTCATCTACTTTCTTTGAGTAAAAGTTCTAAAAATTTCCATAAGTACCTAGAACTCTTTGGGAGCTTCATTTTGATATATAATCCGATCCGTAACTCTTTATTGATTGAAAACTATGCCCGTTTTAAGTTATAAGGTAAGTTACCTAACCAAAACGCACGACGCTTGCCTACTTCACCTTTTATATGTTTTCTTTGATCTGAAAATTCGAGAAATCATTATAGAAATCTTTAAGAGCTTCATTTTAATAGGTGATTTGACTTGCAGCTCCTCAAGGACTAAGAGTTATGTTTGTTTAAGTCACAGGATCAAGTTATATAAGCGCCTAATCACTACCATGTTGGGATAAATGCCAACCTCGTCTTTACTATCTTTCCTTTAAAATATAAGAACTTATACTAGTTGGGTAGAGCTATTCAAGAGCTTTGTTTTGATATATGACCCTCTCTATAACTCTTTACAAATAAAAAGTTACGTTCGTTTAAAGTTTTGGAATACTTTACATATTTAAAGAAAAAAAACAAAACAAAACAAAAAGAAAGTGTTGACCACCCCTTAAAATTTTGACCTTCATCTTCCCTTCTTCGCCATCATCCTCCATCACTACCATTGTCCACACTCCACCACTACCACTAGCACTGATACCATCGTGGCTCACCCAAATCTTGCTCGCCCAAACCCTAGCTCGCCTAAATCTTGCTTGCCCAAGATCTCGCTCGCCTAAACCCTAGCTCACCCGGCCTTAGCTCGCCCAAATCTGGCTCGCGCGACCTTGGCTAGCCCAAAATCTAGCTCGCCCACACCTCGATCGCCGTGACCCGTGGCTCACCATGTCATGTTGTTCACCTTGCTCCAGTGCTGCCGTGTTGCCGCCAGCTGCCCATACCGACCACCCCACCTGTGGTCCTCTCTCTCCTACATTTGACCCTAAAAGGGTCCATTTTGTTACAATCTTAGTTTAATTCAACCCTAAAAATGTCTATTTTTGTTACAATCTTAGTTTAATTCAATACTAAAAGGGTCAATTTTTCATTACAATCTTAATTTAACCCAAACCTCAAGGGTTAATTTTCATTACACTCTCTACTCCATTTATTCCCAACTTGGGTCAATGTCTACTACAACCTTAATAGGTTAATTTCCGTCACAATATCAACTTAGCTCAACCTTGATTGAATGAATTTTTGTAGCAAACTCTATTCAATTTGACTTTGATGGGGTCAATTTGCATTGATATCTCAATTTAGTTCAATTTTAAATAGGTTGATTTTCGTCAATTCTGATTGAACCAATATTTGTTACAATCTTAATTTTCGTCAATTTTGATTGAACCAATATTTGTTACAATCTTAATTTTCATCAACTCTGATTGAACTGACATTTGTTACAATCTTAATTTTTGTCAACTCTGATTGAACAAATTTTCATTACAATCCTAGTTTCATTCAACCCTAAATGGGTTAATTTTCACTACAATCTTAATTCCATTAAACCCTAAACTATTAACTTTCATTGCAATCGCTACTCAATTTAACCGTACATGCATTAATTTTTGTTATTTCTAGTGGAACCAATTTTCATTACCATCTCAATTTAACTCAACCCTAATGGGGTCAATTCTCGTTACAATCTTAATTTAGTTTAACTCTATTCGAACTAACACTCGTTACAAGCTCAGTTTAGTTCAACCCTTGTAAAACCAATTTTCTTAACATTCTCAATTTAGTTAAACCCTAATTGGATCATTTTTGCTATAATCTTAGTTCAATATAACCCTGATTGAGTCATTCGTTTTTTTTTTTTTTTTTTTGGACTTAGAATTATGATATATCAATTGAGTCAAATCTTAATATTGATATGTGAGGCTCCAACAAAAATATTTTTGAATATTTTAAAATTTGATTTCCAAATCTTACATTAAAGACACTCAAATCAAATCCGAGCCAAATAAATTTTTCAGTAAAAATATTTTATAAATTAGCATTATCAGAATCATGCCCAAAATATTGAGATCAAGAAAAGTTTATTAGGATGATATTTTAGCTAGGTTAGAAAATTATTCATTCATAAAATAAGCCAAAATTGGTGACTAAATCAAACTAAACGGTCAAAAACTTCAAAAACCACAAGGCATGCCGAATGTCGACACAGAAAAGAGATGTGTCCACACATAGATATACAGTAGCCAACCCAAGCTTCTATGTGTCAACACACAATCCCTGTGTGTCGGCACACAGCTCTACAATTGGTTCAAATGGCTACCTTTTGATTTGATTTCTTTCATGATTTTTCAAATAAAATTCAAACGTCTTTTTAACCCTCATCTTTCTATAAATAGGGCTTGAATGCTTTGGTTTTAATCATCGAATACTCTCTAAGCATTCTTGACTAAAAGTTCTTATGCTTATTGTGCTTTAATATTTTAATTTTGTGTTTTTCTTAAGTTTTCTTGAGCATCACTAGTTCTTTTTATTGTTGATTATTTGAGCTTAATTGACGTATCGTGAGCTTTGGCTAATCTTGATTCATTGTCAATTCACTCTTGAAAGAGTGAGAGTTTATTGCTAAATTTATTGCCTTGTAAAGGTTGGATCCGAAGCCTACCGTTACAAAAGGATCAATTGTAAAAGGTTGGGTCTTGAGCCTACGTACAAAAAAGCTAGTTGTAACGGTTGGATCCAGAACCTAGGTTTTTAAAAAGGATCATCAAATTAGTTAAAGGCTCAAGTGGCAAAGAATAGTTACTTGAGGAGTGGACTCTCTTCGGGGTTAGAAGTGAACCACTATAGAAAATGATTGTGCATCGTTTCCTTCTTTTACATTTCCCATTCATTGTTTATCTTTCAATTTAAGTGTTGACTTTTAAATTTTAAATTTTTATTGTATCGCGAAAGAACATAATTCACCTCCCCCTCTTAGGTTGCTCTTTGGGCCATCAATCGATATCAGAGCTAGTAATCTTTTTTTTTTTTTTTTGTCTAATAATCTTGGAGTGATCCTTATAAAAACCTTTACATTTATTTTGGTAGAGGGACAATCGATTGACAAGCCTCCAGTTTTTACCGTAAAAACTTTTGCTACTTGAAACTTAAGATGATATTGCGTCTATCAATTTTGACTTATGGTTAATCACTAAAAATGGTTATTCATTCCTTCAACGACTGAAGGAAATGCAATTATTGATAAATTTTAAAATGAGCTTGTCTAATATGATAAGATAAAGCTCGAGAAAAATTAAAGCCCACTTTCAATTATAATGTGATGTGTTTAATCATATCAAAAATTGCTAGACTACAAAGGAGATTTGGGACAAACTTGAAACCACTTTCAAAGGAAAGTCAGATGAAGAATCCAATGATACAAATGAAGAGAAGTAAGCGAATTCGTGTCTCATGGCCACTGAATCTGGAAAAAAAAAAAAAAAAAAAAGAAGAACTTGAAAAAGATGAGGTAAATGATTTATCTTATGATGAACTTCTAGCTAGTTTTCAAGAGTTATTTGGTGAATTCAAAAAATTAAGAACCAAATATTCTTCTTAGAAAAGGGAGCAACAAAAAGGGTCAAAAAACTTAAGCTTGAAAATGAATCTTTGAAAATGAAAATATAGCAATTGAATAATAACATTGAAACATTAATTAATGAAAAGGAATTCTTGGAAGAAAAGCTTCTTTCAAGCGAAAGTAAAAATGAAGAATCTAAGGAAGATGAATTATTGCTTAAAGAGAATGAGCCTTTGAAAGAACAAGTAGAAAAACTCTCACAAATTTCAAGTAGGTTTCTCAAGGGGCAAGAAACACTTGAAAACTCTCTTCTTAAAGACCCATTTATAATAAAGAGAGAATCAACTATAATGGAAATGTTCAAAAGAAAAGATTGAATATACTTTTTGTCAAAATACCCTCACCACCGATGAACTCCATAAGATGTCATTGTTTCTATGATCACAAGCATATTGTGCATTAATGTCAATTTAAAAAGGATTCAAGAAAAACCAAGATTGACAACAAAAATCGAAAGTGGTGCTTGGATAGTAGTTTCACAGGTCATATAACCGGGGATAAATCCACATCAACTTCTATCGGACCAAGGAAATCTTACTTCCAATAGGAAGAAAGGAAAAATACTTTGTATCGGTATTGTTGCTGCTAACTCTTTTCCTTGCATATATGATGGTTTACTAGTTGATGGTGTTATGCATAATCTTCTAACATTAGTCAACCATATGATAAAGGTTATTGTGTGCAATTTTTGAGTCGTCTAAATATATAGTGGTTCATGCATAGATGAATGAAGTATTACTTGATTGATTAGAATGTGACAATGTCTATATGATTGATCTTAATGCATGAACTTTATGAAATGTTCTAGTATCTTGAATAAAAATGATCCTTGGATTTAACATTGAAGATTTGAACACGCTAGTATGGACTTACGTTCGAAACTTACAAAAAATAATCTTGTTAGATGACTACCAAAGCTTAATTCGAAAAAGATCATATTAGTGATGCATTACAATACGGGAATCAAATAAGATCTTCATTTAAACCCAAGAATGTAGTTTCTATCTTAAGGTATCTTGAACTCATGCATATAGACTTGTTTGATCCAGTTAAACACTTGATCCTTGGTGAAAAACGTATGGACTTATAATTGTTAATGATTACTCCCATTTACTAGGAACCTTTTCCTTCCTCATAAGAGTGAAGGCTTTGATAAATATGAAAAAATTGTACAAACCAATACAAAATGAAAAAACTTGAAAATCGTTTCAATTTGAAGTGATTATTCGAAAGTGACGATTTTGAAAATACTGTGATTATTTTGTAATCCAGCACAAATTTTTGAATCCTAGAATTCCTCACCAAAACGAAGTGGTTGAAAAAAATAAATAAAAAATAAAACTCTTGAAGAAATGGCAAGAACTCTGCTTTGCCAAAATATTATTGGGTCGAAGATGTTAACACCACTTGCTAAATTTTAAATCCATTTTTTATAAGGCATATTTTGAAGAAAACATCCTACAAACTTTACAAAGGAAAAAAAAAAAAAAAATCAAATATTGTACACTTCAAACCTTTTGAGTGTAAATGCTTCATCCACAATAATGGTAAAACAAATCCTAGTAAATTTGATCCAGCACAAGTTTATATTTATTCTGGGTTACATGCCCAATTTATACTCACCTAATACCTCACGACCAGTATCTATAGACCCGATGCTATAACTATAATGAGCAGTTAATTACAATATTAAACGGGTAATAAACTTGAACCCCAAAAATACCAAATAGACAAATCATCACCATTCACTACTTAAAAGAGAAGAGAAGGATGGTTATAAAAAGGAGGGGAATACACATGAAGGTGGAGGACAGGCATGAAAGGGAAGGCAATACTTCTGGGTTCATTAACGCCTCCCTCTACAATTTCCTTTCCGAAAAGATAATCATTCAAGCCTTCTATTCCTCTAAAGCTAAGGGTTTTTTTTTTTTTTTTTTTGTGCTGATTTTACCTAAGGCTTTGCTATTACATGCCTTTATTACTATTTTATGAGATTGATACTGATTTGAGTTTGCGAGGGGTTCCTCAAGGGTTACCCCACGAGCCCTTCTAATCATTTGTTTGATCTTGCAGGAAATATCAAGTCAGGCGTGTAGCTAGAGCTTGAGTTTACCTCATCCTAACGAAACCCACCTCATACAGAACTCCTATATGATGTATAAGCACTCTGACCCCAAACATCATAAACAGATTGGCACCGCTTATGGAAAGAATCATAAGCTCACATCGGGCTTGGTATTTCTTGTAAGATTAAAATCTTTTTAATATCGGTGAGTTAATTTTCAGCATTTTTCTCTTTATTTTGCATTTTTTTGATAAGAACGAACCTACTCGGGCAAACGTGGCTGAAGAAGCTCCCAAATATCCTTAAACATATAAGGAGATTTGCTTGAGTAAGTCAAGTATTGTTACATCTAGAGGTGGACATTGGCTTGGCTGGGCTGGGCCGGGTCCAGGTCCGGGTCCGGGTCCGGGTCCGGGTCCGGGTCCGGGTCCGGGTCCAGGCCCAGCCTAAAACTGGGCCAGGCGGGGCCTGCGTTTCACCCTAGCTCAATTAACCGGCCCGGGTCCAGAGCCGAGCCGGGCCTGCATATATATAATAGTGCCTTATAAAATTATAAAAATATATAATCATTTTGATCAAAAAATAATTATAATTTATTGATAAATAATATAACATACAAATACAATACAACACAATCATAATTATAGATATATTTAGTAAAATAAAATGTATCATAAATCGTTAAAAATACAACTATAGCAATATGATACCGCTATTTAAAATTACAAATATATTTTATAAAATAAAATATATTACAAGATAATAGAATTATAAAAATATAAATAACTTAGTCTAAACTTGCTGCGGTTGGTAAGGGACTTGCTTACTAGTGCTACGGTCGTTTCCTCACCCCTGTTTCTTCTTTCTTTACAAGTGTTTCCTCCTCAATCACCTCCTCCATTTCTTCAGCCACCGAGTTAGCATCATTCATCACTCGAGGCTCATTATCAGTCAAGGCCAATGTCTAGTTCACCTAGTGATTTTCAATGAGTTTTAGAAGTTCAGCCATGTGTTTCTTTCCCCCTCTTGTGAGCATTCAACCCTTTCATAGAATGCACACCAATGTTTACACATCTCACACAAGAACTTTCAACTTTGTGTAATGTTGGTGCGCATTCTATGAAAGTGTTGAATGCTCACAAGAGGGGGAAAGAAACACATGGCTGAACTTCTAAAATTCATCGAAGATCATGAGGCAAACCTGACATTAGCCTCGATCGATAAGGCTCCTTGAATGGTGAATGACGCTAACCCGGTGGCTGAAAAAACAGAGGAGGTGATCGGGGAGGAAATGCTCGTAAAGAAAGAAGAAATGGAGGGGGGGTGAAGAAACGACCGTAGCACCAGTATAGAGATTTGAACTTATACAAGCTTCTATGAGCAAGAACACAGTTGAAACTTCGAACTTGAGAGATTTGTTGTAAAAATATTGTATGTAAGTAAGTAGAGAATAGAGAATTGGAGAGATTGTTGTGTGGTGAAATGAGAAAATGAAATTAGTATTTATATATAAAAAAATAATTTTTTTTTTTTTTAAGTGACACTGTCACTATGACAGTGTTACTGTGAATGTGATGGTGGGAAGCAGACTGCCCCCCACCTCACATGGGCCTGGGAGAACCCACCTGGCCCACTAGCCACATTTAGTTACATCTTTTTTACCTCCTTAAAGTGTGTCCTTGAATAATAAAAGAGATTTGCTTGTATAAAAATCAAGTGCCTTTACATTCATTTTGCCACTCTAAATTATATTCTTGAACATATAAAGAGGTTTGCTTAAGTAAAAGTCAAGTACTTTTACATTCTTTTTACCTCTTTTAAGCACATCCTTGAGCATACAAGGAGGTTTATTTGGGTAAAGTCAAGCATTGCTACATTCTTTATACCTCTTTTTTATCTTTTCTTTGGTCAAAAGTTGAAAAAATCATAATTGGCGGAACTCTTCAAGAGATTTCTTTTGATATTTCATTCGATCTGTAACTTTTCATAGATTGAAAGTTGTGCCCACTTGAAGTTACAAGGTAAGTTATATATCTACTACGCACGGTAAACGCATACTTCATCTTTTATATACTTTCTTTGGTCAAAAATTTGAGAAATCATCATAAAAGTCTAGAAATCTTCAAGAGCTTTGTTTTGATATGTAATTCGATCTGTTACTTTTCATGGATTGAAAGTTATACCCGTTTCAAGTTACAAGGTGAGTTATATAACCATTACGCGTGAATAATGCCCACCTTGTGTTTTGTATGTTTTCTTTGATCAAAAATTCAAGAAATCATCCTAGTTATACAAAAATCTTCAATAGCTTCATTTTCATCAGTGATTCGACTTGCAGCTCCTCACGGATTAAATGTTATGCTTGTTTTAAGTCTCAGGGTCAAGTTATATAAATCATCAGTCACAGTATATCAAAGAATCGCTCACCACGTTTTTGTTCTCTTTGATCAAAAATATGGATGCGTAGAGCTCTTCAAGAGATATATTTTGATATGTGACTCGCTCTATAACTCCTTACGAACAAAACTTTATGTCTGTTCAAAGTTACAGGATACTTTATACATTTAAAAATAAATAAATAAATACATAAATAAACTTTGACCCAGTTTGACCATCATCTTTTGGCTTCCACCACCATGCACCTTGTTCACCTCCATCATCAACACCTCACCCACCACTAGCAATGCACCTCCACCACCACCAATGGCAGCTGTGTCATTTTACCCACGGCGTTGCTGCCACGTTTGTTATGACCTAATATATTAATTAGGTCAAATTTTATATATTAAGATAGAAGAAATTGAGGGAGAAAAAGATTGGATTTACTGCAGAGAGGAGGGAGAAATAGAAAATAGAAGAAGTTGAGGGAGAACTAGAGAAAATTAATTAAAATTTTATTCAATAGGGCAAAGTCATTATTATAATTGGTTCTAGCATTTCCTTTATATGGATTAGGAGGGAAAGGAAAAAAGAAATCTAAACTATAATAGGATTATAACAAAAAATGTAAAAAAAATTAGCTAAAAGATCTAATTGCTAATTATTATTCCCGTCAAATCTAAATTTAAAAGGTAGATTATTAAGTTAACTTTTAAATATAGATTTAGCTATTTTTAAGATTAAATTGCTGGGGTATAACATTATCCTCCCCTCAAAGCAAATCCTTGCCCTCAAGGATTGACAATTTTTCTTTGTTGCTTTACCATTATCGGGGTTACCTTGGTGCAGTTTTGTGCTAATTTTCTTGATCTTTTTCTTCCTTCTCTTACTAAAATTTTTTGTAGCCTTAATATCAAATTCAAGAAATACAGTAGCCATAGTTGATCCTCTGCAATCTTCAATAATCTTTTGATTAACCATCTCAATACAGCTCCCTGCTCCAGATGAAAGCTCGGGCATATTTCCCTGATCTCTAAAGAAAACATACTTAGAATCTATGGGTTGATTTTGATCATAATTCCTCATGAGTTGTTGAATTTCACGGTTTCTTGGATACTCAGAAGCATTAACGTGCTCATCCTCATCATAGGCATGTTCATTGTAGGGAATTTTATTGCTTATAATGCCAATATCGGTTTCATCGCAATTAAACTCTTCATTGGTAAGGCTAGTAGGAGGAACGATTTGTGGCGCTCGAGTTGGTTGATTCAAACATAGAGTCTCTGACATTTCTTTAATAGCAACCATCCTTTCCGTCAGTCTATCTATATTAGCATCAACTCTTTCCCTCCATTCCTTCATACGCTTCAACCTTTCTTCTTCACGATGCGATCAATAAACAACGAATTTTTTGAAACATCAAATCAATACGAACCTGTTGCAGTTCATACAATGATAGTTTAACATGTTAACTACTGCGAAGAACCTCCAATTTTTCAAGAAGTATATCAATTCGGGATAATTGCTTATCATATAACAAAAATTCAGTGACTGCGGCAGTGTTCTACATCTCGAAACCCATGAATTCGTGCCTTCGGGGATGCCAAACTTAACTCCGATACCAATTGTTATGACCTAATATATTAATTAGGTCAAACTTTATATATTAAGATAGAAGAAATTGAGAGAGAAAAAGATTAGTTCACTGCAGAGAGGAGGGAAAAATAGAAAATAAAAGAAGTTGAGGGAGAGAGAGAATGAGATATCGAGGGAGAATTAGAGAAAATTAATTAGAATTTTATTCAATAGGCAAAGTCATTAATATAATTGGTTCTAAGCTTTCCTTTATATAGATTAGGAGGAAAAGGAAAAGAAATCAGAATTATAATAGAATTATAACAAAAAACATAAAAAATTAGCTAAAAGATCTAATTGTTAATCACTATCCCCCCAAATCTAAATTTAAAAGTTGATTATTAATTTAACTTTTAAATTTAGATTTAGCCATTTTAAGATTAAATTGCTGGGTATAACAACTTTACTCACCGTGTCAATCACCCGCCGTGTCACTATCTGCCATGTCAACCATCCGCCGTGTCACTACTCGCTATGTCAACCATCCGTCGTGTAATTGCCTGCCGGGTCATTACTTGCCGTGTCACTACCCGCTATGTGGCGCCACCCAACGCGTCGTACTACCTGCCAACGTCATCCCTGACTCGACTGGATACATCCCTAGGACAAAACCTCTGCCGCGTCGCTTTGAATTCCAACTACCAGCACTTCTCTCAAAAACCATTGTCTAGCTTTTCATATTCTTGTCACTATCGTGTTTTTCAAAAATCACCACCTTGTTATGCTTCATCTACCACCCACTCCTAACCACCACCATCTGCAAACGTAACCACCGCCGAGTCATGCTGACAACCAACACTAGCATCTAACAGCCACCACTGTGAGCGTTGGCCACCGCCGTACTACGGTGACTCAACGAGCACCCCACACTCTCTCTCCTGCATTCATTGGGTGATACAAACATAAGCTAAGTCTCTCCTTGGCGCCTGTTGCTATCCTTGGCGCCTACTGCTATCTGTTAGGAACAGTGTCCTGAAATCCATATTTATTATGGATATATTATTTTAATTAATAAATAAGATTGAAGTCCAAGTCGTTTCCTAGTTAAAATTGTGTAAGCGAGCGTTTATAATGCATGTGATTTTCTTTTTGGAAACATCCATGAGATGGGTGTAGTCCTCAGACTACAATAGACATTTTTGTTCTAAGTGATTTATGAGACTAAGCCACAGATAGACTTGGAACAAATGGTATGGATTGTTGTTTGAAAGACTCGTAGTCGAAGACAAGTTTGGACCACTTGTATGTTAAGACTATAATGTGACACTTTAGATGGCTTGTCTTGGTCATGTGGATGGAGATCCAAAAATGTTAGGTTAGTGTGTTTAATAAGATTGACACACTAAGTTGAACCATGTGGATTACTTATTTCTAGACTACTATCGAAGATGAGTGATTCATATTGTACTGTTTGAATGACGACTCTAAATCATGAGGGTGTTCTGGACTTGTGCATGGAGCGTTAGTTACTTTGGTGTACTATAAGTAAGGTCTAAATGAATGACTGAAATTCCACGTACACTTGGTAGCGACGTGAAGTGTGACAAGGATCAGGTATTCAATAGGAATTCTACAGTCTCTTATGAGATACAGATATCCCCCTAGTTGATTCGCAAATATTTGAATAGTTCAGAAACTTTGGCCAAAGTATTCCAAGAGTTTGACATTTAGAATTTGTACTATGAATATGTTCAAGTATAAATGAATTATTCAGTGAAGGGCGAGTCGGTAACTAATGAAAAAGCTGTGAGAAGGATAATGGTAGTGGTTATATTTATCCTTTGTCGTGGATATCTTAGTGGAGAGGTTGTTGTCATCAACATAGTCTATTAGGGAGATATTGAATAAATAATTTCAGTATGGAGTGTAGTGAGATTTATTTAGTGGAATTAAGTCTCATTAAATAGTAATTAAATTATTTTATGAGATGATTAATTCAACCCATTTGGAACTAGATTTAAATTGTCTCTGAGGTCCCTACGCAAGCCTCTATATTTATTGCCATCGAAAAAATATTAAAGAATTTATAAGATGAATTATTTATCCATGCGATGGGTAAATTTAATTTTGCCAAACATTATTTATGAGATGAATAAAATTATAAATTATAAATTAAAATAATTTTAGGATATTAAAATTCATAAGATGAATTTTTACATGTGGAAAACAAAGCAAAAAAAGAAAAAAAAATCAAAATCGCGTTTAAAATAGTAGCGATCTGCAAACTTCGCTGGCAGCCAAACAGCACGCGACTGTCATGGTCCTAGGCTTGCCCAGTTTCCGTGACCCCCTGTCGGGATGCAAGGTGCATTGAGGCCCCTGCGTCCGGCCCCGCGCCAATGCCCCGAGTCCCTGGTTCGCGCCAGGTCGAGCCCCGGGGAGCTGCCCAGGGCCTGCTGCAAGGCCCGACACTGTCAACTTTTCTCTTTTTTGTTCGACTAGATGGGGCTTCTTGCATGTCATCCCCATGGGTCCTAGGTTAGCCATATGTATATAGAAGCTTAGAAAATTTTTAGTTTCTTTTTATCTTTTGTCCTTTTTCAAAATAGGGGTGTATGATTGCAGAGACCCCCTTGATGTTTCCTTGTGTCAAGTGTATAGAGTCCCATTTTGTATATATATGGGGGAGAGTTCACTCAATTTGTAAACCCCATATCCGTTGTATGCTTTGTTAATGAATACAAATTGCCTTCTTTTCAAGCTTCATGTTCATGTGTGATTGTTTGTCGTGCACTTGAGTGGGAGTCGCAGCGCCACTTTCGCACACCCGTTGCCCCGGGACCTGGAAGGTCCGAACTTCTTAGACCGCTGTGCGCTCAAAGTGATCTATAGCGCTTGCGTGTTGTTCTTAGTGAACTACACGCGCCGCATGGCTCCTAGTTCCTAGGACCGTGACAGTTGGTATCGGAGCCCGATTTCATTGACCTGTTATTCGAGTGATTTCTAGTAGCCTTGTTATGGCTAACCCGCCGATGAGGGAGAGAGTGGAACAGTTGGAAGGCCGAGTTTAAGGCCTTGAAACGTTGGTTGAACAAGTAGGATGACATGAGGAGCGCCTACAATCGTTGGGCCAGTTTGAGCCCCGAGCTGAAGTTCTTGAGGAATTTGGAGCTCGAATGGAGTCTCTTGAGTCCGCCGTGACTGAGGTAAAAGAGAACTTCAAGGAACTTAGTGGGGAGATGTATGATGCCATCGAAGTGGTGCGCAGGGAGTTGTCCGAACTCTCTGCTAAGGTCGGCTTGCTCGTTCGTGCCATAGGCACTGAGAATTCTGGCTTTGGGTTTGGCAATGTGAAGCCCCCAGAAACAAAACCCTTCAGTGGGGTGCAAGATTCGAAGGAGCTTGACAACTTCTTCTTCAACATGGATCAGTGCTTTAGAATATGCCATGTAGAGGATGAAACGTGTAAAGTTGACCTCGCCACCATGCACTTAAGCGGTGATGCCAAACTGTGGTGCGGCACCAAACATGAGGGCGTCCTTCAGAACCGACTCAGAATTGATACTTGGGATGACTTGAAGGCCGAACTAAAGAATCAGTTTTATCCCAAGAACACTGACTTTATTGCTCGCCGCCGGCTGAGGAACATCCAACAAACTGGTTCCATTCGTGATTATGTGAAAGACTTCTCAGCTTGTATGTTGGACATCAAGGACATTTCCGACAAGGATAGATTGTTTCACTTCATCGAAGGCCTGAAAGATTGGGCCAAGAAGGAGTTATACCGTCAGAACCCTCAGAACCTTGCAGTTGCTCAAGCAGCCGCAGAAAGATTAGTGGACTTCCAGTCGGATGGAGCACCTTCAATGAAGAGGGGAAACACCCGTAATACCTCTACTGGGAGCAAGCCGGTCGCCTCAAATAGCAGCAACAACAATCGACCAAGGTCATGGGGTAGACGATCGGGACAACAAGGCTCCCAATCTCGAAGGAACAACAAAGGGGTTTCGGACAATCGCCCTCTAAGGTGTTTTCTGTGCAAGGGGCCACATCGGGTCTATGACTGCCCACACAAGGGCGCCCTTAGTGCCCTTCGACACAAGATAGAGCAGAAGATGGTCGAGACCACCTTGGATTCAGATTCAGAAGAAACCTCCATGGAGCAACCTGCGGAGCAGCCTCAAATAGGGGCCATCCACTTAATGTACACTATGGAGAAGACCAATCCAGCACCCCCTCGATCCAACAAGCTGATGCATGTGGAGCTGGTCGTGAATGGTCGAAGGACCAAAGCCATGATTGACACTAGTGCCACGCACAACTTTATCTCGGGACAAGAGGCAAAAAGACTGGCCTTAAAACTTAGCCGTGAAGGTGGGAGCTTGAAGGCAGTTAACTCTAGTGCTAAGCCGATTCTTGGGCTAGCAAGAGAGGTAACCATGATGCTTGGAGAATGGGAAGGTCAGGTGGACCTCACTGCCGCCCCAATGGAAGGCTTTAGCCTTGTTCTTGGTATGGAGTTCCTCCAACGGGCCAAGGGAGTCCTAATGCCGCACATTAACTCACTCCTCCTGATGGTCAAGAATCCGTGTTTTGTAAAGGCCTCCCCGATTTCAAAGGCAGGTGTCAAGGGGGGCGCAGGTCCTCAGTTGTCGGCGATGCAGTTGGAGAAAGGGCTAAAGAGACGTGAGCCTACCTTCCTGGTAGCCTTTTCTACCAAAGAAGACGAAGAACCTACCGCTGTGCATCCCTGAATTCAGGGGTTACTAGAAGAGTATGGAGATGTCATGCCAGAGGAGCTACCGAAAGTGCTTCCTCCTCGACGTACTATGGATCACCAAATTGAGTTGTTACCCGGAGCCAGGGCCCCTGCCAAAGCACCTTACCGCATGGCGCCCCCGGAGTTGGCTGAGCTTAGGAAACAACTTGGGGAGTTGATCGAATCAGGCTTCATCCGCCCTTCTAAGGCTCCCTATGGAGCCCCAGTCCTATTCCAGAAGAAACAGGATGGCAGCCTGAGACTGTGCATAGACTATCGAGCTCTTAACAAGGTGACTGTGCGGAACCACTACCCCATCCCGCTTGTGGCCGATCTGTTTAACCAACTGGGGGGGGGGGGGGGGGGGGGGCAATGTTCTTCACTAAGCTCGACCTCCGCTCAGGTTATCATCAGGTCCGCATTGCTGAAGGAGATGAGCCTAAGACGACGTGTGTAAACCGCTATGGGGCATTTGAATGGCTTGTTATGCCTTTCAGGCTCACGAATGCTCCAGCCACCTTCTGCACCTTGATGAATCATGTCTTTCATGAGTACCTTGACAAATTTGTCGTGGTATACTTGGACAACATTATGGCACCACCATGGAAGAACACCTTTGGCATTTGAAGCTGGTTTTTCAGAAGTTGAGAGAACATCATCTATTTGTGAAGCGAGAGAAGTGTTCTTTTGCCCAAGAAGAAGTCAGCTTCTTAGGCCACCTTATTGGACAAGGACGGATCGAGATGGATCCGAAAAAGACACAGGCAATTGAAGGTTGGTTCATGCCGAGGAATGTCAGCGAGCTCCGTTCCTTCCTCGGCCTTGCCAACTACTATAGAAGATTTATTGAGGGTTATTCAAAGAAGACAACCCCGCTGACTGATTTGTTGAAGAAGGACCACAAATGGGAGTGGTCAGATTCATGCCAGCAAGCTTTTGAAGATTTGAAGACCACAGTCGTGAGAGAGCCTATCCTGGCCCTTCCTGACATTACTAAGCCCTTTGAAGTCCAAACGGATGCATCCAACTTTGCCCTCGGAGGAGTCTTGCTGCAAGAAAAGCATCCCATAGCCTACGAAAGTCGAAAACTCAAGGATGCCAAACATCGCTATGCTGCACAGGAAAAAGAGCTCCTGGCCATGGTTCACTGCTTACGGGTGTGGAGACACTACCTTCTGGGGTCAAGGTTCGTCGTGAAAACGGACAATTCTGCTACTAGCCACATCCTGACCCAGCCAAAGCTATCCTCTAGGCAAGCCAGATGGCAGGAATTCCCTGCCAAATTTGACATGGAGTTACAATATCAAGCCGGGAAGAGCAACCAAGTGGCCGACGCTTTGAGCCGTCGATCCGACTTAGCAGCTTTGAGCATGTGTGCTTCCCTCTCCTATAGCGGTGTGACAACCTTACTTCAAGAGAAAATCAAGCGACATCTGAATGAAGATCTGTTCGCCATAGTCATTCGTGGGCTGATCCAAGAGGGAAAAACCCGACGGTTCTGGGAGGAGGACGGACTCCTGTTGACAAAGGGGAGAAGGTTGGTTGTTCCGGCAGTAGGGGGACTCAGAAGATCCTTGATGAAGGAATGCCATGACATCCTTTGGGCAAGACATCCCGGTTGGCAACGAACTCTAAGTTTGCTGATACAGGGTTACTTCCGGCCCGGAATGAAGGAGGATGTGATGAGCTACACAAAGACTTGCCTCGTCTGTCAGCAGGACAAGATCGAGAGACAGAAGAAGGCGGGGCTGTTAGAGCCCCTCCCTATTCCGTCGCGACCTTGGGAGAGTGTCTCTTTGGACTTCATCACAAGCTTACCAAAAGTGGGGGAGCTCTCCGCAAAATTGGTGGTTGTTGACCGTTTCTCCAAATATGCAACATTCATCCCTACCTCGAATTCCTGTCCTGCTGAGGAGACAGTGTCCTTATTTTTCCAGCAGATTGTGAAGTATTGGGGAGTACCACGTAGTATCATAAGCGACAGGGATCCTCGGTTCGCCGGCACATTTTGGTCAGAACTTTTCAGGTTGTTGGGGTTTGAGCTGAACATCTCCTTGAGCTATCACCCAGAGATCGATGGTTAGACGAAGAGAATCAATGGGTTATTGGAGGAATATCTACGACATTTTGTGTGTGCCAATCAGTCCAATTAGGTTGAGCTCCTCCATGTCGCTCAATTCTGTTTCAACTCCCAGAAGAGCTCATCCTCTAACAAAAGCCCCTTTGAAATTGTCAATGGCCGGCAACCTCTTCTACCTCACATCGTAACAGAACCGTACAGGGGTGAAAATTCGAGAGCCTACAACTACACAAGAGAATGGAGGAACAACAATGAAGTTGCAAGGGCCTACTTAGAGAAGGCCTCCAAAAGAATGAAGAAGTGGGCAGATCAAAGAAGACGGCCGATGGAGTTTCGGCCAGGGGACTTGGGGCTGGTCAAGATCAACCTTGATCAGCAAAGATTCCTCCGGAAAAGGGACAAGCGGCTAGTGTGCAAATACGAAGGCCCAGTTCGGGTGGTGGCCCGCTTGGGACGAGCCTCCTATCGGGTCCAACCCCCGAATTGGATGAAAGTCCACCCGGTGTTTCATGTCAATTGCCTAGAGCCCTTCCATGCAGATGAAGAAGATCCCTCACGTAATGTATCCACGAGGGCTGACATTCGCACACGCCCAACTCCTACTCCCGAAGTAGAAGAAGTGATTTCCAATCGACAAATAGAATACTACAAGGGAGACAAGAGGACGGAGTACCTGATACGGTGGAGGGGAAGACCTGTTGAAGAAACAAGTTGGATCGCTGAAGAAGACTTCCCTAATAGGGAGAAGGTGAAGACAAAGATGAAGAAAAAGAAGAAGTCGACGAGGGCGTCGACAACTCAAGTGGGGGAGGATGTCATGGTCCTAGGCTTGCCCAGTGTCCGTGACCCCCTGTCGGGATGCAAGGTGTGTTGAGGCCCCTGCGCCCGGACCCGGGCCAGTGCCCCGAGTCCCTGATTCGTGCCCAGGTCGGTGCACACGCCCCGGGTAGCGCCCCAGGTCTCGACCCAGGGCCCGTGCGCCCGCGCCCAGGTCGCGCCCCAGGGCACTGCCCGGGACCTGCCGCAGGGCCCGATACTGTCAACTTTTCTCTTTTTTGTTCGACTCGATGGGGCTTCTTGCACGTCGTCCCCATGAGTCCTAGGTTAGCCATATGTATATAGAAGCTTAGGAAGTTTTTAGTTTCTTTTTATCTTTTGTTCTTTTTCAAAATAGGGGTGTATGATTGCAGAAACCCCCTTGATGTTTCCTTGTGTCAAGTGTATAGAGTCCCATTTTGTATATATATGGGGGAGAGTCCACTCAACTTGTAAACCCCATATCCATTGTATACTTTGTTTATGAATACAAATTGCCTTCTTTTCAAGCTTTGTGTTCATGTGTGATTGTTTGTCATGCACTTGAGTGGGAGTCGTAGCGCCACTTTCGCACACTTGTTGCCCCGGGACCCGGAAGGTCCGAACTTCTTAGACCGCTGTGCGCTCAAAGTGATCTATAGCGCGGGCTTGCGTGTTGTTCTTAGTGAAGTACGCGCGCCACACGGCTCCTAGTTCCTAGGACCGTGACACTAAGGCTGCCTAAAGGGGGTGATCCGCGCCTTCGGGCATGGACCAATAGTGTGCCGACACGTGGCACGCATTTTGAATTAAATAAACGCGTGATTTGAGCTAGGTTTGAAACGACGCGTTTTACCTTATTTTGGCTATGAAATGGCTCGTTTTGGCTTTAACTGGGCAATTCCATATCGAAAAAATTGGATTTTTTGCTCCAGCATACTCCTATAAATAGAGGTACTTATTCTAAGGTTTGGGATTCAGCTTTGAAACAAGTTTTAAGGTTTCTGGAAATAGTTTTGGAGACCTAATTGGAGAGAAAAAATTTCGTTGAAAATTTTCTTTCCTCAGTTTAATATTTTTCGGAGCCCGCCCTCCAGGTAGTTTGTGGTCATTGCGTAGAAGATCGCGGGATCTCGATTTTATTGGTATTTTTTATAATTGGAGCAATTCCATGTATGTTCTTCTTTCCTTCTTCTTTTACTCTTCGCTTTTGTATTTATTTACAGTATTCGTTATTATGCCAGTTTAAGCTTATATATTGTTATGAATGTATTAAAGTAAAAGGCCTGTAGATCTAAATTAAGCATTTGGATCTGTAGATTTAAATTATGAATTTCAATCTGTAGATTTAAAATTAGGAATTTTAAATCAACCCTAAGTTTAGAATTATGAATTCTAAATCCGTTCAGTTGCTTAAACTTTAAAAAATTAAGAAGAATTTTTGAAATTCATCCCAACAACCGGTATTAGGGAAAAGAGTTTATAGAGATAAACCTATTCCCGGTAACTCTCGCATGTGAGGTGTCACAAAGCATGACTCTCCGACTGCGGGGCTTAAGTAGAGAGAAGAGTCTTCTACTCTAACTGCTCTAATAGGTGCCTATTATTGTGATCATAGTTGAGAACTATGAACCCAATAGTCGGCATCAGAGTTTATTTTCCCCACAAGATTCATATCTTTTCCCAACACTATCCGCCATCATCTGTTCTACTTGCCGCCAATCCGCTTCCCACATATCCTCTTCAACTGTGAGCTGTGCCACATCAGCTCGTGCTATTTTATTAGATATTTTCTATTGCTTTCTATAAATAGGGAGAGTTGTTATGCTAGGGTTTCTATGTTGATAAGTGTGCCCTTCTTTCTCTCTCTCATGCTTTCTTCTATGCCTTTTCTCCCTCATTCTCATGTAAATCTCCATTGAAGGAGCATATACCCATACTATAGCAATACAAATACAAAGGGGTAGCCCGATTACTGCCCCGTAGGCCCAATTATTGTGTTGATTTGAGTATTGATTAAGTAGATTGGTATCAATTGGTATCAAAGCACTCCTTCCTCTGCCAATTTCACCACCACCAGAGCAATTCCATCACCCCCGTCGCTGCCGTTCAATCATCCCATCCACTCGATCGCAGCTGCCATGGCTAAAGGGACCCGATCCCAGGTCTCGATGAGAGAAAGGGAAGAAGCTAACGAGCAGTGTTTTACAGACCTTGAGTGCACCGTGGCCAGAATGAATGAGACCTTGGATGCTTTATCAATCCAGTACACCAGCCTGGCTCAGATGGTCACCCCCCCCCCCCCTCGACGCCAACCCCTGAACAAGCACCTCCACCGCCCCAGCCCAACCCCTAGCCATCCTGGACCGTAGGCTTATCAAACGTTGTTGCTTAGCTGCCACTCAAGTCCTCGTTCAATGGGTGGGCCAATCACCAGAAGACGCCACTTGGGAGTTCCTTCATGACTTCCCTCCATTTCCCGTCTTTCGATCCTTGAGGACGTGGATCTTCTTGAGGGGCCGGCATTGATACAAACATAAGCTAAGTCTCTCCTTGGCGCCTGTTGCTATCCTTGGCGCCTGCTGCTATCCGCCATCATCTGCTCTGCTTGCCGCCTCCCGCATTTCCTTTTCAACCGTGAGCTATGGCACATCAGCTCAGAATATTTTACTAGATATTTTCTATTGCTTTCAATAAATAGGGAGAGTCATTTATCCTAGGGTTTCCATCTTGATAAGTGTGCCCTTCTTTCTCTCTCGTGCTTTCGTCTATGTCTTTACTCCCTCATTCTCTTGTAAATCTGCATTGAAGGAGCTTATACCCATACTATAGCAATACAAATACAAAGGGGCAGCCCGATTACCGCCCCGTAGGCCCTATTATTGTGTTGATTTGAGTATTGATTGAGTAGATTGGTATCATTGGGATGGATGATTCCTGATTAAATCAATTTTTGTTACAATTTTAGTTTAATTAAAATCTCATTGGATTAACTTTCGTTACAATCTTAGTTTAATTCAACCATAATTGAATGAATTTTCATTACAATGTCTATTCCATTAAATCTTGTTTCATTCAATCTTCTACAATCTCAATTCAATTCAACCCTAATTGGGTTAATTTTCGTTACAATCTCAGTTTAGTTCAACCCTGATTGAACAATTCTCGCTACAATCTTAGCAGAGTTCAACCCTAGTTGAACCAATTTTTTTTACAATCTTAGTTCAATTCAACCCTGATTGAACAATTTTTCGTTACAATCTCAATTTAATTAAATCCCAATTTGGTCAATTTTCATTACAATCCTAAGATCGACTTTTGTCATAATCTCAATTCAACTAAACCTTGTTTCAATTCAATCTTCGCTATAATTCATGTTGAACCAATCCTCATTCGATTAAGTTCTAATTGAATAGATTTTTCCTACACTTCTTTCTTATTCAATTAAATCCCAATTGAAACAACTTTCCTCGACTTATTCGTGTAGCAACTAAACTCATTGATGAACGTTTCTGCCTACCTCCATATAGGCAGTGCTAATATCAGATCGCTTTTCTTTACTCAATCACCTCTTCTTTTTGTATATTCATCTTAATCCATTGATAAAGCCAGCAATTATTGATCTTTTTCTCTTCAGTAACGCCAATTGATAGAATACATATAGATGTAGCTTCATATTACTCTTCATCTACGCTATGCTTTATCTGTGGTTAAATCTCTTAACGTCTATTGGACTTTTAGTTCAATGCCTTGCGATGCTAGATTTCCAACTCTTGCTGACATTTAAAATTTTCTTACGTTTGGGTATTGGGGACTTGGTCTTTGATGCTTTATATTTATTCTACTGGGCTAAACTAATCATTCCCAGTTTAAGAACCTATCTATAAGTCAATAGTTTCTACTATTGCAGCAGCATTTGGGTACTCAAGTGTTAAATAATGCAAGGACTTTATTTCGTGATGTTTTTAACATCTACCTTGCTAATTCCTATCTCAATCAGAATAGACCTTTTGTCAATTGCTGGCCTTACCTTTTTAATTATGCAAAATCCCTTTCCATTGAGAAGTGCTAAAGACTATGTCTCTTAGGCAAGTTAGGAAACATGATACTATTGTGATTCTAACTTTGCCTTATTTGCCCATGAATATGCCTTGCCATAATTTCTTATGTCTTTGATAATCTTATCCAAATCTCCTTTGTGTTCCAAAATTAAGGCTTTTTCAATTGTTATTTTATACCTCAGCACTATTAGACAGTTTATTGGCATATTCGGCTATTATCAAAAGTCAAAAGCTATCTACTTTTCATCATGAGGGCCTCAATTATATAATTTTCTCTCAGTCAGTCACAATTGACTAAATGGCTATACGCAATATTGAAAATGAACAAAATATTAGTTTCCTTCTATTAATCTCATACAAATCAAATATTCATCAAGGTAATGCCCTCTACTAAAAATTGCAGCTTCTTTCTGTATATCATCTATGTTGTTCATTTCTGTCAAGTTAATATAGAAACATCACATACAAGCTGCGAAAGTGTTCGCATCGCCTGCATCTCATAACTGTCACATGTATTTGAACTTTTTTTGTTTTAGATTGATGGATAGAAGTACAACATTCCATCTTAAATCATTTCAACCTCAATTAAATCAATAATTGTTACAGTGTCAATTTAATCAATCTTTGCACTGATTCTACTTCAAATCATACCCTTAAGGAAGTAATCTTTGCCATAGCTTTACTCTAATGGGTTCCTGTTTAAATCAATTTTCGCTATAATTCTAGTCTAACCAAACTCTGTTTAAACGAACTCTTGCTATGACTTCTAGTTTAACTAAACCATAATTAAATCAATTTTTTTCATTATAATTTTGTCATTTGAAATCTTCAATTGTGAATCTACTCATATATCCTCTTCTAGGAGAGTAATTAGAAAAATCGAAAAAGGCCTAACTTTCCAAATTGTAATTATTAGAACTTTAATTTGATATGGAATTTCTAAGGGTTGACTCAAAATTTCAAGATAATAAGAAATAAATCAAGGTTGAGGCTTCAGAATCTGAATATAAGCAATGGCAAACAAAGATTAATACAAGGAAAGAGGAAACAATAAAAAAAGTGGGGTAGGCCAGGTTAAGGATTTGTGAAACTTTGTTAGCAACAAAGGCTCTTCGCATAATGTTGAAGGAAGCCCCTATGTTAGCAAGTAAATTTATGAGGATTTCTATCAATTCGAGGAAGAAAGCCGTGTGGAATCTAGATTCAATAACAAGCCTAAGTATTCTGGGTTGATTATAATGAGAAACATGATAGTTACTACATGCCGTTGTCTTATGTGTTAAGGGTTCATAGTAAGGGCCAGAATTAAGACTTCGCTCACAATCATAGACTATTTCTCTCTGTCTCTCTCCTCGTTTCCTCTCCTCTGACAATTTCTCTCTCTCTCTCCTCTGACGCACCTAGCCCGTCCCATCCAACGCCCCCCAACGTTCCCTTGTCCCATCCAATGTCAGCAATCTCGCCGACAAACACAGGGATATCACCGTCGGCGACGCCACCTCAACGGCAATAACCCACCGCCGACCACTGCGACGCAACCCCACCTCTAGGTCCCCTCGCCACCCCCTAGCTCGACCTCACTTCTCCACTATGACGCACCACTTACTGCGATGCACCACTACTCCCACCTCGAGCGCACCGTACCACCACCACCACCACCCCGACAAACCTTCACACCCCACCTCTACAACCACCTACGTCGAACCTTCTACTCACCACCCGCCTTCACTTCCTCCACAACCACCTCCCCAACATCACCACCACCCCCACTCACCACCTGGCCGACGCACCTCCACACCCACCTTGAGCTAACACAACCCCCACAACCACCACCGCCACTACCTTAGACATGAACTTCAAACTAAACCTAAACCCTAACTCGACCTCAACCCTTACCTCACCCAAGCCCAAACCAAAGCCCACCGACGCAACCCGTAGCCACAAGTGGGCCCAGGTAAGTATTAGACAAGGTCTATTCTCGATTACGCACCTCCACCGGGTTTGACCCATCCTTTACTACTGTAGGGTAGCATTTAAGTATTTCACTACTGTTGTTGGGTATTATTATTTTGATTTCCGCACTACCCCTCTTTACTACTTTGAACACTGTGGATTTGATTGTTATTGACTACGGTTTATTATCGTGATTTTGTGTGGTAGCTACACGCCTATGTGCTTTAATGTGCTTCTTGTTCCATATTATTTTCCTTAAGATAGTGATAGCTAGTGGATGAACAATACTAGTTATGGAACTCAAAACTTGAGGCCATCCTCAAAGGGGGTGGGGAGGGGGAGGGAGAAGCAAAAGAGAGTGGGAAATTTGCGACTGGGGACACTAAATGTTGGGACACTAACAAAGAAGAGCTTCGAGATTGCCTAAATGATGATGAAGAGAATGATCAACATCCTTTTTCTGCAAGAGACTAAATGAGTTGGCATGAAAGCAAGAGATGTGTTGGGATATAAGTTGTGTTATGCGGGCAAGGTCAGAGGCAGGAATAGAGTTGGCATCATTGTGGATAGCAGTCTCAAGAATAAAGTAGTTAAAGTGTCCAGGATTGGTGACAGGATCATAGCCATCAAGATGGTCCTAGAAGGGGAGATATGGAACGTCATCAGTGCCTACGCACCTCAGACTGGACTAACAGAGTACGAGAAGGCAACATTCTGGGAGGACTTAGACACAATGATGCAAGGCATACCCCAAACCGAACAAGTGGTGATCGGCGGGGATTTCAACGGGCATGTTGGCTGGACCGTGGATGGTTATGCATCGTACCATGGAGGATTTGGTGTTGGAACTAGGAATGCAGAAGGCAAAGCGCTCCTAGAATTTGCGGTCACTTACAAGCTAACAATTGCAAACACCTTTTACAGAAAGCATGATGAGCATATCATTACGTATCAAATCAAGGCAACAAGGACCCAGATTGACTACATACTATTAAGGAGAAGGGTACAGAGAGACTATAGGGATTTTAAAGTAATCCCGAGGGAAGACCTTTCCACACAATATAAGGTATTGTGTGCTGATCTAAAGGCCAAGACGAGGGCCAACAGAACTAGGAAACCCGACCAAAAACATATTCGTTGGAGGGATTTGAAGGGGGGAAAGTATATCGTCTATAAGGAAAAAGCGGAGTCGGAAATTGAGTGAGATTTAAAGGGAGATACCAACCAAGGTGAAATCAACTGGCACAGAAGATCAAAGGACAGGTAAGCAAAGTTCTGGGTGTGTCAAACGGAGGGGCACCAAGCCCTGGTGGTGGTGCGAGGAGGTACAAGAGAAGATTAAGGCCAAATGAGACTGCTTCAAGGAATGGAAAAGTAGT
The DNA here is from genome assembly GCA_018398585.1 of Simmondsia chinensis. Classification (NCBI taxonomy): domain Eukaryota; kingdom Viridiplantae; phylum Streptophyta; class Magnoliopsida; order Caryophyllales; family Simmondsiaceae; genus Simmondsia; species Simmondsia chinensis. Next base: position 5,592,874 of record JAGTTD010000021.1, on the reverse strand, counting down.
AGTGACGAGGACAAGCGACATTAGTATTAGCAAGCTGAGAGAGAAGTAAAGAGAGCAATCCGAGACGTGCAATCAAGAGCATATGAGGATTTTTACAAAAGACTGGACACCGAGGAGGGAGCCAAGGACATATATAAAACCGGCAAAACAAGAGAAAGAAAGCCGAGGGACTTGGACATAGTAAAGTACATAAGAGGGGAAGATGGACAGGTACTCGTTGACGGGGAACAAATTCAAGCTAGATGGAGAGCCTACTTCCATGATTTGCTCAACAATCAGGGGGATACTGGGATATCCTTAGATGACCACCAAACATGTGCAGAGCTCCAAAACAACTACCATTGCAGGTGGATTACATCTGACGAAGTAAAGGAAGCCTTGAAACATATGGGAAGGAGTAAAACAGTTAGCCTTGACGGAATACCCATAGAGTCATGGAAATGCCTCAGACGGAGGGGCATCAGTTGGTTGACTAAATTATTTAACCAAATCCTTCTTGGGTAAAAGATGTATGAAGAATAGAGGAAGAGTACATTGATCCCGATCTATAAGAACAAAGGCGACATCCAGAGTTGGGCCAACTATCAGGGTATTAAACTAATGTGCCACACTCTAAAGCTATGGGAGCGGATCATAGAGAGGAGGTTAGGCAACTGACAGAGGTGTCCGAGAACCAATTCGGATTTAAGCGGGGGAGATCAATAATAGAAGCCATCCACCTTCTAAGGCAAACAATAGAGCGATATAGGGGGAGACAAAAGGATCTCCACATGGTTTTCATTGATCTGGAGAAGGCATATGACAGAGTGCCAAGAGGGGTCCTATGGAAGATGCTGGATAGGAAAGGCATTCTAGAGCCATATATCAGGACCATTAGAGACATGTATGGCGATGCACAAACTAACGTGTGTACACCGGAAGGAGAGACAAAAACTTTCCCAATAACAGTATGGGTACACCAAGAATTTGCCTTAAGTCCCTTTTTGTTCGTTCTGGTAATGGATGAGCTCACTAGGCACATCCAAGAGGATGTTCCTTGGTGCATACTTTTGCAGATGACATAGTTTTGGTAGGGGAATCTCGAGAAGAGCTAAACGAGAAGCTGAAATTTTGGAGAAGGGTATTCGAATCGAAGGGCTTATGAATCAGTAGATCCAAGACCAAGGACATGGAACTTAAGTTCGGTACCGAAAACATGACCAGCACAGTAGACGTCAAGGTGGGATCTAAGACCATACAGAGAAAAGAGAGTTTTAGATACTTGGGTTCCATGGTTCAGCATAACGGCGAAGTGGACGAGGATGTCAACAACCAAATTAAAGTAAGCCCGCATAAATGGAGGATAGCTTCCCCGGTACTTTGCGACAGATGTTCCCATTAAAGCTAAAAGGGAAATACTACAAGACGGTAGTGAGACCGGCTATGTCTATGGGGCTGAGTGTTGGCCAATGAAACAACATCATACATAGAAAATGAAGGTCACGGAGATGAGGATGCTGCGATGGATGTGAGGATGCTGCGATGGAAGGATAGAATCAAGAACAATGTCATGTGAGGTAAATTGGGCGTAGCATCGATTGAGGATAAATTAAGGGAGCAACGTTTGAGATGGTTCGGTCATGTTAGGAGGAGACCAGCCACTTCTCTAGCCAAGAGATGCGAGCAGCTACATACTACACTAAGGCGGAGAGGGAGCGGCAGGCCAAAGAAGAGATGTATGGAGACGATTCGACAGGACCTCACCCACGTAAACCTACGAGAGGAGATGGCCTTAGATAGAACTCGGTGGAGGGCTAGCATAGGGGGTAGCTAATGTAGCAGCCTAGAGTAGTGCATCGTTTACGGCCTACACTAGTGTTTCTGGGTGTCGTGACTTCCTCTTTGGCGCATGTATTAGAGCACTTATTTGTATATTGGTGCACTTGAGCACTTCCATGCCTTGGATTTGCCTTGTAGTTGCCTTCTATGGAGCTTTGCTTCGTAATGCTGCTTTATGCTATGTCTACCCTTATGCTTCATTGCTCTCTTGCTTATAGGCTTCCATGCGTCCATGATGACAAGCTTCTTAGGTTGGGGATCCTCGAAAATAGCCTTCCTTCACCCTGAAGGGGGAAGGCTGCATACTTCCACCCCCCAGACCCCGCTTAGGCGGGAGCCTTTGAGGTACTGGGACTATTGTTGTTGTTGTTGTGGTTGTCACAATCATAGTACACTTTCTTTCAACGGTGGTGTAAGTCATTTCCGGACAGAGGCAGTTCGCCCCCAATTCATAACCTAGATTTCTTTGTCCTTGTGACACGAATCATTTTAGGACTGGGGGACTTCGTCTCTATCATGAATTGGATTTTATATTCTTACCTTGGTGGTATAAATCATTTTAGGACTATGGAACTTTTCCCCTATTCACAAATTAGATTTTCTTATCTTGGTGGTATAAATTGTTAGACTGGGGGGACTTCGCCCCAACTCACAATCTAGATTTCTGTATCTTAGTGGTATAAATCATCTTTAGAATGGCGGACTTCGTCCCAACTCCCAATCTAGATTTTCTTATCTTGGTGGTGTAAATCACTTTTAGACTGGGGGGATTTCGCCCTAACTCATAATCTAGATTTCCTTATCCTGGAGGAGTGAATCATTTTATGATTGGAGGACTTCACTATCAATCATGCCGCATTCTCGATAGAACACTTCTAACTGGAAAATTCAACATGAACCACGTCTGTTACTGCACTTGAGCAACTCACACTTTAACCAACCTTTTGCAAGCTAAGTATTGGTATTGGTCAACAACTTAGTAAAAGCAATGTAAGATGCCGTTTCTATCCATTTAGCCATCTTCGTAATCACATAAGTATTGAGCAAATGCTATATTTGGTAAATACACCTTATCCTTGTACTCCTTGTTCTTCTTATTCATTTATCCACAAAACCAAATTATGCAAAGGAATATAATAATATTTTACCTCACTAAATCTTTTAGATCTTCCTCTACTCCTAGACATTCAATGCTTAAGAAATGATAGTTACGAATGGAGGTAGGGGTATACACATAAGAAGTTTAATGCGATGTTAGTATACTATGACCCTACAGACCAAACTTTTCGAAAAATAAGGATTTCAAGCTAAATCTTTATTAACTTACTCCAAGGAGCTAAGGCCACGTACATGTTGTAGCATATAACTAAGCCTCTAAAATACCTTCTCGACAATCATAAAGCACGGCCGACATGAGAATTTGCATCAGAAAATAAAATATACTGCATCAAATATCTCAAACATAGTCAAGGTAACTATAGCCATCCTATTCGAAATAAAGAATCATAAGCCAGTGATGTACAGACATAAATGATAATAGTAAAAACCCCTTCAGAAAGCGGCAATATGAATAGATAACAATAAGAAAGAAATAGGTCAATACCCGCAATAACATATTTCAAGGTAGTCCTGAACTTTCTTACAAATAGTCTGGAACTCCTTTCATAGCCTATTTGATCTAGCAACGATTGCTATTGACAAGGTAACATACAAAAAAGGATCACCAAGTCCTTAAAAATAATTTGCGACCTTAAGACCAGAATAGGAAGATTGATATGTATTGTAAGCGTTTACCCCTGGACAATTGCATCCTTAGGTGTGGGTTCATTTACTGGGTACTAATGCAACCGATGCCCATTAGAACTCCGAAGTTAAGCATGCATGGGCGAGAGTAGTACCAGAATTGGTGACCCCCAGGAAGTCCTCATGTTGCCAATCCTATAAGGTTAGGGGTCCTCAAAAACAACCTCTCGACAGGATTACACCTTGAAGGGATAAGGCTGCGTACATCCACCCCTCCTAGACCCTGCTTATGTGGAAGCCCTTGAGGCACTGAGTCTGTTATTGTTGTTCTTATAATTGCATCCTTAGATGCTTTTCATCGTCAATATATAAATCAAGGACCCTACCTTTTTGCGCTTTTGGTATACAACATCGATATAAAGTGGCAATACAAAACTATCAAAGATTAGCAAATGTTCATATAGTTACTTATGAATCACAATGTGTGAGTATTATTTGTTTATGAATTGTATCACACGAATGTTAATAATGACCATTTTGTTAGAGTTGGTGTCCTAGGGAACCCAATATATATAAACTTTTTATTAGTGAATAAATTGTTTAGCATACTCGTCTAATTTTGATATTATTATTGAGTTTTTATGCATGTGATATTGTTCTCTATCAAAGAACGTACCATGAGATGGTCGAAATCCCTAAATGACATTTAGGATTTCTACTTTAAGTGCATTAATGAGATTGTTCCACAGATGGACTAAATAATGGATATAAATGTTATTTAATAATCAGTTCGTAGTCAATGATGAGTTTGAGCTGCTTGTCTGCTAAGATTATAACATGACATTTAGATAACTTATCTTGGTTATATGGATAGTGATCCAGGATGTTGTGTTGGTGTGTTACAATGAGATTGTCATACTGAACAAGACCACGTAATTTGCTCGAATGTATACTACTATCAGAATTGAGCAACTCTTATATTATGTATATACAATGATTCTTTATCCGTAAAATGGTCTAGACTCGTGCATGGAGTGTTGGTTGCTTTGATGCACTAAAATGACGAGGTTATAGGTAATAAGCGGGGTCTTACATTCGTTGGACAATCACATGAAGTGTAGCGGGGATAGATGTTTTATCAGGAATCTACTTTGTGAAATGTCCCCTTAGTTAATTCGCAAGTTTTTGAGATGCTTGTAGATACTTTGGCTAAAGCATTCCTTATGTTACACATTAGGAATTAATACATATCTATTTATCTGTGTTAGTGAATTATTCAAAAAGGGGCGAATTGATAACTAAGAAGGAAAGATTTATGTTGTTTTTCTCATAGACAGTTATTAGAGGGGTCAATTGTGAGTAAATATTTACAGGAAGAATTAACGAGTAAATATATTTATTTTTAGAGTGCAGTAAAACTCATTTAGTGGAATTAAGTTTTATTAAATGATGTTCAATTGTTATCATGAGATGATAATCAGATTTGGCACATTTGGAGCTAAAAATAAATTGTCTCTAAGGTCCCTGCTCAAGCCTACTAAATTATACACTTATAGAAATCAAGAGAATTAATGAGATAAATTACTTTATTTAAAGGGCTAAATAAAATTAATCATAGTTGAATCCTAAAAAAATTCATGGGACTGAATTTTACAAGAAAAAAAAGGAAAAACTCATGGACAAATCGCAGGGGGTCACATACGATTTGGTAAGTGAAGAATTATTTTATTTTTTTTAATTGTTATTTCTAGATATTGTTTTTATCTAGATAAAAGATTATAATATATTTTTATTTATTTTTCTGATTTTTTAGCCTCGATATAAATAGAGCTAGGGCATTTGATTTGAAGTATTATTCAACCATAACAAAAGGCTCTCTTCTAGGTTTTCTTTGATTAGTTAGAGAACTAATTAAAGAAAACTTTTTCTAAAATTAGTTCTTATATTAGTTTTAAGAACTACTTGATTTCACGACACCCACTCGTTCAGTGTAAAAGGAGGAATTGCGGAGAGGATCTCGGTGGTATCGTTTAGAGCATCTACACATTTGCGATCTACAATAAGGTATAAGACTATCTCGTCCAAAACTTTTATATTTGTATTTAATCATTTTTTGTGGATTTGTCTTCCGATGCTATGTGTTGTTATGTATAATTGGATCATGTATTTAATTTGAAATTAGAGAATTTTAAATTCGTATTCCGCTGTGCTAGATACAATCGTTGCATATTTTAATTTACGTAATTAAAATTACCCACCCAACACATTCATGTAATTGTTTGTTCATAACCACACAATGTGAGTCACACCATGTTCGCCAGTTTATAGGTAAGCGTCAAGAACAAAAGACTATTAACTGTGAGCATCCTTTAAAGCGGGGTGTACCACAAATGTGGTTTATTATGTTTCTTACTTGGCATATAATTTACAGCCTCCAAAGTGCGTTAGTTCTAACAACTTGGCTTTGCTTTGATATGTGACCTTGTTGCACTGATCACTAAACAGGTATATTATATTGACCTATTTCAGTTGGTTTATTACCTCAATCATGCTTATCCCTTTGACTTTATTTAGGCACAGTGTCATCACCATGGTCCGCCTTGGTGCCATCACCCAAAACGGGTGCAACATTCATCACCCACAACGGGTGAAACATTCATCACCATGGTCCGCCCTGGTGCCATCGCCCACAAGGGGTGCAATACTCACCACCATGGTCCACCTTGGTGCAATCGCCCGCAACGGGTGCAATACTTATCACCATGGTCTACTCTGGTGCAATCACCCTCTATGGGTGCAATACTTATCACCATGGTCCGCCCCTGTGCAATGCTTATCACCAAGATCTGCCCTCGTGCAATCACCTGTATGGGTACAATAATTATCAGCATGGTCCGCCCTGGTGCAATCACCCATATCAGGTGCAATACTCATTGCCATGATTCGCCCGAGGATAATCTAAGCACAATACACTGAGCACCATTATCCACTACAACTTACTGTTTTAATACATAAGATCTGCAGGATTAAAAGATTTGCCAGTCTCCATGATATAAACCTTGTTACTTGCATCATTGATATGCTCATCGCCATCAGACCAGTATGACATATTCGTCATCTTTGGCTCTAGAATGCCGAGGTATGATCACCACCTTAACTTCGTTCTGATATAACGCGCCAACCTTACAACTTGGCGCACATGATTGACAAATATGTCTTTGAAAGACGTTGAAGGATCTGTACATATAACAACATTACGAATAAATAATGAGGTAAACTCCTTATTAAGATCCTCGATAGGCTAGAATCCCTGTTAAGGTAATCGATTCGTTAAATGCTCTATTAAGTTCCATGATTGGGCTAAACACCTTGTAAGGTTTCATGATAAGCTAGGGGCCCGATTGCAAGCCATAATGACTTAAACATCCTATTAAGCATCAAAAACCCCGTTACACAACTTGTTTAGATCATACGGTGTATTAACTTCGGGAAAAAGTTCAAAACACCCATGAATGAATGCTACAAAGCTCCAAAACAGAATGTTGAATGCCTCCATCACTCGGCCAAACTTTGTGTTATAGCAATCTATGGTTAAAGACCAACTTGTAATATACTCTATGGCCGAACTTGGAATAACCGTTGACATATCGAGCTACATGTGTAAAAGCTACTTTTACATTTTAACCTTTTATGTATAAATCCCCTCACTTACTGCTTATTATTGATGACAAAGCAGGAAAGAGCTTGGTATTGTTCATGCATAAGATATATATCGTGTTGTCTTTTAGCATTGCACAAATCATTCTTTGTCGATATACTTGTGATATATCATGAAGAGGAAGGAAATATCAAATACAATGTGTTGATTGATTTATCTCTTTTTGCTGATGACAAAGGGGGAAAGAAATTGATGTTTGCTTGAGTTGTGGTAATTATGATCTTGTTATTGAGTTATGGTAAAAATGATCTTGATATTGAGCTATTAAATGTTTAATTCCTACAATGTGCCGACATAAAGGGAGACAATTGAATTTGAACTTTAACATGCACTATGTTGCTCCGTGACTTGATATAAAATAGGTATTTGTATGTTTTGATTGGTTAATATTTTTATGGTGAATTTAATACTTCAACTTTTATATTTTTAAGAGAAAACACCAAATATTTGTTATCATCAAAAAGGGGGAGAGTTTGACCCTAAAGGCCATTTACATTGTAATTTTGATGATAACAATCATTTAGTGAGATATTGTATTTAATTGTTCTTATCTTGTTTGAAAATGACTCACAAAAAAGCTAGGAAAGATCATGATTAATCACATTGATACCAATTTTTCCAAAACAATGGATCAAGAGAAAAACAATCAAAGTTGAAGAAAAGATTCATCCAAAATAAGAGAACAAGATCCGAGTCTAGGCGCTTCAAGCCATTTGTTTCTTATTTTCTTAGAACTTGGAATCTAAATTTATCAATTGAGTCAAATCTCAATATTGATATGTGATGCTCCAACAAAAATATTTTGAAATTTTGATTTCTAAATCTTACTTGAAAAACACTCAAATCAATTCCGAGCCAATTAAATTTTTCAGTAAAATATTTTATAAATTGGCATTACTGGAATCATGCCCAAAATATCGAGATCAAGAAAATTTTATTAGGGTGATATTTTAGCTTGATTAGAAAATTATTCATTCAAAAAATAAGCCAAAATTGGTAACTAAATCAAGCTAAACTGTCAAAAACTTCAAAAACCACCCAAGCATGATGAGTGTCGACCCACAAAAGGGATGTGTTGACACATAGACATACAGTAGCCAGCCCAAGCTTCTGTGCGTAGACATACAACCGCTGTGTGTCAACAAACAACTACAATTGGTTCAAACGGCTACTTTTTTATTTGATTTCTTTCCTAATTTTTCAAATACATTGAAATGTCTCTTTAACCCTCATTTTCCTATAAATAGGGCTTGCATGCTTTGGTTTTAATCATCCAATTTTCTCTAAGCATTCTTGACTGAAAGTTCTTGGGCTCTTATTGTAATTTAACGTTTCAATTCCGTGTTTTTCTTGAAGTTTTCTTGCGGATCACTAGTTCTCTTATTATTGATTATTCGACCTTAATTGGCATAACTTTAACTTTGGCTAAGCTTGATTCATTGTCAATTCACTCTTGAAATAGTGAGAATTTTATTGCTTAAATTTATTCTCTTGTAAAGGTTGGTTCTGAGCCTACATACAAAAAGATAGATTGTAAAAAGGTTGGATCCTAAGCCTACCATTACAAAAGGATTGGTTGTAAAATGTTGGGCCTTGAGCCTACGCCTAAAAAGACTGGTTATAAAGATTGGATCTCGAGCTTAGGTTTTTTTTAAAGCATCATCAAACTTAGTGAAAGGCTCAAGTGGCAAAGAGTAGTTATTTGAGGAGTGGACTAGCTTCCGGGTTGGAAGTGAACCACTATAAAAGCCATTGTCATTTTCATTTTGCCTTTGCTTTTTATATTTTGCATTCATCGTTTATCTTTCAATTTAATTTTTGGTTATTAAAATTTAAAATTTTATTGTATTGTGAAAGAATCTAATTCATAGATCACCTAATTCTGCTTTAAAAATAAAAACTTCTAAGCATGTGTGGTCTAGTAAACCAACAAACTATGATAATTTGCATGTTTTCCATTGTTCTGCCTTTGTCCTCCAAAATTAGGGGAAACTACAACTTAGGAACATTAAGGGCATTTTCTTAGATTATCCTTCAGGTTTAGGGGTTATAAGTAAGGAGTTAAAGAAGGTAATAGGACTATAACTAGTAAGTAAGAATGTCATCTTTAATGAAGATGAAATGCCTTACTTAAAGGAATGGTTATTTAGTAGCGCTACTGCTATTAGGACCTTTGATCCTGAACCATATGTATTGATATAAACCCACCTAACCCAACCTTCCTTAGGATTGAAAAGAGGATAACCCAAAAGAAAACGACCAAAATGACATAGACCTAAAACTGACCAAAACAGATCTAGTAGAAGAGACCAAAACCAAACCGAGGTAGTACAGAACCTAGAAAAAAATCTGTTTGCTAGGGGATAGGGTCAAGAGGGAGATTAGGGCCCCAAATAGGTTTGGATACGCTGATTGTATAGCCTATGCCCTAAATATTACTCTAGAATATGTAGAGTTTGAACCCTTGACTTCTAAAGAGCCCATTAGCAGCAGGTATTCAGCAGAATGACTGAATACCATGGCTACAAAAATGGAAAGCAAGATGAAAAACTAGACTTGGATCCTAGTCCCTAAGCCTAAAGGTAAAAAGTGAATAGGTTCTAAGTGGATCATTAAGGTTAGAGAACTTGAAACCCCTGAAGGTAAGCCTATGTTCAAGGCCAGATTAGTGGCCAAAGTTTCACTCAAAAAGAGGGGGTTGACTGTACTGAAATATTTTTCCCTGTTGTGAAAAATACTACCATTCGTCTACTAATGTGTTTAACTACCAAGTATGATATGTTCCTTGAGCAAATGGATGTTACAATTGCATTTCTCTATGGTGAGCTTAAGGAGGAAATCCTCATGGCTCAACCTGAAGAGTTTAAGGAACCCTATTCTGTTAATTCTATGTGTTTGTTGAGAAGTCCCTATATGGACTAAAACAATCGCCTAGATAGTGATATTGGCACTTTGATTGGTTTAGGATTGATAATGGTTTTACTAGATTCGTTCAGGATACATGCTTTTATTTCAAAGATGTGGATGATGATCATGCTATATAACTACTGATCTATGTTGATGATATGATCATAGCCAACAGGTCTAAGAAACAGATTCTAGACTTAAAAATGATGTTAAATAACTCATTTAACATGAAGGACCTAGGAGAGGCAAAGCCAATTTTAGGAATGGACATTATAAGAAATAAAACTTTGAAAACTGACCACTTATCACAAAACCATTATCTAATCAAAGTTTAAAATGTTTTAACATGTATGACTCAAAACAGTAAGATTGCCCATTGCAACACAACATAAATTTTTAGCAACACAATGACCAAAAATAGACCAGGAAAAACAGAAAATGGCTAGTATACCTTACATAATGCAATAGGGTCATTATGTATGCTATGACATATACTAGAGCAGACCTAGCTTACCCAATGAGTTTGTTATCTAGATATATGGCAAATCCAGGAAAAATACACTAGGATGGAGTTAAATGGCTACTTAGATGTGCAAGGGAAACCTTAGATTTAGGTCTAACCTTTGGAAGGAACCAATGTGATCTAAAACTAGTAGGATATGTAGATGCTGACTTTGCTGATGACATAGACAGGAGAGGGTTATCTTAGCCTTTGTGTTTACTTTAAGAGGTGGAGCCACTAGTGGCAAGTTAGAACTTCAATCTTTGACAGCACTTTTAACTACTAAGACTAAGATTCTGGCTCTTACTGACGCCATTAAAGAAGGAATTTGGCATAGAGGTTTACTATATGAGATTAACTTGGACTTAAGGCCACATAAAATTTACTCAGACAGTTAGCCCTTGCATTATGTAGGAACTCAGTCTACCATGATAGGACCAAACACTTAGCTATTAGGAGGAACTTTATCATGGACCAGCTAGAGGCGAACAAAATAGAGCTGCTGAAAATTGATATTGACGAGAGCCCGGCAAAGAAGGGAACTAAATCAGCTCCTTTGAGAAAATTTGTGTAATGTGCCAAACTTGTCCAAATGAATTGGAATCCAGGATGAACTGTTTGCAAAAATGCTCCTTATTATTAGAGAGAATCTAGTGGTTAGTACATAAGGTTACCAAGGTAGAGATTTTTGTATCCTAATTGGTACCCATATATCGTAGACCATGTCTTAAAATAGAATTACGGCTAAAAATGAGCTTAGACTAAAATTAGGATTATTACAATACCAAAACGCATCACTTGATTTAAGTAATAAACTCAAAAAGCTACGGTTATCAATTCTATGTAAAGAATGGCAATTCGGTAAATAAGTGGAAGAACAGGGGTATTCCGTTCTGAAATTGAATTTTGAGGCATGTGTGGTCATTGTTTGAATTGCGCCTACCAATTTGTACTATTTACATGTCCATGCCCTTCCCGTTGCCCGTGTCGTACTTGTTTGTCGTTAGTTCTGTGGCATGCATCCTCCATCTACCGTTGCATCTAAAAAGGTAGTGCTTTTTGGTCCCTTGAATTTTTCTTTTTTCTTAGGGTTAATCCTAATCATTCATTGCTACTTTAATCAATGGATGAGATAAGGATTTGGAGGTTGACACGAATTGTGGTAGCGGGAGTATATAAGGGGGGAAATTAGCGTTTTTCTGAAGCAATTATTCATTTCTTCACCTTTCTCTACTTCCTCCCTTTTCTCCCATTGCTCTCCGTGGAAACCCTATCCCTGATCTCTTCTCAAAGCTTCATCCATGGAAGGTCCAAGCTACTAGTGAGAAGATATTGTTGTTTTATAGTAAGATTGTTAAGTTTCTGCCTTAGAAGCCGATTATTGAGTCTGTAATTTTGAATTCTTGCGTTGTAATTGGCCTATAAATTTGTAATAATCAACGATATAGTGGAGATCTCTCTAAAAATAAGGATCCGAGGATTAGGACTATCTTTTTTGGGTCTGAACCTCATAAGAATCCTAGTGTTCTTCTGTTTTGCTGTTCTAGTTTGAGATCTCGTATCTGTATTTATTCTTTTCGCTTTTCGCGACTTGTAAATTGTTTAACAAAGCTATTTCACATAATAACACCAACAAGAGAATTAAAAGTTTAGCACATTTTTTTAAAAAAATTGTTTTTCAGTAAAACTGAAAGAAAAATTGTCATTTTGAATTTTTTTCCTAAAATAAATATTTTGGAAGCCCCATACTCTGTGTGCTGAAAAAGGTCATTACAGAGAAGATCATGAGGTGTTGAGTTTTGTTCTTCAGATTTCTGCCTTCAAATTTAGAATGGAGTATCATTCTAGGTATGTTAATGTTTTCTCTTATTTCATTTCTACATATCATGTTTTGTTTTATTTGTATTCTTACTTGTCATTATGAACCAGTTAGAGTAAGATTTAGATTTTATTAAATAATTTAATTAGTTCGGCCTTAAATTTAAATGAATGATTTAAATTTATCTTCCACTACGTCATTCTGATTATTTTTTGGGAATTATTTTTGAAATATTTCCCAAAAGGGTCGACACAATCAAACCCATTCATACAAGGAGTTGGGCCAAGTTGGATTGGGGGGAAATTCCTGACCTGGTTCAGTCATGACACAGGTTTGGGATGAATCAGGTCGAACCGGGTCGTGGGTCTGGCAAGGGTCAAGACCAGGTCTGACCCCTTTCACCCTTTTTTCTTTTTTTATCAAAATATTTTTTTTAATTTAAATAAATAATATAAAATACAAAATAAATGTATAATATAAATATAAATAAATATAATTATAATTTTATTAATAAATAATATAACGTACAAAATAGAAATTATAACAATTAGTCAATTAATACATAAAACATAAAATGCATGACGTTAGAATTTGTACATCCACTTTGGTCTCCTTTGTTCTTTCGTGCTTCCATCCTTGATACCTAAACAACATACCCTAGTGCCCCTAGGGTTCCCGCCTAAGGAGGGTCTTGGGGGGGCGGATATGCGCAGCCTTCCCCCTTCAGGGTATTAACCCTGAAGAGAGGATGTTTTCGAGTGCCCCGAACTTGAGAGTGAGGACTTCCTAGGAGGTCACCCATCCTGGTATTGCTCTGGCCCAAGCACGCTTAACTTCAGCGTTCTAATGGGATCCAGCGACGGCATGTTGGTATCCTCGATACCTCTTAGCCGTAAGTCTTCTAGGATTTTACTGTCCACAAGATCCCATGTCACGTTTGTAAAACAAAATTCTCACCACATGATTGGTTCTGATTAACCACTTCTCCTTACTTTCAATTGCAGTGGTAAATTTCTTGAAATTACTTCTGAATTTGCTGCAATAGTGATAAGCATTTTATTTTATTTCCTGCTACCTGACCTATATAATAGGTGCAAATACAAGTTGGTCCCTATATAATATATCTAAACACAAATTGATTGTGATAAAATAAGAATAGAACCTATAGAATTGAGGGAAAACATTCCCACAAATGGGATATTGAATACTATATGTATGTAGGAAGATAGTACAATACATAATAAAGGTATATCAAAGTATAAAATATAGAATCAAATACAACACATGCTCTAACACTCCCCCTCAATCTGAACAGGGGACACCCACAGATTAGATCGAAGCTCCATAAAATGAGGGAAGATAACCTCCTGATAAATATATTGGCAATTTGAGACTAAGAAGGAACATAGCGAACAATGACATAACCAGCAACAACCTTTTCTCTTACAAAATAAAAATCCACAACAAGATTCTTAGTGCAGCAAAGAAGAACAAGATTAGCTGACAAGTAGAAAGCACTAATTTTATTACAGAACGCCATAATGATGTATACAAGAACACCCAAGGTTCCTCATAAATTGACGCAACCAATATGTCTATGAGCCCTAGAGCCATATTCAGACTCAGTACTTGAACGAGCAACTGTGTGTTGCTTTCGTGCACCCCATGAGATAAGATTTGTCCTAAGAAATATAACAAAACCAGTCATGGAGTGGTGAATGTCAACCCCCCCCCCCCCCCCCCCCCCCCCCCCTAAAAAAAAAGCCAGCATCAGTATAGGGTAACAGGGAAGACAAAGACTAAGAATGCAAATAAAGCCCTAACTATATTATAGCTTTGAGGTGTCAGTAGCTGCACTTCACAAAGTTGTAAATGGATTATGGTAGGACAATGCATGAATTGACTCACAACACTAACAGAATGAGCAATATTAGGCTGAGTCGAAGTCAGATAGTGTAATGCTCCAACCATACTACCATAAGCGAATGCATCCAAAAGAGGTTCCCCGTCAGTTAAAACTTGGTAAGGACTTATTATGTAAGGGTGTACTAACAAAATTGGCCTCAAACCAGGAAACTTTCACTAGTAAGTCTTTGAAATCCTTTTTTGAGACAAATGATAACTAGTGGAAGTATAAGAGGCTTCCGCACCAAAGAAATAATGAAGGGACCCTAGATTCGTCATGATAAATGTAGTTGCAAGCTTGTCAATTAACAAAGATAAGAAATCTTCATTACTTCCAGTAAGAATAATATCATCAACATACAAGAGTAAAATAAAAATGCCATGTGAAGAAGTTAATATAAATAAAGAGGAGTCAGCCCGAGTCACAAAACAAAACCCATGCCAAACAAAAATGAACTTAGGCACTTTCAATCTCACAGAGCTACTTGAGTTCATAAAGAGCACGACGAAGCCTACAAAATTGACACAAAAAATTTGGATGAACAAAACCAGGAGGTTGCTTCATATACACTACATCTGACAAATAGCCATTCAAAAAGGCATTCTTGATGTCCAACTGATGCACTGGCCAATTATAAGAAAGAGAAATGCACAATGCTAGACGAATGGTAGCTACTTTTATAATAGGACTAAAAGTCTAAGTAAAATCCACCCTCGATTCATGTTTACACTATAAGACATGCTTTATAGTGTTCAAGTTGACCATTAGCATAATTATACACCCATTTACAACCCAACACGTTATGAAGAGCAGGAGAAGGAACCAATTTCGAAGTACCATTACAAACTAAAACTTTATATTCATCAAGCATTGCCGCACACAATTAGGGTCTTTACTCGCTTGAGTATAGGTAGTTGGATCTGCAGAAATTGCATTATAAGATAAAGAAAATATAGTTTTAGGATTGCAAACTCCATTTTTGAGCCTACTGAACATGGGATTAGAATTGGAAAAGGAGGATACGGATGTAGAAGTGCTGGGAACGATGCAACCAGCGGAAGATGCTGGCTACGAAAAACTCACACCGCTCTAGCTCTGTACTTGAATTGGCACTAGACTAAACATATTCTAGTGCATGCCCAAAACCTATTGCACAAGTTGATGGTGCTGCTGCAGCAGCAACAGGGCAGAGAGGTGTTGTAGCACCAAGCATCAGCGAGTGGGGAAATGATGGGAAGGCGAAGTGATGAGGAAGTGTTACAAGGTGAAAAATCATTTGTACAATTAAGTGGGGAAAATTGAAGAGCGGAGCTAAGCGTGCAAGAGCACTTCATTAGTGGAATTGTGCGTCACAAACAAATTGGAAAGATTAGAGAACTGAGTTGAGGATTGACTAAAGAAAACATGACGACTATTATATACCTGACCAGTGTGAGGATAAAGACACTTACATCCTTCTATAATTAAGCCTACACCCAATGAATACACATGGTTTAGACCCGGGGGGGAAATGGTGGAATCATGAGGAAATAAATTGGGATAACACTAAGATCCAACACAAACAAAAGAAGGAATAGTCGGGAACCTTGTGAAACAACATCTCAAAGGGAGAGAGATTATTAAGAATGGGTGTTGGAAGGCGATTGATTAAAAAAACTGAAATATATGCCGCATCCACCCAATATTTAGGAGGCATATGAGCATTAAGAAACATTATGCAAATTCATTTCACCTAAATAACAATATTTACGCTCTGCCACTCCATTTTTCTGGGAGTATCAGGACAAGACATACAAAATTGAAACCATGCTCCACAAAATAGTCACAAAATGGATTTTGATCGAACTCCTTACCCTTGTCACTTTGGGAAACACAAATTTTCTTTTGGAGTAAGTTCTCAACCAGAGTTTTGAAGGTTTTAAAATGGGAAAAGAACTTCATATTTGTATTTCATAGGAAACGACAACGTATATTGACTATAATCATCCACAAAAATAATCCAATAGCAATAAACATAAATCGAAACATAAATAGACAACCAAATACCAGAATGTATTACGTATAAAGGTTCTGTACTACAACATGTCGATAACTAAAAAGGTAACTTATGGAATTTGCTTAACTGGCAATTAGAACAAAAAGACAACGACTTAGACAAAACATAAACTAGTTTCACACATACAAGTGTAGATAAAACTCTAGGATTGGGATGACCTATATGGTGATGAAGAAGACCGCATAAGACACGCGTAGCCATGAAGCAAGTAAGTATGGGATAAAATCAGCCATTCATCTTGGGTTTAAGGATCATGATCCTCATTTGGAGGTGTTTAACAGGAAAAGAAAGAAGCATCAAAGTTAATAGAATAATGGTTATCAACACATAAGTGACTTACAGATAACAAATTATGCAATAATTGAGGCACATGTAAGACATTTTGTAATTTAAGGGAGCGATTTGAGGTTTTTAAATCTGTAGAACCAACATTAGTTATATTGAGTAATTCACAACTCCCAACCATGACCTACTTAGAACCTAAATAGGGAACCAACTCAGGAAGCATATCAATTGGGGTCATATGAGATATAGCACCAAAATTGAGATACCATAAAAACTCAATACCCTTTCCAAGGGACATAATAGAGAAAGGCTGATGCATATCATCAACAATATAAGCATAGTCAAACTAGTTATGGCATTGTAAAGCAGTGTCACCTATGAAGAAATAAATTTGACGCACCTCACGAGGAGTGCCAAGAATACCATCCTGAATCATAGGCCATAATTGAGGATGAGCGACGTTATTAGAAGCTAAGTGCATAGGACCACCACGGTTTGGACTGCCACGACCTATACCACGGCTTACACAACCACGATAGTTAGTCTCACGACTACCACGAGCCGATGGACTTCTACCTGCATTGCCCCCTGATTATGCCTACCTCAACCACGATTATGACCACGTCCCCCACCACGAGAGACTCAAATGCAACAAAGGCATGAGATTATAGGACACCAATGGAAGACGATGCAGAATTTCGAAGAGCAACTTTTCCTTCCTTTTACAACAATTTGGACTCCAATATCTCATATGTTAATTCAGTAGGAGCATGCATGAGAGTACTAGCAAAAGTCTCATATTTTTTAGTAAGACCATGTAGAATGTAACATATTACATCCTTTTGGGCAATTGGACAATGAATGGCAGCAAGTTGATCTCAAATAGCTTTAATACGCAAAAGTTATGCTTCCATAGACTCATTAAGATTTGTCTTATACAAAGTCAATTATATTTTCAACGATAGTTCGTTCGTAGTTGATCCACAAAATGATGTTTCAAAGACAACCAGACTTCACGACAATTAGGTAAATTGAACTTGTTGAAATACCTTGAGAGACACTGTAGTATTAAGAACCACACGAAGACTAAAATCAGTCTTGACCCACTGTAAAAAAGCAGGATTGGAAATAATTTTGCCCTCATAAGTGCTTATGTACTGACTAGGACAAGGAAAAATGCCACCAACAAAACCAAGAAGATCTTGATGAATCAAATTAGGAAGAAATTGAGAACGCCAATACATGTAATTGGTGGAATCCAATTTGTGGGTCAAGAATATAGTGATATTGGGGGATTGAACTGTACTCACTAGAGGGGAAGAGGAAGCAACATGAAATTCATGACCGAAAAAGGAGAACCACCGCTAGACATCTTAAAAGGCCAAGAATGGAGAGAGAAAAATTAGGATTTGGGGGGAAAGAGGTAGGAATTGGTATGGGCAGGTAACTGCTAGAGGTGGCCAGTGGGCCTGGTCAGCCTAGAACCCGAACCGGCCACCCTGTTTGGGCTTGGCCCGGCCCGGGCCCCCCAATGGCTTTTTGCCCGTTGGGGCTCAATCAAAAAAAATTATTTTTTCCCTATAAATACTAACCTCATTTTCTCATTTCACCACAGAACAATCTCCCAAAATCTCTTTTTTCTACTTATTTACATACAATTATTTGCTCTAAATCTCTCAAGTTCAAAGTTTTAACTATGTTCTGCTCGTAGATTTTCAAATTTCAGTTTTTGCTTCGGTAAAATTAGTATCAAAATTTTATTTACTTGTCATTTTTATTTACCTAACTTGCATTCTTGTTTACATTTTATAATTATAAATTAACAATATCATAGCTCATAATTCATCTTCATCAGGAGTTGGTCAATCTAGTACTAGCTCTTCTTGACCGCCTAAAAGCCCTAAGGTAGTTCAGCTTAATACCCAGGAACGGAAATTTTTAGAACCCGATCCATTACCTTCCTATATTGGGAATAAGAGCAGGATTATCCTAAATCGAGTGGTGCAAGATGTTCTCAAAGCGAACCCACACCCACCACCGATGAAACTGAAATCCGCACCAGTAGTAGACGTAATACTAGTGATGTATGAAACTATTTTACACTATATCGTGAACATAATAAAGCATATTGTACATTATGTAATCCCTTAAAAGTTTTCTATCATCCACTTGGCAGTGGGACTGGCACTCTAAAAAGACACCTAGTAAAAGTCACCCCAAATTAACTGCAGATAAAACTCAACAACATCTCGTACAAGCGACAAGTGCGCTTGCTAACTTTAGATTTACATAAGAAACTTTTAGATGTAAATTAATGATATACGTCATTGGGGTTGAAAGGCCGTTTATCATCGGCGAAGGCCCTAGATTCGTCCGGCACTGTCACAACACGTTAAACCCTGCCGCTCTAAGGGTTCCTCTAAACACTTTGAAGCGGGACGTATTTCAAGAATTTGTAAATATGAAAAATGAGCTTCAAGATGTTTTTAAGGGGACACGAGCATGTTCTCATTGACGTTGGATACGTGGAAGTCGAAATCCGGTGTGCCTTTCTTGTGCATAACGGCACGTTGGATTGATTCTTCCTATATAATACAAAAACGAATAATTTATTTTTTGCCTTTTTGAATATCCCCACACTGCTCAGGCAATCACATGTGCCATTATGGAGGCATGCCATGAGTGAGGGATAGATCGCAAAATTTTCAGCATTACTTTTGATAATGCTACTAGCAACAATACATCTGTAAAATAATTAATTAGGCATATGAGGCTCATGTTAGATGGAAAATATTTTTATTTATGCTGCATCTGTCATATGTTGCATTTAATGGTAATGGATGATTTGCAACTTGTAGATGCGTCTATTGTGCGTTTAAGAGAATTAGCTATGTCAATTAAGATATTTGGAACTAGACAAAGAAAATTTAAACGTCTTTTATGACACAGATGGAATTCCTTTTAAAAAATTTAAAATACATATACAAATTAGGTGGTCATCCACAGATGAGATGTTAGAAAGAATAATACCATATAAAGATGTCTTAATTGAATATATACAGAAAAATCCTTCAGAACTAAGGAATTTGAATTTCTAATGTGTAGATTGAAATGCAATTAATGAAGTATGTAATTTTTTGTTATTTTTAAAGATGCAACCACATTTTTTTTTTGGATGTTATTATCTAACAATTACACAAGTAATATCTAAACTGGTAGATATTGCTGTTTGGAAGGGTGAGAACATCTCCTACCTCGTGTTAGAGGCCTCCATTTCTACCATAAGGATAAAATTTTTAAAACATTATTTTGAATTACCTCTGGCATATTGTGTTACCAATATTTTTGATCCATGTTATAGACTTATGTGTTTGCAAGTATTTGCACAATATTTTTACGAAAAAATAAACCCAACTTATGTTATAGCATCTTTTATTGCGAAAGTTGATAAAAGTTTACGAAATTTATTTTCCGTGTATAGTCAAAGATTATCATCTGATAATCCAAATGTTTCTTCCACATCATCTTTTTCGTCTCAAGGAAAATCATATGCGTGGGATATGTTAAACCAGTTAAAGCCCAAACAAAATCCCACGTCATATGATGAGCCAAATTTTTACTTGCGTTCGCCTATGCTCGACTTTAACCCGACACAGGAGAATCCAAAATTTGATATTTTGCAATGGTAGTGTTCTAATGAAACCCAATATCTTGTGCTTTCCACCATGGCACGTGATACACTAACGTGTCCGGTGTCTTCAGTAGCATCGGAATGTGCTTTTTAGTGCAGGCAGTAGATTACTTGGAGCAAAAAGAGTGAAGCTAGCACCAGCCACCTTAGAAATGTCAGTGTGCTTGAAGGACTGGATGGCTGCAGCGGATAGAGACCAAGACCGACTCAAGCTGGATTCATCAAGCGACGAAGAAGATGACCGTAGCACTTGTACAACAAGTGTGGCACCAACCGCAATTTTCTTTTATAAAATATGTTTGTAATTTTAAATAGTAGTATCGTATTATTAGAGTTGTATTTTTTAAACAATTTATGATACACCTTATTCTATTAAATATATTTATAATTATGATTGCGTTTTATTGTATTTGTATGTTATATATTCATTAATAAATTATAATTAATTTTTGGTTAAAATGATTATATATTTCATAATTTGATAAGGTACTTATTATGATTGTATTGTATGTTAATATATATATATATATATATATATATATATATATATATATATTGAAAAGGAGGGGTGGGGGGAGGCCGGGCTAGGCCCGGACCTGGTTCACTAGGCCTGGGGGAAACCCAGGCCACGCCTGGGCCCAGCCCAGATATATGGGAGAGAAGAAGAAATATGAGCCACCAAGACCAATGCTAATGGCGGCAGTGGCAAAGCATAGACTAGTAGGAGGTGCAACGGGCGCCGATGGGTTTGAAGTAAAGAACTGCCAAAAGGGATAACTATTAGAGGTTGAGAGAGAGAGAAATTAGGATTCGAAGGTAAGAGATATGGGTTAAAGTGTATTAAGCTAGTGAGTATGGAAGTTGGACCACGGAAACCGACTCCGGTGGTCACATCGATAGAGGAGAGATTGACGGCGGAAGAGGAAGAGTTATTGGATGGTGCGCTATGTGTGGGGTCCAACTTAGAGAGATTTTTCAGGTGCTGAGGGTTAGGGTACCCTGTGGAGCTGCCAGCTTGGAGTCTTCGCCGGCGGCTAGTGTTACCGGCTCTAATGGGGTTGCTGGTGTTGACATTGTGGTTTTTTACTTGGAGTCTCCCTTGGTATCAACTGCTCTGATGCTATGTAAGATTGAGGAAAAATATGCCTACAAAGGGGATACTGAATACTACATATATGTAGGAAGATAGTATAATTCATAATAGGAGTGTATTGGAAGTATATAACATAGAAGCAAATACACCACATGTTGTAACAGAGCCAAATACTATGCATATCATAATATTATGATTCATGAACGCAAAATAATAATAATAATAATAATAATAATAATAATAATAATAATAATAATAATAATAATATTAATATTAATAATAATAATAATAATAATAGTAAGGGTTACGAAAAACCACCTTGAAGAGTTGTCGTTTTTCACTTAACCATCGCAACTTTTTAATTTTTTAGAAAACCACTTCCAAAAGTCTAATTTTTTTCAATCAACCACCTTAAATCACACCGTTAATTACTTGTTACTTACTAGTGGCTTTCATATAGATTTTAAGATGCTCATTAAGGCCTTGTTTGGTTGGCATAGAAATTGAATTCTCATAGGATGTTCTATTTCCCGGGAATTCAATTCCTGTGTCAACTCCCGGGAAATGGGTAAAAGTTATTTGGTTGCCGAAATGGGAAATAG
The DNA here is from genome assembly GCA_018398585.1 of Simmondsia chinensis. Lineage (NCBI taxonomy): Eukaryota > Viridiplantae > Streptophyta > Magnoliopsida > Caryophyllales > Simmondsiaceae > Simmondsia > Simmondsia chinensis. The sequence goes on along the minus strand of JAGTTD010000021.1, from coordinate 5,570,734 downwards.
AACTTCCTTGAGAAGTTAGTTAAAAATGAAGGAATTAGAACTTCCCTAGAAGGGCTAAGTAAGTTACTTCCTGTATTTTGAAGGAATTTGAAATTGCTAAGCAATTTCTACTTTCTGCATTATGCCAACTTCATGCCAACCAAACATAAGCTTAAATCTGTACTTCCCATAAATTTCTACTGCCCACGCTTACTTCCTTTGTACCAAAAGAGACCTAAGTATGATGTAAAGTATTTAAGGTAATAAAGCATGTTCCACCTCTCTCTCACCAAGATTCGAACCTCACCTCTTTTAACTTCCTTGGTATCAAACGTAGCTGGGGGAAGGGGGACTCATAAATGCATTGACAACTTGACCGGTTTGTACTCATGTTTCATATGTACTCAAATAAGGTAAGCTAAAATCCATATGGAATTCACGTAATATATAGCGAAGTGAAAACATGAGTAATAATAACAACAATAACAATAACAATGACAAAAAAAAAAAGGAAAAACAAAATATTTTAAAGATTTGAATATAATGAAAAAATTAGGAACATAAGATGAGAAATTACAGAAGGGGTTGGGGATATTTGTAGGTTTTTTTTGGGGGGGGGGGGGGGGGGGGGGGGTGGCATTTGTGGGTTGGGAGAAAGGTATTTTTTTTTTCTTTTTCTATAAAATTGAAGTGACGTTGGAAAAGATTGCACATCTTCCTGATGGTGTGGCCCATGCCAATTGTAGGTGGTCAAGTCAGTTCTGGGTCTAGCAAAAACGAAAAGCAACCCACGACCCAGCCCTTTATAACAAGCGGTCAACCCGCTACCTTGGTAGGTTGAGTCAGGTTAGGTTGAATCATTTAACCAGCCCAGTCGGGTCGCTGTTGACCCAGTCCGATTGCCCACCTCTACTTCCCTAGATGTCCCTGGCTTTATTTATACTTTTTTGTGGGTTATAAGGCCCTAGTCAAATTTAAGGTTTCCTAGGCTCAGTTGCTCAGGTGTGGGCTAATTGGACTGGGATGTTGCAGACATAGATCGAGCCAAAGGTCTATCCTCATACATAGGGAAGAGGTGAACTTTTCACAAGGTTTAAGGTGTCACACTCTAGCTATATGAGACGACCTAAACATGATAGGGGCATAAGGTGTCTCACATAAGTTAATGTTATACATTTTAATTAAATTAGAAGATAGCAATGAACAAGGCGAGTATGGGGATGCCTCATCTGTATCTGCACTTGTTATGCATTAAGTATGGAGTGTATACTCAGACTTGCACTTTTTTGGATATAAGATCATACCATAACCACTCCACTATGTGTAAGTATCTGTTACTTGCCATATACATGTCCAAACTCGCCCCAATTTGTATACCCAGTGATTTTTGTTTGCTAATGTATAATTAATTGAGAATACCTTTGTAATCCAATTGCATTTGCTAAATTGTTCTAACAAACAAATTAAGTAAACAAATCACTTCCATTTCTAAATTAAACAAATACAAATTGAAACAGGTGGCAATGGTTTGGCAAAACATTAACCCATCCTCACCTCATAATTATGGCAGATATTTCCACGCAAATGACAGATATTTGTACATAAATCTTACATGTACCGAATATCTTTCTCACTTATATCTATACCCCATCTCAAATAGGGTGGAAATTTACATATAATAAGTTTTATCCATCGCATTGTCATTTCTACTCTAGCTTTTCAGAAAGAATATACAAGCACCCCCCTAAACTTTTTTTTTTACTAAACTTAAGAGGCCCTTCGAATTTTTACTTTTACACAACAATTCTCTGAACTTTATAATCAAACATAATTCGCGCCCTACATTTTCAATTTTATAAAATACCCCTCTCGAACTTTGCAATTAAAACAACACAGTCCTTGCATTTCCAATTATAAAATAGCCTATGAACTTTGTTATTACACATAACTCATCCCTCGAGTTTTACTATTAAACACATTACAAATTCATAATTTCATATACTCAATGTGTAAACTTGATTTGAGTTTAATAATAAAGTAAGGATTGATATTTTTTGTATTACGTGGGAAAAAGTGGGCGATGTTTAATTTAAATGCTAAATTTGATATATGTAGAGATGATTTGAGTTTAATGATATAATTTAAGAGGTTATTTTTTAAAAATGGACATGGAGTGAGTTGTGTGCAATATCAAACTTTTAAAATTAATAACATAAGTTAACACATAAGTTAATTAATTATAATTTGCTTATGATTATCTAACCTAAAAAATAACAGTCTCTAAAAATTTGATATTAGATACAACTCATCCCATTAACTTCAAATTAGTGTTTAAATTAAACATAACTCATTTTTTCTCATTTAGTACAAAAAAATAATAACCAACAAACTTTATTATTAAACTCAAATAAAATATACATTTCTTGACTTTATGAAGTTATTAATATGTAGGGGTAAGTTGTGTTTAATTAGAAAGTTTGAGGGTGGGTTGTGTATAATAACAAAGTTCATGAAACTATTTTTGCTTATTTAATAAAAAATGGGTTTTTTGCAGTTTACCACTTAGGTTTTATATTATCTAACTTTTAACCACCTAAATATTTTTTTAGGTGGTTGGGGGCCCTCTAAAATAGCCCCTCTTCACGTTGACACCCTGAAAGGGAAAGGCTGCGTACACCTACCCCCCCAGACCCCACTTTTGCGGGAGCCCTTGAGGCACTGGGTTTTATACTATCTAACTTTTTTTTTTGCTTTTAACCACCTAAAAAATTTTTTTTGTTGCAAATTACCACTGATGAAATATTCCTGTAAAAAAAAAAAAGAATATTCCATTCAATTTTAAAATATTCTATGTTTATTCCCAATTTTAGTGTTGTTTGCAAATAACTACCTGTATTTTATAATATATAGCTTTTAACCGCCTCAAACTTTTTTTGAATAAAAAATATTTTTTAATCAAATCTTAATTTTTTCTAAACAGGTCAAACACATTTGACATTTCTCTCTCTCTCCCTTCATCTCTGTTCGCACCATGTGTGTCGATTAGATCTGAAAAAATTTGATACGACACGTAGGGGTGGCGAATGTGTCATGTCGTGTCGTGTTCGTGCTATGCGAGGGGTCTTAAGAATGGGGTCAACCCGAACCCGGACGTTTATGAAACGGGTTAGGAACTCCCAACTCTTACCCGACCCAATTATTAAACGGGTAACCTGCGGGTTACCCATTTAATTATATTGGTGACTTTTTTTCATTAAATGCTAGTTTTTCAACTTACAAATATGTTAATAGTGCATTTCATGGTTAATAATACTAATAAATACTTTTTATATTTATAACTATTAAAATAAACTCTGTATTACTTAAATGCTCAATATAACTATATAAATGGTCAATTGTGTCAAAAACGGGTTACACGGGTCAAACCCAAATTCGACCCAATTACCTAAACCGGTTAAATGGGTCAATCCAATTTCAACCCGGCTTCAAAACCCCCGAACCAAACCCACTATCTTCGTGTCGTGTCCGTGTTGTGTTATCATGTCGTGCTAGATTTTGCTAGCCCTAACGACACAATAACTTGACACGAACACATCACGAAGATAGCGGGTTAGGGCAGGGCTTTTGAAGCCGGGTTGAATTTGAGTTGACCCGTTTAGACATTTGGGTTGAATTTCGGTTTAACCCATTTAACCTGTTTTCAACACGCTTGACCTGTTTATATAAACATGTTAGGTATTTGGGTGGTAATAATTTAAACTATGTTTATTAATGTTAATTTGCTAGTTTATTCTAAAATTTAAAAATATGTAATATATTTACTACTAGTATAAACAGTTAACTGTATTATTTACATGTTTATAAGTTGATAAACTAGTATTTAATGAAAAATACTAATATAATTTAAATGGATAACCCGCAGGTTGCCTTTTTAATAATTGGGTTGGATCAGGGTTGAGAGTTCCTAACCCGTATATTAAACGGGTTAGGTTCGGGTTGACACCATTTTTAGGACCCCTTGTACAACACGAACATGAAGATGACACAACACATCACGTCCGCCACCCCTAGTGTCGACACACATACGCAGGCTATGGGTTCTGAAAAACTGTGTTTCGACACACATATTCTGTGTGTCAACACACAGATTCCCAAGAATGTTTCTATAGAATATGGTTAAAAGCTTTTAGTTAAATGATGAAAAAAATAATCAGGTGGTAAAAAGCTATATAATATAAAATACAGGTGAGTAAAAGCTATGTATTATAAAATACAGGTAGTTATTTGCAAACAATACTACAATCAGAAAAAAAACACACAATATTTTAAAATTGGATGGAATATTCCGTTTTTTCTAATGGAATATTCCATCTGGTGGTCATTTGCAACCAAAATTTTTTTTGAGGTGGTTAAAAGGAAAAAAAATTTGGTGGCTAAAAACTAGATAGTATAAAACGTAGGTGGTATAATGCAAAAAAAAAAACCCTAAAAAAATTCATAAAGTGTTTTTATATTACCCTAAGGCTATGTTTGGAGCATTGAATTTGAGCCAGGAATTAGGGGTGTAATCAAGTTGAGCCGAGCTGACTCGAGCATGAAATGACCTAAATGAACTCAAACTCGATCCAAACTAGCCTGAGTCTCGTAAAACATTTACCTAATTAGCTAAAATTCGAGATAATTTGAACACCAAACGATACGACACGATACTCGATTCGATTTGACTCAAAACTCGAATAGTTCGAACTCAAAGTGAATCGCTCCAACCACAATAACTTGAACGCAATATGAACCGTTTTGACAAAAATTCAACCGTAGTTGATTTAAACTCAAAATACTCCAACTCAATTGATCAAAAAGCCTTGATGATTCAAATTATTTTGTAATTATAATTCTGACCTCCAAATTTTTTATAAACCAAACAATAAAATTTCAATTCGATCATAATTAGAATTGAAATTGCAATTTTATGTGCAAACATAGCCTAATTGTTTTACGTAGTGTACATTGCCAAATATGGGAACGCCGTGGCGTTCTTAATCCACTAATTTACCACCAAATCCCCTCAAAATAAATCCCCTAATTAATCAAAACGCAATCCATATCAAATCCAAATCCTCCCTGAAACACGATCCTCCTCGTTCTCCCCCCTCCTTTGCATGCAATCTCTTTCTCTCTCTCTCTGAATCTGTCTTGCAATGACGCGGCGCTGTTCGCACTGCTCCAACAACGGCCACAACGCCCGCACCTGCCCCTCCGGTGGTGGTGGGGGTGGTGTGAAGTTGTTCGGAGTGAGGCTCACGGATGGATCCTTCATGAAGAAGAGTGCCAGTATGGGCAATCTCTCCCTCTACCCCTCGTCATCGTCCGCCTCGCCGAATCCCAGCTCCCCTTCCGGGTCCGACGCCGTCCCTGTGGCCGATGGGTACCTCTCCGATGATCCCAACCGTGCATCCTGCTCTACCAATCGACGTAGTGATAGAAAGAAAGGTACTTTCTAATTTTGAATTGAAAATCTCGTTGAAATGGTTTGATCATGGTTTTAGCCGTTTCTTTTGTTTTGTTTTTTTTTTTAATTTAGTGAATTATTGTGCTCTAAACGGCGTAATTTTCGTGGCTGTTGGTATGATTTTGGTTTGTATTTGTTCGATTCAGTTGATTTAGTCTAGGTTTGAAATGCCTGTTTTTCCAGTAAAATTCTGTAATAACTTTATGCAATTGAACAGAGCTGACTGATTAGTTTACTAATTTGGGACAAGATAAACAGGTGGGTGTAGTTATAGGTGGAAATTAGCAAAAGGGCATATATTTGGAAAAAAAAAAAAAAAAATTAGAAAAATGGCAATGCTAGAAAAAAAAATTAGCAAAGTGGCACCATTTACTGTTCACCTCTTGTTGTACTCCATTTGAAACGGAGTGTATTGATAGACTGCAATGTTGCACTCTGTTTGAAACGGAGTGCAACATTAAATCCTTCCTTTCCCCCTCCCATGACCCCGTGAGATTCTTTTCTCGTCCTCGTGTGACCCGTGCTGCCTGGGTTTCCTCTTTACTTCTCCCTCCCATCTTCTTCATCCCCTCTTAACTCCCTCTTTGCTTCTCCCTTCCATCTTCTTCAACCCCTTACCCCCTCTTCTTCATCCTCTCTTCATCATTCTCCTCCCATCAACCCCTTCCTTCTCATCCTCCTCTATATATAACAACTAGATAAGTCAGGCCTTACACCAAATGACATTTTACACATTATAATATTTGAACAAGAGAAGCTAACATTGTTGCAAGAACGAGAGCCTTTGAGTAGAGGAACATGCAACGTAGTTGAGAAACATTGTTCCTCTACTCAAAGGTTCTACTCAACTATGTTCCATGTTCCTCTACTAAACACATGGATATTTAAGCCCTGACTTACATTATTGTAAGAACGAGAACCTTTGAGTAGAGGAACATGCAACGTAGTTGAGGTGTATTCAAGTTAACTAGACACTGTGTGATGTAGTGATGCGTGGTGTTGACAAGTGTGGTGTAGTGTGTAGTTGCAGGAAACTTCTAAAATGCTAACGTTTCATGCTTCGGAAGCGCGATCCCGTATTTTAAAGTCAGATTCGCGCTGCACATGACTACAATGCAATTTAAACAATCATGGAATCATTTTGATAAGAAAATACTTATTAAATGATTTATTGGTCAATTATATCACTTGACTTTATAGAATGATTGAATTGTATGGACATGTTGAAGTCAATTTTCTAGATCTTATTCATTTGAGTACTTTATTTTCTTGGTTATTGCTTAATATTGGCTTTGTTTTGATATTTTTTCTTTAATGGCTCAATTGACAACATTTCATTACTTTTTCCTTATATATATAGAAAAAGCAACAATATACGCAGTGCCCCAAGGGCTCCCGCCTAAGCAAGGTCTGGGGGGCGGATGTACGCAGCCTTTCCCCTTCAGGGTATTACCCCTGAAGAGAGGCTGCTTCCGAGTGCCATCAACCTGAGGGTGAGGACTTCCCTGGAGGTCACCCATCCTGGTACTGCTCTCGCCCAAGCACGCTTAACTTCGGAGTTCTAATGGGATCTGGTGTCAGCGTGTTGGTACCCTCTTGTATATCTAATATATAGTAATTTAAGTGCTCTAACGACGCTAGTCCGTAGCGTCCCTAGACTTACATGTTTGCTATTGTAGTTGGTTGCTTGTTACCTGTGTGCTTTATTGTGCTGTATTGTGGTTGTGTGCTCTATGCTTTGCCTTGTGTTTTATGCTTGGTGGATTGCTGCTTGACTGTGCTTTATGTCACGTTTGCTTCTGTGCTTTCTAGGATTGGGGGACCCTCCTCCCTTTAAGGTAAAACCTTAAAGGGGTAAGATTGCGTACATCTCACCCTCCCCTCTCCCTCCAGCCCTGCTCCGGCGGGAGCCCGTGTGGCACTAGGATTGTTGTTGTTGTTGTTGTAATATAAGTGCTCCCTTAATGTTTCCAAACTTATAAACTTTTATGACTGCCCGCACTCTCATTCCCACTTCTACTTTGCTCCCCCTTCTGCTCCCGCTTCGTGCAACTATGGTGTAGTGGTGGTGGCGTCTTCGTTTGGCCCATGCTACCTTGGGTGGTGGACGTTGTGGATGTGATGGTTCTTTGGTGATGGTGTGGTGGTGAGTATCTAGTGGGGGTGTTGGCTAGGTGACAGTGTGGACAAGGTATAGAGTCTCTTGAGTTTCTAAGGGCATTTGAGGTGGTGGCATAGGTGTTGCGATAAGCGTTGTGGGATTGTCAAGCAATGAGGAGGTGGTTTCGAAGATGACAGGCTTAGTCAGTAGGGTTTGAGAAAACATCTTGTTATTTGGCATTTAGTAGGGTTTGAAATTGCCTCTCTTCAAGGCTACATCTTATAGGGGCAAGGCTGCTTACATCGCACCCTCCCCAGACCTTGCCTTAGCGAGAGCCCTTGCGGCTTTGGGGTCTGTTGTTGTTGTTGTTCTTGTTAGGTTTTCTGGATTTGGCTTTATTTGCCTCTTGTCAAGGTGTTCGTGTGGATTCTTCTGGGGTATGTCTAAATCAATGTCTTTCAGCATGGTTTCTTAAAAGAGAATGCTCTTTCAGAAGGGATGCAAATGTTATAGCCACTAATCAGGTCTAACAAGTTGTTTAGAAATCATACTTCAATCCCTTGTGTGTTAATGTTCGTGAAGTTAGTTCCTCATTTGTACAAGCTTTTAGTTCTATATTGATGTGTTTTTCTATGTCTATCAAAATTTAATATAAAACCTTATCTATTAAACACACCTAAATTGAAGTGTAGGGCGAGAGGGTGTCGAACCACAGGGACTAAGAGTGCGTGAATTTAATCTATGACCTAAATTGATTTAAGGAAAAGTGATATCTTTGAGTTAATTAATATAGAAACGAAAATTAAACTAAAGTAATCTACTACTAATCGGGAACGTGTATTAAATTGGAGCCAAGGGTTTCGAATCCATCATTAGCCAATTATTTTTGCGTTAACTCTTAAAATGGGATTATTGATTGTCACACGGGTAGTGGTTTAGGCTACAAGCTTCAACCTACTAAGATAATGTTGTTAGTATTTGACCCTATTTAACTAAAGCATAAGGAAAATAGGCTCTACCTAACGTATTGTTAATTATCACGTATTGACCCTATCTAACTAAAGCATAGGGAAGATAGGCTTTAATTAACAATTCGGTTAATACTATTGCCTGATTAATTAATCCTAAGGCTACAAGCACAAAGAATTAATTTATAAATATCAACATCAACAATTAAAGGTTACAAACTCAATAATCATTTCAATTGAATAAACAATAAAAATATAGTACTTCAAAGTATTTATCTTAACCAAGCAATTCATGTAAACAATCAAATTAACCTAAATTAAAAGTAAACAAAAGTAAAGGCTAAGATTTCATCTAACCCCAGAGAGCAAGTTAGCTCTGCATCAAGGATGATCCGGTGAAGAAGAAGTTGAACAAACTCATGTTGATCTCTATGCTAATTTCGTTCTCGTTCCAATTTAACGAAAAAGAAAGAAAATAAAAAAAATCTGAAAAAAAAGGAGAGAAAGAGCTGAGAGGAGAGAGAGAAAAATAGGGCGTGGTGAATCAGAACCCCAAACCAGAGACGCCTCCCCATCAGGGACTTCTCTCCCCTTTTAAATCAAAGCTTAACGAAACCCTAAGTCGGTGCTGGTGGTGCGCCGGAGGTCTGGTCGGTGATGCGCGGGTATGGGCTGGTGTTGGTGGTGTTGGTGGGCTGTTCGTGGGCTGGCTGTTGGTGTTGTCGTGGGCTGCTGCTGGGCCGGAGTTGGGCCAGTGCTACTGGTGGTCGATCTGGGGTGATGCGGTGATGGGCTGTGCGTTTGGGCTGGGCTGAGGACGAGCTGGAGGTGTGGACGACAGGGATGATGACGATGATGGTGTCGGTGGGCTGGTGAAGTTGGGCCGTGTGTGGGCCTGTGTTGCTGTTGGGCCCGATACGGGTTGGGCTCGAGTTCCAAGCTTATACGTTCATGTCACGAATCTCGATTGACTTGATTTAATTGTTTACGCATCGAATTTGTCTTATTTGCACCAACATTTGACAATTTCCGGAACTTTAATTTCAAACCTGCTAAACATAAAAATTGCCAAAATGAGTGTAGAATTATAATTAAATAGGTGCAAAATAATTAAAATAACAATTAAAAGATACGTAAATACGGGACGCATCATATATGTTTTTGCTTTTAGTTTTTGGATGAATGTGGGTTCAACAGACTATATTTGCTTTGCAAATGCACCTTGTATTTATGCTAAGCATCAACTGCTGACTATCATAAAAAGATACTGCTGCATGGAAGAAGGGTTTACTGATTATAGAAGATTTCACATTTTATTAGATTTTGATATATTAATTGATAGGATTAGATTAGAATATATCGGTTTAACCAATAGTATATTTTTGTTATTATTGGTTTTTCTTTAGAGAAGTAGTGTCTTAGTTTATTTTATATTTTATATTTATCTCTTTAATTATCCAATGGGGTTTAGCTTTTCTATAAATATAGCTTTGTAATTCTTTTTTTTTTTTCTTTCCCATTTTTGGTGAAATAAAATAGAGTTGTATTTTTGAATAGTAAGCTGTCTTATATCAATTTGGTATCACAGTTCTTGTTGCCGCCGACGAGCTGCCGTAGCCACCACCCCAGTGCGCTGTTTAAGCACCGACACTACCGCAGAGTAGTATCTGTTCCCCGCCATTGCCACGGTGCAGTGGTGCCTATCCCTAATTACTAAAACTAAACCCAAAAAAACCTTAGCCAAAAAAAAAAAAAGGAAAACAACCAAAAAAAAATTAGCCATCTCCGCCACCACAGCCCACTACGGACTCTTCACTACTGTCACCCGCCACCCGCGAAACACCAACACCATCATTCCTACACGAAATCCTAACACGCTCAATCGAACACAACTTCAAACCCTAGAACTAAAACTCTACCAATCAAAACCTTAGCCACAATCTCACTCAATCTGGCTTCGAGCTCCTAACTCTAAAACCCTTGTTCAAGAATCCTAATTCGAAATCCCTAAATTTGAATAACCCTAAAAGCCTAGGTCGAAGACCCTAATTCGAAATCTCTAATTCAAAAACCCAAAAACCCTATTTCAAAAACCCTAATTCGAAATCCTCACATTGGAGCCCTAATTCGGCCTTTGTACATTCGCAACACTAGTTTGATTCAATTTTTGTCACCTTATCAATGTCCATATGTTTAATATATCCACCATTAGGCTCACGTCCAATTACTTTCAACCTCAGAGCTGGATTATCATGAGTCAAATCAGCATGGGCTATATAGTAAGGATAACTCTTCGTATTTGTCATTTATGGGAATTTGTTTGGCATCCGGTTTTCTTCACGATATATCTTATACCTGATGCCTATTATGTTTCTAGACTTAAGGGTAATTTGTATGTGATTCCACTAAACAAGCTCAAAGTGTATCTTAAGGCTTATCATGATGCAATTGTCCCGACTTTCTCCCTTGTACACACTTATGAGCTTCTTTATGACTTGAATCCAAAATATTGTCTTCCTCATGACTTACTATCATCAAAGGGTGTTGTGAAGAAAAAAGAAGAAAAGGAAGAGGAGGGGGAGGAAACAAGAAGACAAAGAAGAGGAAGACGAAACATAAAAAGAATAGTGTGAAAGCATAGAATTCCAACAAGCTCAACAAACTACAAGTGAGGATGATGCGTGTGATATAGATTCTACTAAGGAGACTTCTCATATTAAGCGTCCTTGTGTTGCACCCCTCAGGTTGGGGATACTCGGAAACAACCTCTCTTCAGGGTAGCACTCTGAAGGGGGAAGGCTGTGTACATCTATCCTTCCAAGACCTTGCTCAGGCGGGAGCCCTTGGGGCACTGGGAATGTTGCTTTAGACTTCTCATATTGATTTCTTCATACTTGAAGAGCTTGTTACGTCAACATTGTTTACGACAAATTTGACCAGTGTGTTTATGTGTCGCAGTGGAGTTCAGTGTAGGGTAAGGTCTTAAGGATAAGCTTGAGGAGGTAAAGAAACTACCAAGCTTCCTCTCGCCTTTTGGGTGCTCATCCTTCCCACTTTCTTTTCCTTGCTTGGGTATTTATAGGCCTTTAGCTATCTGTTTCTGGGCGCCTTTTTCTAGCTCGCCTGCGTCTAGCCCATTGGCCCCTAGCTCACCGGTGTCTAGCCCGCTGGTGTCTAGCTCGCCAATGTCTAGCCCGCCTCCCGGGGGGGGGGTGTGAGTCTGCCAAGATTTTGTGTAGGTTTCGTCTTGTATCTCGTCGTCTACGCAGTCTCTTTCTTCGTGAGGATTTCGTGAAGGAGCAGGCTTTAGCTTGTTTTAAACGACCTGCCAATGGTGTTTTTATACAAAATGGGCACTGGCCCCCTTATGGGCGTTATGTGGAGGCCTATACTTTGGACAGTCCCTGTTCTTCTCCCTGTGCCCCTGTTGAGCCTTTGGAGTTTTTGTCCCATGATAAAGAGATAGTGAATGTGAGTAACAATTTGGTTTTATGCCGGGACATTCCTCTTTCCGGGTCTTCGGTCTTGAAGGTGTGTAACCCAATAACCCGAACCTTTTTACCTATTTTCCTCCCTGACGAGTTTCATTTCTTGGGCTCGTCTTTGAAAATAACTTTTGCTTGTTTTGATGATGCCCAGTTATACCCACTTAACTATCACATCCTTCTTTTTATTTGTAACATGGACGTTGTTAGAGCGGAAGAGTGGCCTCAACTGGATTGGTATTCGGTGTACCGTTTTGATCGTGGTGGGTGGAGGTATCGAACTCTTATTTGTACTAGAGGTAGTGCAATAGACTTTTCGAAGTGGGTACTTTGTGGTAATGTTTTATATCTTCTTTCGAAGCGTAGCGAAGCGTTTTCTCCCAACAGTCCTTATTTTTACCCCTACTTGGTACCGTGTGATATGGTAGAAGACTCTAACTATCTTGTGTTCCTTCCTCCCCGTGTCCGAGATGAAGCTGTATGTTGCCATCATTTAGGTATCTTCTATTACGAGGGCCGACTTTGCTTAACCGGGCTACATGGTTCAACTTTGACATTATGGGTTTTAGAGGATAAGGAAGATCTCGATTCTTGGTTTGTGCTAACCTTTACTTCAACATATGGCACCCGAGTATGATAACACGAGTCATGAGAAAGAATACATATGTGTGTATAAGTGCGAGACACTAACAGAAGGCAAGCTCGATACAGGTGCCGAGGTAGAAACAGGAGCATTTTGATTAAGAGGTGATAAAAAATCTTCCACAGTAGGATTTTCCGGGTGATGTTTAAAACAAGAATTATAACTACGACTCGCACTTTCTGGATTCATTTTGCTCCAATTTCTTTTATGAAAAAATAAAGTCGAATGGCAAAGCTGCACAAAGACTTGACTGCAAGACTTGTAGGTGAAAATACATTTTCACAAAAATCCCTAATTTAAGATCCAAATCTAACGCTGTGAACACTAAAACCCCCATTTGAGCATGCAAAAGTCAAAAACCCTAAATTTACAAACTAAAAATTTAAAGGATTTCATCTTTAAGTCTAGAAAAATCCTTTAGGTTCAAAATTACAAGCCAAAACAGCCATTTGAACACATAAACCACCTAAGGTAGAAGCCCTAATTCATGAAGGCTAAACTTTCAGAAGACCTTTCAACACCCACCACTCGAAACACAAAAAAAAAAAAAAAAAAAAAAAAAAAAGCGCCCCGAATCTGAGGTCATAACACGAATGCAAACACACAAAGTCTAAGCATAACGTACCTAAACCTCATCTTCAACCATAATCATATCCACAAAATCCGAACCAAAATACCAGAAAATTGTAAGGGAAATGAAGAAATACCTCAGAAAAAGAAAAAGCCCGAGAGTTTTGAGAGAAAGCGAAGAACAGAGACAAAGGGCAAGACAACGCGCGGAGGAAGAAGGAGATGGAAATGGGTTCCCAATTATAACACTTAAATAAAACACAAAGTACAAAAGTAATGGTTAAAAAAAGAGAGAGAGAGAGAGAATGAAAGGGACAATGGGTGAAAAGTGAAGAGAGCAAATCTACCTATATTTATAACCGGCTGGGGAAGGGGAAGCAAGTCTAAAAGTTATTACTGAGCAGGAGTTGGAAAATTTATTACTAAGCAAGTCAGAGAAGTTATTACTGAGCAGGAGTCGGAAAAGTTATTACTGAGCAGGAGTCGGAAAAGTTATTACTGAGCAGGGGGCTGTAATCGAAAAAGCCAATACTAAACATGGGGCTGTAATCGAAAAAGCCATTACCAATCAGGGGGCTGTAATCGAAAAAGCCATTACCAAACAGAGGGCTGTAATAAAAAAAGCCATTACCTAACAGGGGGTTGTAATCGAAAAAATAACAAGAAAGGTGTAAAATATTACCAAAGCAAGAAATAATACCTGAAAAAATATCACTAAATGAAAAGACCACTACCAAGCAAAAGTTATCACATAAAGATCTAACAAAGATTGCTAAAAAACGATAATTTACGTTATAACACTAGCAAAAGTCACAGTAATGATCCCAACAACAACAGACCCAGTGCCATAAGGGCTCCCACGTAAGTAGGGTCGGGCCGCCGGGGGGGGGGGGGGGTAGATGTACACACCTAACTTTACATTAGCTTCAGAGCATATTACTCAAAAAGTATACAAAAAGCACAACCCTGCATCTAAAAGCAACTTAATACTATGGCAAATGATCATAGCAGCCGGAGAGGAACTATAGGAGTACTATAAGGATGGAAAGAACTCCAATAAGCCCGAAGCCGAGCCCATTCAACTTCCGGTGTAAAGTCGAGCCCATTCACCATAACCGTGTTGGCATATCACGCTTAACTTCCGGTGTTCAAGGCCTGTGAAATGATAACAGTAAACCTTGAATTCCGTAGAAAACACCAAGCGATGACCGGTCACCAACAACCCCGTAATTTCGATACTCCTATGTTATTCCGGGTACCATATGTTGAAGTAAAAGGTTGCGGAGCACAAACCAAGAATCGAGATCTTCCTTATCCTCTAAAACCCGTAATGTCAAAGCTGAACCATGTAGCCCGACTAAACAAAGACAGCCCTCATAACAGAAGATACCTAAATGATGGCAACATGGAGCTTCATCTCGGACACGGGGAGGAGGGAACACAAGATAGTTAAAGTCTTCTGCCATATCCCACGCTACCAAGTAGGGGTAAAAATAAGGACTGTTGGTAGAAAACGCTTCGCTACGCTCCGAAAGAAGATATAAAACATCACCACAAAGTACCCACTTTGTAAAATCTACTACATTACCTCCAGTACAAAATAAGAGTTCAATACCTCCACCCACCACGATCAAAACGGTACACCGAATACCAGTCCAGTTGAGACCACTCTTCCGCTCTAAAAACAACGTCTGTGTTAAAAATAAAAAGAAGGATGTGATAGTTAAGTGGGTATAACTGGGCATCATCAACACAAGCAAAAATTATTTTCAAAGACGAGCCCAAGAAACGAAACTCGTCAGGGAGGAAAATAGGTAAAAAGGTTTGGGTTATTGGGTTACACACCTCCAGGACCGAAGACCCGGAAAAAGGAATGTCTCGGCATAAAACCAAACTGTTACTCACATTCACTATCTTTTTATCATACGACAGAAACTCCAAAGGCTCAACAGGGGCACAGGGAGAAGAATAGGGACTGTCCAAAGTATAGGCCTCCACATAACGCCCATAAGGAGGACATTGCCCATTTTGTATAAAAACACCATCAACAGAACGTTTAAAACAAGCTAAAGCCTGCTCCTTCATGAAATCCTCACGAAGAAAGAGACCGCGTAGATGACGAGATACAAGACGAAACCGACACAAAATCTTGGCAGAAAGCTAAGAAAACACAAGCAGGAGAAGATCTTCGGGAAAAATTGCCATCAGAACAAGGCGAAAAAGCTAAGTAGAAGGATAAGAAGGTATAAGTAGAACAACAAGGATAAAGTAAGGCAGGCTAATAAAAACGTACAAGTAGAATGGTAAGAGTGAAGTAAGGCAAGTTAGTAGAAATGTATAAGTAGAATGGCAAGGATGAGGTCAAGCAAGCTATTTATAAGGATACACTTTCCAAACAAAATAACATTTGTTTAGAAAGGGGGGGCCTATTATGTTACCCTCACCGCCGCCACCCCCCCCCGCCCCCCGCGGCGAGCTAGAAACCGGTGGGCTAGACACCGGCGAGCTAGACAAAGGCGGGCTAAACAAAGGCGAGCTAGACACCGGTGGGCTAGACAAAGGCGGGCTAGACGCTAGTGGAGACACCGGCGAGCTAGACAAAGGCGAGCTATCATCGGTGGGCTAGAAACCGGCGAACTAGAAAAAGGCGCCTAGAAATGGACAGCTGAAGGCCTATAAATGCCCAAGCAAGGAGAAGAAAATGGGGAGGATGAGCACCCAAAAGGAGAGAGAGGAAGCTTGGTGGTTTCTTTGCCTCTGAAAGCTTGAGTTCAGCTTATCCTTACGACCCCACACTAGACCGAACTCCACTGCGACACATAAACGCACTGGTCAAATGTGTCGTTCCTTGCCATTCTACTTATACATCTCTACTAACTTGCCTTACTTCACTCTTGCCATTCTACTTGTACGTTTTTATTAGCCTGCCTTACTTTATCCTTGTTGATCAACGTATACGTCTTTATCCTTCTACTTCGCTTTGTTGCCTTGTCTTGATGGCAATTTTTCCCGAAGATCTTCTCCTGCTTGTGTTTTCTTGGCTTTCTGCCAAGATTTTGTGTCGATTTCGTCTTGTATCTCGTTGTCTACGCGATCTCTTTCTTCGTGAGGATTTCATGGGGCAGGCTTTAGCGTGTTTTAAACGTCCTACCGATGGTGTTTTTATACAAAATGGGCACTGGCCTCTTTATGGGCGTTATGTGGAGGCCTATACTTTGGACAGTCCCTGTTCTTCTCCCTGTGCCCCTGTTGAGCCTTTGGAGTTTCTGTCGTATGATAAAGAGATAGTGAATGTGAGTAACAGTTTGGTTTTATGCCGGGACATTCCTTTTTTCGAGTCTTCGGTCCTTAAGGTGTGTAACCCAATTAATCGAGCCTTTTTACCTATTTTCCTCCCTTACGAGTTTCGTTTCTTGGGCTCGTCTTTGAAAATAATTTTTGCTTGTGTTGATGATGCCTAGTTATACCCACTTAACTATCACATCCTTCTTTTTATTTTTAACATGGACGTTGTTTTTAGAGCGGAAGAGTGGCCTCAACTGGATTCGTATTCGGTGCACCATTTTGATCGTGGTGGGTGGAGGTATCGAACTCTTATTTGTACTGGAGGTAGTGCAGTAGACTTTACAAAGTGGGTGCTTTGTGGTAATGTTATATATCTTCTTTCAGAGCGTAGCGAAGCATTTTCTCCCGACAATCCTTAGTTTTGCCCCTACTTGGTCGCGTGGGATATGGCAGAAGACTCTAACTATCTTGTGTTCCTCTTCGTGTCCGAGATGAAGCTGTATGCTGCCATCATCTTTTGTTACGAGGGCCGTCTTTGCTTAGCCGTGCTACATGGTTCAACTTTGACATTATGGATTTTAGAGGATAAGGAAGATCTCGATTCTTGGTTTGTGCTCCGCAACCTTTACGTCAACATATGGCACCCGGAGGAACAAAGGAGTATCGGAATTGCGGGGTTGTTGGTGACTGGTCATCGCTTGGGGTTTTCTACGGAATTCAAGGTTTACTGTTATCATTTCGCAGGCCCTGAACACTGGAAGTTGAGCGTGATATGCGAACACAGTTATGGTGAATGGGCTCGGCTTCGGGCTTATTGGAGTTCTTTCCATCCTTGTGGTGCTCCTATGGTTCCTTTCGGGCTGCTTTATGATCACTTGCTGTAGTATTAAGTTGCTTTTAGATGCAGGGTTGTGCCTTTTTATACTTTTTGAGTAATATGTTCTGAAACTAATGTAAAGTTAGGTGTGTGTTGGGAGCATTACTGTGAGTTTTGCTAGTGTTATAATGTAAATTATCGTTTTGTAACAATCTTTGTTGGATCTTTATGTGATAACTTTTGCTTGGTAGTGGTCTTTTCATTTGGTGATGATTCTTTCGGATATTGTTTCCTGCTTTGCTAATATTTTACAGCTTTCTTGTTATTTTTTTGATTACAGCCCCCTGTTTGGTAATGGCTTTTTCGATTATAACCCCCTGTTTGGTAATGGCTTTTTCGATTATAGCCCCCTGTTTGGTAATGGCTTTTTTTATTGCAGCCCCCTGTTTAGTAACAACTTTTTTCGATTACAACCCCTTGTTTGATAATGGGTTTTTCGATTACAAGCCCCTGTTTGGTAATGGCTTTTTCGATTATAGCCCCCTGTTTGGTAATGGCTTTTTCGATTACAGCCGCCTGTTTGGTAATGGCTTTTCCGACTCCTGCTCAGTAATAACTTTTCCGACTCCTTCTCAGTAATAACTTTTTAGACTTACTTAACTTTTCTGACTCCTGTTCAGCAATAACGTTTCCGACTCCTGCTTAGTAATAACTTTTTCGACTCCTACTCAGTAATAACTTTTCCGACTCCTGCTCAGTGATAACGTTTCCGATTCCTGCTCAGTAATAACTTTATAGACTTGCTTCCCCTTCCCTAGCCGGTTATAAATATAGGTAGATTTGCTTTCTCTTCACTTTTTACCCATTGTCCCTCTCATGCTCTCTCTCTCTTTTGTACCATTACTTTTGTACTTTGTGTTTTATTTAAGTGTTATAACTGGGACCCCATTTCCATCTCCTTCTTCCTCCGCGCGTTGTCTTGCCCTTTGTCTCTGTTCTTCGCTCGTTCTTTCTCTCAAAACTCTCGAGCTTTTCTTTTTCTGAGGTATTTCTTCATTTCCCTTACAATTTTCTGGTTTTTTGGTTCGGATTTTGTGGATATGATTCTGGTTGAAGATGAGGTTTAGGTATGTTATGCTTAGACTTTGTGTGTTTGCATTCGTGTTATGACCTCTGATTCGGGTTTTCTTTTTGTTGCTGTGCTCGAGTGGTGGGTGCTGAAAGTTCTTCTGAAAGTTTAGTCTTGATGAATTAGGGCTTCTACGTTGGGTGGTTTATGTGCTCAAATGGTTGTTTTGGCTTGTAATTTTGAACCTAAAGGATTTTTCTGGACTTAAAGATGAAATTCTTTAAATTTTCAGTTTCTAAATTTAGGGTTTTTGACTTTTGCATGCTCGAATGGGGGTTTTAGTGTTCATGGCGTTAGGTTTGGATCCTAAATTAGGGATTTTTGTGAAAACGTATTTTCGTCTATAAGTCTTGCGGTCAAGTCTTTGTGCAGCTTTGCCATTCGACTTTATTTTCTGATAAAGGAAATTGGAGCAGAATGAATCCAGAAAGTGCGGGTCGTAGTTATAATTCTTGTTTTAAACATCCTCTGGAAAATCCTATTGTGGATGATTTTTTATCACCTCTTAATCAAAATGCTCCTGTTTCTACTTCGGCACCTGTATTGAGCTCGCCTTCTGTTAGTGTCTTGCACTTATACACACATATGTATTCTTTGTCAGGACTCATGTTATCATACTTATTTAGAAAAGGTGTAATGCAGATTAACATGGTGCGTGGTAGGGGTGGAACAAGAAGTTTGACGCGACGTACTCGTGAGGAGAGTAATGCTCCCTTGAATCTTCCTCCTCACCTTTGGGCAGACGCGGCTATTTTCAATGTGGGACATTTGGAAACCCGTTTCTCTATGGTCGCAAGGGTTAGGCCGCCCCCGGGTTTTATTCATAAATATCGTGGGGAAGTCAGAATCATAGCCCTTCAAAAGAAGTACTATTTTCCCCCTGATTATACCATATGGGTGCTTAGTGAGGATGATTCTCCCTAATCGCCCCCCGACATGACTGTTTTGCAATCCCTATAGAGGCCCTTAATGCTGGTCTTCGGCTTCCTTTTTCCCCTTTTGTGTCTCGCGTTACGTCGCAATATTCCTTATGTCCTAGTCAGGTGACTCCAAACTATAGGGTACTCAAGAAGGGTGGCTTTTCTCTTACTGAGTGCATAGCTTCATGCCTTTGTTTAGGTTTTCCTGTGACTCCCAGTCGAAACTTTCCTATTGTGCTCATTACATCTTCGGCAAATATGTATTTGTTAGCTTTGTCACATAGTTCGTCAACTATCAAGGGTTGTTTTTTTGCTAGTGCGAATTTGAAGTTGGAATTGCATAGCCCATTAACGCTTATTGCCGTCTCGTTAGCCAAACCTGGTATATTAATCATTTCTCTAGCAAATCTTCTGACAAACTCCCTTAGGGATTCTGACTCTCTTTGTTGTAGTTGCATCAACTGAGCTGCCGTCTTTTTCTTTCGTTTGTTACTTACGAAATGGTGGGAGAACTTCTATGTAAGCTGTGCAAAGCTGTCGATTGTGCTTGCGAGTAGGGATGCAAACCCTGATTGCGAACCCCTTTAAGAGTGGGAGGGAAACATTTACACCAGACCTCTTCTGAAATGTCCTGTACATACATTCGAGATTTAAATCCAGAAAGATGATCCTTGGGATCTTGGGTTCCATCGATGAGGTCTATATTTGGGATTTTAACCTTTCTTACTGGGAAAGACGAAATTCTCTTAAAAAATGGGGAATGAGTGCCGGGAACCTTTGTTGCCTCGCCTGTCTTGTTTTCCCCTGGAAGGAAGTTAACTTCCCCTGACCGGTTATCCGTGTCTCCAATAGACTCACTTTCCGATTTGCTTCCCTCCTTAGGCCGAGGCTGGTAGGTCTTTTTCTCACGTCGTCTTGGTCCTAAGTCTGACTCCTGGGTTTCCCACTCTTCCTCCCGGCCAAGTGATCCGTTATGCCCTAGGCCCATCATTTTGGGATTTTTATCCTTAGATAACTCGGGTGCGTGTTGCGGTTGCTCTTCTAACTTGTGCAGCAAACGACCAAGTAAGCTTTGAACCTCCTTTAGCTGCTGCTTCGACGCATACTCGGGTTCTTCATCTGACTTAATGAGATCGGGGGAGGCTTGCGCTTTCAGTTTCCTTTAACCAATAATGAAGCCGAGTACGAGGCTGTAATCCACAGAGTAAGATTTGCACAAGCGGCTGGCGCATAAGATATGGCTATCTTCAGCAATTCAAAAATCGTAGTGAGCCAGATAAACGAGGAATACGAGGCTAGAGATTCGAGCATGGTCAGATACTTGCAAGCCTTTCGAAAACTTGTAGGTGATTCCGAAAAAGTCAAAGTACGATACATCGAGCAGGGCGAGAACCGAGTTGCCGATGAAGTAAGTAAGTTGGCTAGCTCAAGTCAGGTACTTGATTTGGGGATATAGGTAGAGCTGAAACAAGTATATCAAAGCACATCCGAAGAACCTGTCCTTCGAGGGGTATGCTGCATTGCTGAATCTTTTGGGTGGATGAAAGGAATAACAGACTATTTGGAGAAAGGGATGCTACCTGAGGACCCCTTAAAGCTAAAAAGACCAGGTGCCAAGCAGCTCGATTTGTAATCCTGGACGGTCAGCTATACAAAAGATCGTTCTCCCACCCCTTATTAAAATGTGTAGAAACGAGCAAGGGATATGGGATTATGGAAGAAATCCATAAAGGAGAATGCGGGGGGACACATTGGGGATATGCTCTAGCCAATAAGGCTCTCCGAGTAGGATACTTTTGGCCCACTCTTAAGAGCGATGCAAAGGATCTGATACGCCAATGCGATGCCTGTCAAAAGTTCGCGCCTGTACATCATGCACCACCCAGGCTTTTGTAACCTTAAATTAGCCCGATACCATTCACGCAATGGGGAATAGACATACTGGGGGCTTTTCCTGTGGCTTTCGGGCAAAGAAAATTTGTGATAGCTACGGTGGACTATTTCAGTAAATGGGTGGAGGCCAAACCCGTGGCCAGAATAACTGACCAGGCCACACAGAATTTCCTATGGAAGAGCATGGTCGCATGCTTCGGGATTCCTCGAATTTTAGTGGCATACAACGGATCACAGTTTACTTCGTCCCGATTTTAGGCTTATTGTGAGGAAATAGGCATTGGTCTACATTTCGCGGCTATCGCACACCCCCAAAGTAACGGTCAAGTTGAAGCCGTCAATAAAGACATCCTAAGAGGCCTAAAAAAGCAACTAGACGACGCTAAGGGAAGATGGGCGGAGGAATTGCCTAGCATCCTTTGGTCAATCAGAATAACTGTCAAAACGGCCACAGGGGAAACTCCCTTTATGCTAGTATACAGTGCGGAAGCTGTGCCTCGTGTGGAGGTATGTAACCCAACCTTTCGAATTAAGCATTATCACCCAGGAACCAACGAAGCTATCCTACGAGGAGCCTTAGATTTGGTGTACGAAGTTCGAGCAAATGCCCTAGTTAAAATAGCTGCCCAAAAAGGGGGAATGTCCGCTTGCTTTACTCGTAAGGCTAAGCCACGCAACTTCCAAGTAGAAGACCTGGTCTTATGACTTGCAGAGCCCGGGGGAAAGAATTCAGGCACAGGAAAACTCGCGCTTAATTGTGAAGGTCCCTACAGAGTAACTCGAATATTACGAGAAGGCAGCTACGCGCTGCAACGAATGGACGGGACAGACTTGTCTCGCAGTTGGAACGCGCATAACCTTCGTAAATACTACCCATGAAGTAGGGTAGGAAATGAACAAGAACCGTGTGTATCGATATATGGATAATATATAAAGTCAATAATGTAGGGATAGAGGACACTAAAGCTCTGTAGTCCGCTTCGTTTAATGCTAATAGATCCTTGTACACTTAAATCAATAATCTAAGAAAACTATTGTATATGGCATCCCCAAGAACCAAATTTTCCAGAAAAAGCACACAGGGTCATCCCCAAAGCTATAAACAAGGACCGATACGCACGTGACCTCAAAATGCGAAGACAAAAAATCAACCGTACCTCAAGCACCTAGGTAGCGCCGGCACAGGTCCAAGCCATTTGGAAATAACCGTTTGCTTAGCATGACCCTGCCAGGCATCGGATACTAAGTTCCAACATTATCTTCCTTTTAAGATGCAATAAGAACACCCACCTTGTTGAAGGTGCAACGACACTCACCTCATTAAAGGTGCAACCATGTCACCGACCTTGTTGAAGGTGCAACGACACCCACCTCATTAAAGGTGCAACCATGTCGCCCACCTTGTTGAAGGTGCAACGACGACACTCACCTCATTAAAGGTGCAACCATGTCGCCCACCTTAGTCAAGGTGCAACGACGACACTCGCCTCGTTAAAGGTGCAATCATGACTCCCACCTTGTAGAAAGGTGCGACAATGACACACCTCGTCAAAGGTGCAACCTACCTTATTGAAAATGCACTAATCTAAGTCACCCCCTTGAGAGGACAGTAGCAACCCCTTAATTATTAGTGTAACTACGATATTTATTCACCTACCTCTTTAGTACATCAATTGTATAAATCGGCCAAACAGAATAAGAATTGAAACAACTCTCGCGCATACTGACAAAGCCTGCCAGCAAGATAATATCAGACACAACTGTCATGGCTAAAAGCAATAGCCTTTCCCTGTGCGAGTTATACGATATTTACCTAACACAAGAAGAGAATTCCTTGTAAAAAAAAAAAAAAAAACTACACAATAAGACTCTACGCGTAAATAAAGACCGAAACAAAGTCGTTCACTAAAAAACATACATACATAAAGCACATCTCATCCAAAGACGCAGCACGCTACAACACCACCTCCATTCCAAATATCATAAATTCCTTAGCGGAAAAACGATCACAACACCTGCTTCTAAGATACAAGCATCGAATATTATCACAATACACACGTAAGTAAACAATAACAAGGGCACACACTACAGCCCTTCTGTACATAAAACACAATCACATCCGCTAGCAATAGAAGTGTAAGCAAATACAACATCAACGTCCCATACATCGCAAATACCCATAAAAAACTGAAAAGTAACGCAAAACGGAAAGTCAAACGACAGATCCAGCAGTCCCATCTCTGGGACTACTCGGTAAGGTACTCAAAATCTCCTCATTGATACGAGCTATGCAGTCAACTATACCCTCGGGAGCCAGAGCAGGGCCACCTTCCCTAATTTTCTCCATTAAACGATTAAAACCCCACTCTAACCCGACCAACAATCAACATCACGCGCTGATTGATACTTGGCACTAGCCTTAAAAGCAGCCACAGCCTCTTCTCGAGCACGGGACAGTTCGACACTTAATCTGGCCAATTGATCTTCCTTACCCTTCATGATAGCATCTTTACTCGCCAAATCTCCCCTTAAGACCTCCATTTCCCATGAAAGCTCAGAAGAGCGCGACTGGGACTCCCTGAGTTGTTGGAGCAGTGCCTCCTCTCTACGCCGGGCAGCTTCCCGAAGACGATTACGTGCCCATAAAGAGGCAAACACAGATACGTACTGCATAAAAAACAAAAAAATCGGAAACATGGGAACATAACTATGGGACACTTATGCACAATATACAAATAATGACCACTGTCCTTACCTCAACCACCGGAGGAAAGCCATCCTGAGATAATGAGGAGGTAGGCGAGATAGCTTCAAAAACTTGACATAAAGTATCAAGGTCAGGAACAGATGATGGTATTACTCGAACTCGTGACGTATCCATAGGATCGGTTGGAAAGATAGGGGCGGCTTCTAGTTCATCCATCTGAATAGGTAAGGATAAAACGGGAGTGAGATACAAGCAAAAATAGGTACATCGAATACCAATCCAGGGGCGGAGGATGAACGAAGCACCGACCTGAACTGCCTTGAAGAAGTGGAAGTTGCTGAAGGAAAGAAGGTTAAAGTAGGGCATTGGATACTCGAGGAGTTGAAGGGTAAACTAATATCTCTATTAAAACAATTCCGTGACGTATTCGCGTACAACACGGAGGAGAAGCCCGGGATCAATCAAGATATAATGGTGCATCGATTAAACGTGCTCCCTAACGCAATACCTGTCAAGCAGAGAAAGAGAAGTTTCTGCACGGAAAGAAACGAAGCTATAAAAGCGAAGATTTTCAAGCTGCTCAAAGCAGGATTTGTACGAGAGGTAAAATACCCTGGTATCTTACCGGCACGATTCGACTAGTTGGAATTTCCATTTGCTCAAAACATCGATAAAAAATAACATTGACAGCACTTCCTTGATCAACCAGAACTCGGTGTATTCGGCACAGCTCAATGTCGACCGATATGACAAGGGGGTCGTCGTGGGGCATCTGGACGTTTTCTAATTCCTCCTTCGTAAAGGTTATTTCAAAAAAAAGACTTTCTCCTCTTAGTTGGTCTCTTTGGCGGGTGAGTCTGCTCCCTGGTTTAGGCTTGCGTAATCATGGCAATCATCTTTTTTGGTACTTCTACCATTTCCTTGGATGGCAGCGGTACCAAGGCGTTGCTATCTGTTAGCTCTTGCGAGCTTCTGGCTAGGGGTGTTCATCGGTCCAAACCCGGACCGGACCGGACCGGACCGAAGACCGAAATTAGCCTCTTTTGAAGACCGAAGACCGGACCGGTTACCTCATGGACGGGACCGGACCGGACCGATACAGACCGATTATCATTTCTTTCTTTTTTAATAATAAGTTGAATTTACCATATTTTGTCAATTTTGAGCAACTTTAAAGGCATTTAATAGGAAAAATATTAAAAATAAATAATAGAAATAATAATAAAAAATATTAAATGATCATCCACCAAATACAACGGCTCATAATAACTTATATTTACTAAACCCGACCCCAACAATTTGGCCCTTTGATTTGATTCACTTTGCTCGATTCTTCACTAATAACCAACGAAATTATTTTTAAATTAACTAGAAATAATTACGTATATAAGTCGCAGCAATATATAAATTGCAATAGTTGCTCAAAAAAACAAACAAGATAATTTAATATAGGTGTTTATGGGCTATTTTTAAACTAAATTTAGGCCTAAATATTATAATTCTAGATTAATCTACCAATAATCTAATAAAATATATAGGAATTCCAACAACATAATTCGGGAATTCGGTCCGGTCTCGGGTTTTTCGGGTTTGGACCGGACCGGACCGAAACCCAAAATAAGAACAACTTGTGGACCGAGGACCGGACCGAAATTGAATCGGTCCGGTCCGGTCTTGGACCGAATGACCGGTCCGGTCCGGACCGGTATTTGAACACCCCTACTTTCGGCTGTTTGGCCCCTGGGCCTGCTTGTGTCTAGCCCTGCATTTTTCTGTGGCGTGCCCGTAAACTCTGTGGAATTCGCACCATTTGGTTCTGGCTTTGGAATTGAAAAATAGTTTAGGCGGAGTGGTCTTTTTAAAAAAGGGGGGTTGGTGTATGCGCTGTCTGTCTATCTCATAAGCCATCCGTCTCAAGGGTCGATGTACCAGAATTTTTGGATGAAATACCGGTGGGTGGGCTTTTCTCTTACTGAGTGCATAGCTTCATGCCTTTCTTTAGGTTTTCCGGTGACTCCTAGTTGAAACTTTCCTATTGTGCTCATTACATCTTCGGCAGATATGTATTTGCTGGCTTTGTCCTATAGTTCGTCAACCGTCAAGGGTTGTTTTTTTTGCTAGCGCGAATTTAAAGTTGGAATTCCGTAGCCTATTAATGCTTATTGCCATCTCGTCAGCCAAACCCGATATATCAATCATTTCTCTAGCAAATCTTCTGACAAAGTCCCTTAGGGATTCTGACTCTCTTTGTTGTAGCTGCATTAGCTGAGCTACCGTCTTTTTCCTTCGTCTGTTACTCTCGAAATGGTGGGAGAACTTCTTTGTAAACTGTGCAAAGATGTCAATTGTGCTTGCGGGTAGGGACGCAGACCATGATTGCGCAACTCCTTTAAGATTGGCAGTGAAACATTTACGCCAGACCTCTTCCGAAACATCCTGTATATACATTCGAGATTTAAATCCAGAAAGACGATCCTCGAGATCTTGGTTTCCATCGAAGAGGTCTATATTTGGGATTTTGACCTTTCTTACTGGGAAAGACATAATTCTCTTAGAAAACGGGGAATAAGTGCCCGGAACCTTTGGTGCCTCGCCTGTCTTGTTTTCCCCCGGAATGAAGTTAACTCTCCCTGACCGGTTATTTGTGTGTCAGATAAACTCACTTTCCGATTTGCTTCCCTCCATAGGGCGGGGTTGGTCGGTCTTTTTCTCACGTCGTCTTGGTCCTAAGTCTAACTCTTGGGTTTCCCACTCTTCCTCCCAGCCAAGCGATCTGTTATGCCCTTGGCCCATCATTTTGGGATTTTTATCCTTAGATAACTCGGGCGCGTGTTGCGGTTGCTCTTCTATCCTGTGCAGCAAACGACCAAGTAAGCTTTGAACCTCCTTTAAATACTTGTTCGATACCTCCACCCATCACGATCAAAACGGTACACCGAATACCAATCCAGTTGAGGCCACTCTTCCGCTCTAAAAACAACGTCCATGTTAAAAATAAAAAGAAGGATGTGATAGTTAAGTGGGTATAATTGGGCATCATCAACACAAGCAAAGATTATTTTCAAAGACGAGCCCAAGAAACGAAACTCGTCAGGGAGGAAACTAGGTAAAAAGGTTCGGGCAATTGCGTTACACACCTCCAGGATCGGAGACCTGAAAAAAGGAATGTCCCGGCATAAAACCAAATTGCTACTCACATTCACTATCTCTTTATCATATGACAGAAACTCCAAAGGCTCAACAGGGGCACAGGGAGAAAAGCAGGGGCCGTCCAAAGTATAGGCCTCCACATAACGCCCATAAGGAGGCCAGTGCCCATTTTTGTATAAAAACACCATTGGCGGGATGTTTAAAACAAGCTAAAGCCTGCTCCTTCATGAAATCCTCACGAAGAAAAAGAGACTGCGTAGACGACGAGATATAAGACGAAATCGACACAAAATCTTGGCAGAAAGCCAAGAAAACACAGGCAGGAGAAGATCTTCGGGAAAAATTGCCATCAGGACAAGGCAAAAAAGCGAAGTAGAAGGATAAAGACGTATAAGTAGAACAACTAGGATAAAATAAGGCAGGCTAATAAAAACGTACAAGTAGAATGGCAAGAGTGAAGTAAGGCAAGTTAGTAGAAATGTATAAGTAGAATGGCAAGGATGAGGTAAAGCAAGCTATTTATAAGGATACACTTTCCAAACAAAATAACATTTGTTTAGAAAGTGGGGGGACTATTATGTTAACCCCCCCATGCGGGCAGGCTAGAGACCGGTGAGCCAGACATCGGCGGGCTAGACACTGGCGAGCTAGACAAAGGCGGGTTGGACAAAGCTGAGCTAGACAGAGGCGGGCTGGTGGGCTAGATGCTGGCGAGCTAGAAAAAGGCGTCCAGAAACAAACAGTTGAAGGCCTATAAATACCCAAGCAAGGAAAAGAAAGTGGGGAGGATGAGCACCCAAAAGGAGAGAAGAAGCTTGGTAGTTTCTTTACCTCCGAAAGCTTGAGTTCAGCTTATCCTTATGACCCCACCCACGCCGAACTCCACTACGACACATAAACACACTGGTCAAATTTTTCGTAAACAAACATCTCTAAAAGAGTTTTGTACTTCACCCAAGACGAGCCCTACACGCATTGGGATGTTTGCTACAACTTCTTTTTCCTACGTTTGTTTAAAACTCGTAGTCGAGTTTTCTTGAACAAAGGGGGAATTGATGCAGCATGGAAAAAGAGGATTACTGATTGTTGAAGATTTAATATTCTCTTAGATTTTGATAGATTAATTGATAGCATTACATTAAGAATATATCTTTTTAGCCAATAGAATATTTTTAGGGTTCATTTACTAGGTACTAATGCACCGGATCCCATTAGAACTCCGACGTTAAGCGTGCTTGGGCAAGAGTAGTACCAAGATGGGTGACCTCCTGGGAAGTTCTCGTGTTTCCAACCCTATAAGGTTGGGGGCCCTCGGAAACAGCCTCTTGGCAGGGTTACACCCCGAAGGGGTAAGGATGTGCACATCCACCTCTCCTAGACCCCGCTTATGCGGGAGCCCTTGAGGCACTGGATCTGTTGTTGTTGTTGTTGTGGGCAATAGGATATTTTTGTTATTATTGGTTGTTTTTATTTAGATAAGTAGTTTCTTAGTTTGTTTCGTTGATTATCCAATAGGGTTTAGCTATTTTATAAATATAGCTTTGTGATTCATTTATTTTTCAGTTTTGGTAAAATAAAATTGAGTTGTGTTTTTGGGTAGGAAGTTGTGCTTAGCAACTTTAATTTTTGATGGTTAGCATACCGTTCTTTTTTTTTTTTTTTTTTTTTTTTTTTTTGAGTAAAGCTGAAAATTTTAGTAGTGTTGGAACACGCAGCACTTTCCTTATCGTTTGAAATGATAATTCCCGCTGCCCCCTGTATGGGTTTCCCCTGGTTTGATTGTTTGGAGCTGGTGTTATTGCTCTTATTTCTTAAGATTATGGAAAAATCTGAATTTCCCAGAAAATGTAACCAATTGCATGCCCAATATTCATTCATAAAATCATTTGGATAAAAAAATGTAATATTAATTATTTTTTTCGTAAACTAATTATTTTATGCCTTGTGCATTGAGCACACAATTGGTACATCTCTTGGACACCTATGGCATCACTCTTAAATTATTTCCATTTCGTAGGGATACATATGAGCCGGTTTGAGCCCAAGCTTGTCAAGCTAAGGCATGGCTTGCCAACATTTTACTTGACGCTATGTGAGACTTTGAGCTCAAGCTAGGTTGCTAGGAGTTGGAGCTCAAATGACTTGGTCAAGCTTGAACTTGGCTCATTGAGATTCAGCCAAGCTCGACTTGTTTCTTCTTATTGAAGTTTGAGCTTTGGCTCATTGAGACTTGAGCTTGGGTCATTTAGGCAACTTTAGACTTATAATTTAGCTTGAACATACTTATTTGAATGTATTCCATTGATTTTTAGCTCATCCTACTTGCTTGGGATTTCAGGTAAACCCTGGACAGAGGAGGAGCATCGGTTGTTCTTAATTGGTCTTCAGAAGTTAGGTAAGGGAGATTGGAGAGGCATTGCGCGCAACTATGTTGTGTCAAGGACTCCTACCCAAGTTGCAAGCCATGCACAAAAGTATTTCATCCGACAAAGTAATGCAAGTCGTAGAAAGAGGCGGTCCAGTCTTTTTGACATGGTTCCTGATACGGTTAGTTTTGGCACTAAAATACTTGGCTATTATGGTCTAGTGTGCATACTTGAATATTGAGCATGTGCATTGTATGTACCCTCGTGGAAGCTAGGTATCATGGACATAACATTTCGTTCCGGCACGTGATGTAGCATCCAGCTTTGAATCTGTGATGCTATATAACCCATACCTAACATAATGGTCTTTGTTTGATACTGTGCTAGAAGTTCACAAACACGGTTGTATTACCTGGTCCAAGATGAGTTGAATATAGGTATGTGCCCTAAGGTCATACATAGGTATTATTACTCTCATCTAGGTACGCCCGAAGGTCATACATGGGTATTATTTAAGGTTTTGCTATGTTTTTAGTTCGATTTGAAGGGCCTAGCTGTCATATCAATGTCTTATCCGATATGAGTATCTCACTGCTCAATGAAGACTTGTGTTAGCTATAGAACACGATTTAGGGAGGGGACTTGGAGGGTGTTTGTGGAAACAGAAGTTGCTAAGGGTGCACACGGTCCAGTTTGGTAGTTTATGGTTACCAAATCGGACCAAACCTTAAAAATATAGTTTGACAATTTTATAAGTCAAAACCAAACCATTTTGTCTCAAAAACCAAATCGGACCAAACCGTAATTTTGGTCCGGTCCAGTCCGGTTTATGGTTTTAACCATTATAATAGAAAAATTGTTATTAACACTAATATGACCATAATAGGATCAATATTAAAATCATCATTAACTATAAAAACATCCCAAAATATGAAAACTTTACTCCTCTTCCTAATTCATAGTATAAAACATGTTCATATTATATATTACACAAACAAAAACTACAAACAATACATAAAATTAGTTTGTTAAATTCAGTAGTAACTTTTTTGGACAAATTCAGCAATAATATTGGGTCTGTTAAAATTTTTGTTAAGTTGTTAATAAAATATTTAGTGGTTCAGTCACAGATTGGGTTAAATTGAATCAACGAGTGGATTTTAATTGCATCTAATATGATTCTGTTGTTAAAAATTACATCTTTACCTTAAGTTAAATTTGACCAAATAACTAAGTTGACATAATATAAATTCTAAAGAGACTAAATTGATATAATTAAGAGTATAAGGCTTAAGTTGACGCGATCAGAAAAGTACAAAGACCTTTAGTATAAATAACCCTAATTATTTTTATTGGGTTGTCAAGTAAATTTTTGCCACTAATATAATTTGTTATGATTTGGATAATGTAAATAATCATTGGATTCTTTAGTTGATGGTTTTTATGGTTTATGGTTTAAGTTTAGTTTTAAACCAAACCTAAACCATAAATCCTAATAACCAAACCATAATTTTTTAAACCATAAACCAAATTAACCAAACCAAACCGTAATTTACGGTTTGGTCCTGTTACCGTTTTTTGCACACCTCTAGAAGTTGTTGTTGCCACACTAATATACAACTCAAACGGCGGTTAAATGATGCTAAACCCTATCATAATTTGCCTTCTGAGATAGATAGAAACAGAAAAAAGAGTAGCATCAGCGGACATGTGAACATGAAAATGGGATTGTAAAACTGAAAAGTTACAATTAGGGGTGTCCGAGCTAGGGGTGCACATGGGTTGGGTAATACCCAAGATCCACCCAACCCATATCAATTGGGTTGGATTGGGTTGGGTCAATTTTCTTTGGTGGGTCTAATGGGTCCGATTACTTTGTATCCATGGTATGGGGTACGGGTCTAGGTTACCCATGGGTAGACATTGATTATGTAGATGTTCAAACATGCCTAAATCAAGCTTAAATGAGCCTTAATAAAGCGAGCTGATCTTGAAACTCATCGAGTTAGGTATCTCGAGATTTGACTATTTATCGCCTAAGTATCCTAATGTTTCAATATATATAATAGAGAACCTTAAGGTTTAAAAATTTTATCACTTAGCTATCATGATGTTTTAAAATTTTATTCATTTAGGTACTCTTTTCCTAAAATTCTATAAATTTTCTTTGGAAAGTGTTGAAGTGGAACATGATGCCGATAATATATAAGTATCATCATTGAAATTTGATTTTGCCAAAAAATGTTGCACTACACATGATTTTGGTAATATGTAAGTAGTCTAAATCAAAACTAGGTGAAATTTTTATTATAATTCGTTAAAGTTTTTCCGAAAATATTGACATGCCTTTTATATATCACTGTAATCGTGTACTACATCACTACTTCTATATAGAATTTGTCAGATTCTTATAAAATTTCATCAAATTCCAACATAGGATACTCGGGTGATAAATATTGAAATGTCAGGGTGCATAGGTGATGAATGCTTAAATCTCGAGGTATTTAAGTGATAACTTCTATATATTCATGCATATACATACATACATATATATATATATATATATATATTCAAATAAAAATTAAAATGGGTGAAAATCAAAATTTAAAGGGAAATTATTACTTAGGCACCCTTAGGTTTGACTATGTATTATCTAGGTAACCTTACGTTTCATTATATACAATAAGGTACCTTGAAGTTTAAACATTTTCTCACTTATGTATCCTAAAATTTTAAAATTCTATCAATCAGGTATCCTTTGTCGAAATTTGATAGATTTTTATTTTAAAATGCTAAAATTTAACATGATTCCAACAATATATTGGTCCCTTCATTAGAATTTGATGAATTTTTTTTTTACCGAAAATGCTAACATTATACATGATTTGGACAATATTTAGATAGTTTACATTAATATTCAGTGATTTTTTATCATAATTTGTTGAATGTTTGCTGAAAACATTGATGTGACATATATATTATCATAATTATGTATAATATCAACATTTTACGTATAAAATTGGTCAGATCCTTATAAAAATTCATCAAATTTCAACATAAGTATCTAAGTGATAAAATATTCAAACTCCATGTTATCTTGTTGTATATATTAAAATGGTAGAGTACTTATGTGATAAATGGTCAAACCTCAGGGTATCCAAGTTAAAATTTTCCAAATTTAAATGAATGTTTGTTTATACATTCACCCAACATGACCTGACCCATCCAGCCCAAGCCAGCCCGGTCCAACCCAAAACCATTATCTTACCGTTTTGTGGGTCTGGGTTGGGTATGGATCAAATGTTGGATGGATCACAATGGTTCTAGACCCAACCCACCCAAGCCCAACCCATAAACACCCCTGCTCGGAGCCTAGCTGAGTCCTAGCCCGTGGCTTGAGGTTTGCCTTATCAATATTTAGTTCGGCCATGGCGCCGCTTGGGGTTCCCCTTGTTTTGGAAACTTCTGGCTCGAGCTATGAGCTCGGCTAATCATAGGCTCAGCCTCAGCCCAGTTGAGCTTGAACCTATCTTAGCAAGCTCTAAGTTGAGTTTGCTTTATTTAGGCTCATTTAAGCTCGATTTAGGCTTCTTAACGCTCATGTAGGCTCAAACTTAGCCTGATTGAACATATTTATGTTAAGAAAAATCATTGAAATGGGCTCGTTTAAGCTCGTGAGCCTACGTGCTAGAGTTTCACTACGCTCAGGTGTAGCTTATTAAACTAAACAAGCCGGTTCGGATTGGCTCGGGCTTGAAACGGTGTGAGCCTTTCGAGCTTTATGTCGCTCTTGTGAGCTAGCTCGGCTCACTTACATCCCTAGTTTCAATATCTAACTTCACTTGCCTTGATTTTTAATGGGAGACTACATAAAAGTTCGCACTATTTTGTTTCATCATCCCGTTCATTATTGTTTTCCAGGTCGCTGAGGATCCACACCCGGTTCACGAGGATCAACTCTTACCCCCTCCAACCGAGCCCAAAGAAACCAAAACCACAGACTCTGGACCCTCTTTAAATCTCTCTCTCAGCACCGAGACTGAACCCATGGAAACCACGCCGAGTAAACCAACTCAAGAAGCTGAAGAACACATCCCTTTGACCAGCAACTTACCACCTACCGTTCCAGCGTTCTTCCCTGCTTATCTACCCATCCCATACCCATTCTGGCCACACCCTACTGTGCCAAAAGAAGAAGCTGACAAACCTGATGGTCCATGCCATCGGGTCTTGAGGCCCACCCCGATCCTTCGAAAGGAACCCGTGCATGTGGATGAACTCGTGGGCATGTCTCGACTCAACCTCAGTGAGTCCAAAACTAACCATGCTGTGCCTCCCCGTCTTTTTTTGAATCTTCTTGGCGCTCCATCGCGGCAGTCAGCATTCCATGTCAGCGGTCCCATTAAGATTGGTATGCTCGATTCGGTAAATGGTGTTGCTAGTAAGTAGGTATTCAATTTTCTATTTGCCAATTTATGAAACCTTAGGATTATTAATTCCTTACAATTCTTTCTGTGTATCTAGGATTCTAAATCGAAACTTTCTAATAACCCAAAAAAAAAAAAAGAAGAATACAGCAGCAAAAATCAATGGGCTTCTCCATTCTTTTCCATTTGTGTTGCTTAGGCATTTGAGCTCAATCCCATCCCATGGACCGATTTGTTTGGCTCTGTGATTTTAGCTTTTTACAAGCCTGAGCTCAGCTGAGCTGGCTCATGTGGTTAAGATAGTGGAAACTGAGTTTCAGCCCAACTAGGATTGAATTAATTTACATGCTTAAATGAACCAAGCTTAAGCTCAACAATGCAGGGCTGGCTTAAAGCTTTTTGAACCAAGTAAAATTGAGCTTGAGATCGTGGTCAAGCTCTCCAAGTCCAAGCCAAATTAAGCCCCTTTTGGCAATTGCATAGGTGGGTAAAGAAGGGTAAACAGGGGGTGGGTAGAAAGGGGAAAAGGTAAGGGATTATCCTATTCTTTTTCAGATACCTTTAATAAAGAATGGTAGATGAGCTATCATTGTTTAATAATTGTGTAAAGAGAGTTACAGGTAAAACAAAGACAAAAATACCCAATTCTTTTTACAACTTTACCATTATCCCTCTTTGTATGTCTCTACCCTACCTAGTTGTCAAACAGGTGGTTATTGTCAAACAAGGGGTTTAAGTTGAGCCTTAAGCCTGACAAATTTGGGTTCAATCGGGTCAGTTATAGGTTTCTTATTTGGCATCACCACCCTTCCTCGAGATAAATGAAGTATGCACAATTTCTTGACCCTTTTTGCTCGAGGGTTAGAAAACGAACTACTTGGATGATTTCTTCTTGGCAAATAAAGATTGCAGGTTAAGGAGATGCATTAAAAATGGATTGAACTGGAAACATCGATATTGTGTCTGAGATGAAATATGCCTTGTCAAATCTTCAGCGTACCAGCTTATTGGTTCTTGAGGGTGTGACTCAATAGAGTCGATAAGTTTCATTTTTTGGAACACGTTAAGTTCTGTTGTGATTAGGTAGGTCATCTGTTTCAAGTCTTGAAAATAACCTTTTGCAGGTTTCACTTGGGTAAATACACTGATAATTCGTTGTCGGTATCTCATACAGTATCCACACGTAGAGGAACCCCGTCATGACGGGTTGGTTTGACTTAGGCCATTGCTTTGACACATTTGACCTACGTGCTTTAAGTGAGTCAGACCCGGGTTGGGTCCAAATGGGCCAAATCGGAGTCAAATAAGAATTAAACTCGCTTAAACTCGTGTTATATATCATAAATATAAAAGTTCTATTGGTTGCATCATAATTCATGGTTCTCAAACTTCTGGTCTGGATCATAGAATCCTGGAGCCTTGAGGGTTTGAAGGAAAGAAAAGTGTGGGGAAAAAAGTTGAAAGGACAGAAAATTCAGAATCTCCTCCCCTCTCCACCCCCCCCTCCCCTTGTTTGGAAGCTGGAAAAACAAGGAAAAGAATTTAAGCCAAGTGTTTTTTTTTCCCCTTTGATTGGGAGAAAAAGGAAATGAAAAAATTCAATTATTGTCCAACTTAATAAATTATATTTTCCTTTATTGTTTGAGCCGTGAATACTTTTCTTTGTTTTGATTAATGTTCCATTAGAAATTTGTTATTTTTCCCTAAGCTTAATCTTTTATCATTTAGGTGACTAATATTTTAAGTTATACAATTAGGAACATTGAGGTTTAAAAAATTTAGAAAAAAAAAATTAATTTAGGTACCCTGAAGTTTTGTAATATGTTTTTTAGGTGCCTTGAGGTTCTGAAATATTTTTGTAAGTATCCTAAACTTTGGTTAACTTTTTTTTTAGTACTGTCCTCATTACTCCGTTAGAGTATGTTAAAATATAGAGACATGGCACTTAAAGAAAACTAAAAATAATTTAACTAAAGGTAAAAAAAGTCATTTATAATTAAAATAATTTTAAAAATTTGAAAAAAATTTAAATATTGAAAAATTATTGTAAATATCTAAAAATTATAAATATTTTAAATATTTAAAAACATTTTAATACTTAAAAAACTATGTTAATGTTTTAAAAAAATATAAA
The DNA here is from genome assembly GCA_018398585.1 of Simmondsia chinensis. Classification (NCBI taxonomy): domain Eukaryota; kingdom Viridiplantae; phylum Streptophyta; class Magnoliopsida; order Caryophyllales; family Simmondsiaceae; genus Simmondsia; species Simmondsia chinensis. The sequence goes on along the minus strand of JAGTTD010000021.1, from coordinate 5,534,651 downwards.
TATTTAGAAAATATTATGAATATTTAAAATTATATTTGAAATATTTAAAAATCTTAAAAATTTTATTTTTTAAACATTTATTGTATGTTTAAATATTTAATATAATAATAAATACTCTTACCTGAACTAAAATTTCTCAAAAAATTTTAATTTAAGTTTGTTTTAAATATTTAAAATTATTTTAATATAAATAATATTTTTCCTTAATTAAATTTTTTTTGCGTTACATTACCCTAATTTGAACGAAATCCTAAAAAATTGCCAAAGTTCAAAATATTATAAAAATAATTTAAAATCCAATTGCACTTGAAATCTGTATTATTAAATCTCAAGGTCCAAATTTTTTCTAATAGTTTCGGATGTCTTTTAGTAAAATGTTTAAGGTTGGGGATCAAATTGATTTTAGTTAATAGTTCAATGATATTCTTGATCAAATTAGAAATCAGGAGATTACATTAATTTCGATTCATAGTTTAAGGATATCTTTAATGAAATTAAAAATTCGAAGAGTCACTTTGACTTTGACCAATAGTTTGGGAAGTCTTTATGAATATTATCCTAATTTTAATTCCAATCTTAACAAATGAAACAAACATAATTGGATTTAATTACAATTTCAACATTAATTACAAGCTTCAATTACGGACACTAAGCACCTAATTATTGCTTTGACGTTGGACAATACAAATAGAAATGATAAATTAAATATTTTTAATTAGAAGTGTTTCTCTTCTTAAGGATTGCTTTTTCTTATTCAGTTTAAAAGGTTAATTTTAGAGAAAATTTGGTTCATATACTCTGAGGTTTGGTAATATATTTTTCAAGTATCCCAAGGTTCAGTAATATATTTTTCAGGTAACCTGAGGCTTTGAAATGTTTTTGAGATAGCTTAAACTTTGGTAACTTTTTTTTTTTTCCAGGTAGCCTCTGCTTAATTCCATTACCAAACCTCAAGGTAATTTAACCAAATATTCTCAGTATTTTTTATATATTTTAAAATGATGGTTATGAGAAAGATTAACATATTGTGCATCCAAGAGAATAAGTGGGCGGGCACAAAAGCAACGGATGTGTTAGGATACAAATTATGATATTCGGGCCAAGTAAGGGGGAGAAATGGGGTGGGTATTATTATAGATAGCTCCCTTAAGGAAGTAGTAGTAGGGGTCACTAGGACTAGTGATAGGATTATTAGCGTCAAGTTAGTTTGAGGTGGGGAGATACTGAACATCATAAGTGCTTGCGCCCCACAGATAGGGCATACACAGCAAGAGAAGGCTAGATTTTGGGAGGACTTAGACCTAACAATGCAAGGAATGCCCCTGAGCGAACAAGTTATGATTGGAGGCGACTTTAATGGGCATGTGGGAGCAAACACAGAAGGATATGCATCCCACCATGGAGGCTTTGGTTATGGGAGGAGAAATGATGAGGGCAAGGCTATATTAGACTTTGCCGTCACCTATGAGTTAACAGTGGCCAACACCTTCTTCAGAAAGCGTGAGGACCACATCATCACCTACCGGAGTGGTGGAGCAAAGACTCAGATTGACTACATACTACTAAGAAAGAGGATTCAAAAAGATTGCAAGGATTGTAAGGTTATCCTGGGGGAGGACCTCTCAACATAACACAGGGTAGTGTGTGCTGAGGTCAGGGTCAAGAGAAGGAGCAAGAAAGCCATCAAACTATCACAGCCACGCACGAGATGGAGGGAGTTGAAGGGGGAAAAGTCTCAAGTCTTTAACAAAAGAGTTGAGACTGAGCTTCAAGAGGATTGTGAGGGAGATTTAAACCACTTATGGAACCAAGTAGCCCAAAAGATCAGAGATGTAGCACGGGAAGTTCTAGGCATATCAAAAGGTGGGGTACCAAACAACAGAGAGGCCTGGTGGTGGTGTAGGGAGGTCCAAGAGAAGATTAAGGCGAAACGAGATTGCTTCAAGGAGTAGGATCGAAGTGGAGATGAAGACAAGAGACAACAATATAAACAGGCCAAGAAGGAAGCAAGGATAGCAGTAAGAGACGCACAATCTAAAGCCTTTGAGAAGTTCTATAAAAGGCTGGATACAAAGGAGGGGGCTAGAGACCTCTATAGAATTGCAAAGGCAAGAGAAAGAAAGACTAGAGACCTGGACCAAGTAAGGTGCATAAAGGGAGCTGCCGGGCAAGTGCTCATGGACGAGGAGCAGATTAAAACTAGGTGGAAATCTTACTTCCGAGATCTGTTCAATGACAAGGGAGATATACCTAGAAGCACTACACGCACCGGCAGTGCGCGAGTCCCACGACTACTGCACAACAATTAGACACGAGGAAGTTAGGGAGGCATTGAAGAAGATGGGCAGGGGTAAAGCAGTTGGCCCTGACGGAATACCCATTGAGGCATGGAAATGCACTGGAGAAACGGGTATCAGATGGTTGACCAAATTATTTAACCAAATTCTCCGGGGAAAAAAGATGCCTGATGATTGGCGGAAGAGCACACTAGTCCCCATCTATAAGAACAAAGGTGACATTCAGAGTTGTGCCAACTACAGAGGAGTCAAACTAATGAGCCACACTTTGAAGCTCTGGGAGCGGGTCATTGAAGGAAGGCTTCGGCATCAAGCAGGAGTCTCAGAAAAACAATTTGGATTTATGCCAGGTAGATCAACAATAGAAGCTATCCATCTCCTGAGGAGGTCCATAGAGTACTACAGAGATAGACAAAAGGACCTTCATATAGTTTTCATTAACTTGGAGAAGGCATATGATAGAGTACCGAGAGAGGTTCTATGGAGGGTCCTGGAGAGGAAAGGCATCCACGAGTCCTACATACGGGTCATCAAGGACGCGTACGAAGACGCTCAAACTAGTGTGTGCACCACAGACAGGGAGACAGACGCCTTTCCCATTACAATAGGGGTACATCAAGGATCAGCCCTGAGTCCCTTTCTGTTCATTTGGGTGATGGACGAGCTCACTAGGCACGTCCAAGGGGATGTACCTTGGTGCATGCTTTTTGCGGACGATATAGTCTTGGTGGGAGAGTCCAGAATGGAGGTGAATGAAAAATTAGAACTCTGGAGGAGGGCCTTAGAATCGAAAGGTCTAAGGCTCAGTAGATCGAAGACAGAATATATGGAACTTAAGTTCAGCACCTCTACTATGGCAAGCGCAGGAGTCGTACGGATCGGATCAGAGAACGTACCCCAGAAAGCTTGCTTTAAATACTTGGGTTCCATGGTACAGAAAGACAGCGAAGTGGACATAAATGGCTACAACAGAATTAAAGTGGGTTGGCATAAATGGAGAATGGCCTCGGTGATTTTATGTGATAGGAAGTTCCCGCTAAAGCTAAAGGGTAAATACTATAAGACAATAGTAAGGCCAGCTATGTCATACGGGGCAGAGTGTTGGCCACTAAAGTGTCATCAAATACAAAAGATGAGGGTGGTGGAGATGAGGATGCTAAGGTGGATGTGCGGACACGCAAGGAGGGACATGATCAGAAATGATGCCATAAGAAGTAAATTAGGCTTCGCCCCAATAGAAGATAAGTTAAGAGAGCAACGGCTACGGTGGTTTGGGCATCTTAGAAGGAGACCCACTACTGCCCCTGTCCGGAGATGTGAACAACTCAACATAATAGACGGGAAGATAGGGAGAGGACGGCCAAAAAAGAACTGGATAGAGATAATTCGACAGGATCTCACCTATCTCAACCTAAATGAAGAGATGGCTCTAAACAGAGCTCTGTGGAGGTCTAGAATAGGTGTATCCGATATAACGAGATAGGAGCATCCGAACAATGTTGTACTGGTTCGGGCACGTTACATTACGAGGAGACAAACCATTGCCCCAGTCAGGAGATGCAATCAGCTCCGTACCACGCTAGGCAAGAGGGGAAGAAGCAGGCCAAAGAAGAGATGACGGCAGGCGTTACGGCAGGACCTCACCCACCCACCTAAACCTACAGGAGGAGATGGCCTGTGATAGAGATAGATAGAGATAGAGCTAGATGGAGGACTATCATAGAAGTAGTGGATGTAGTGGTCTCATACCGCTGCTTATTCTGCTATACTAGTGTTCCTAGGTATTGTATATATAAGGGTGCATGTCGTGTTTACTATCTGTTTACTTGTTTACTTGCTTATTTGCTTATTTGCATGCCGTGTCGCGCATGATATTGCCTTAAAGTCCCCTCTAGAGCGTTATGCTTCGTAATACTCACTTTATGCTTTGTCCTGCTCTTATGCATTGCGCCCCCCCCCCCCCCCCCCCCCCCCCCCCTTTGCTCACAGGTTGCTACGATGCGATGATGGCATGAATCTCAGGTTGGGGGTCCTCGGAAACAGCCTCTCTTCAGGTTTAACACCCTGAAGAGGGAATGCTGCGTCTATCAAACCCCCCCCCCCCCTCCCCAGATCCCGCTTCTGCGGGAGTCCCTGAGGCACTGGGTCTGTTGTTATTGTTGTTTAAATAATTTTAAATATTTTGAAATATTTTCTAAAATATTTAAAATATGTATAATGTTTTCCTATTTAACTATTTTCAAGAAATTTTAAAATTTTAAATTTAATCTAAATATAAATATCAAAATTTTTAGATATTTTCTCTTTTTTATGTGAATGTCAACATAATCCAATGAAATCTTAATAGAGTTACATGGCAGCTGCAAAAAAAAATACCACAGCTCAAAGTACTTCAAAAATATTTTAAAATTTTAGGGTATCTGATAAAATATATTATCAAACCACATGTATCTAAACCAAAATTTCTCAACTATTTTTCGCACCTAGGTATCTAGAAATTTAAATATTTTATTGTTCATGTATCTGATATGTCTTTAATTTAGTGTAAAATTATGCACTCGCAAGTACTAAGCATGGCAAGCAAGGGTCTTGTATCCACAGGGAATCAATTTTTTTTTTTTTGAAATTACATAGGGAATCATTATAAAGTTAACTAAAAGTTAACTAAGTAATTGTTAAGTAGTTAAAATTCGATTTTGATTGAATGTGTTGAAAAACTAAAAGCAACATTCCCAATGCTTCAAGGGCTGCTGCCTAAGTAGGGTCGTTTTTTTTTGTTTTTTTTTTTTTTTTGGGGGGGGGGGGGGGGGGGGGGGGGGATTGCTACCCTGAGGAGAGGCTGTTTCCGAAAATGAATGTGTTGAAGAACTAACGAAATTAAATGAGTTAAACAACAAATTAAATTGTTAAATGAATCAATGATAGTTTAGAGTATGAATTTAGATTAACCTAACTTTGATCGCTTCATTATATTTCATTATATGATAATGACTTTAAATGAGTCAGTGATAGTTTAGAGTATGGATTTAGGTTAACCTAACTTTGATCTCTTCATTATATTTTATCATGATAATAACTTTAAAGGTTTATGTTGAAATTTTTAAACCTAGATTAACATCTGATTATGGTTTAGGGTAAGAAACTATTTTTTTTTTTTAATTTTTTGGGTAGGTCAACCGAAGGGCGGGGGTTGGAATACCCCTTAAAATCCCTATAAAGAAGAGCCACAACACAGTAGAGATTCAAACCCTAGTGGTGTATAAGACCACTAGTGTTCTATGCCACTATACTAGGCTATGTTCCAAGGGGATAGAGTAAGGAACTAATATAAGGCATAACACATCTGTTATCGTAGGTGTTGCATGGATTATATAAATAGGACAAACTACTTCCTTTGTCACACCTAATTTTCAATTAATTTTGTATGAAAGATTATGCTTAGGATTGGATATAATCTCAACCTTGGCAACTCTTCAAAACCTATTATTGTATAGTCTAAGCTACAAACACAAGATAACACGCGAATAAGTTGGTAAATCATAACATGTTTACAAGCACATAAAAGAAAAACCAATCTAAAATATGAAATTCCCCACAAAGGTGCGGAAAATAGTATGAGAATAGCCATTATTGCAAACAAATTATAAATCTAGGATTCGGACAACTAAACATCATTTATCCTTAAACTATAAGTCTACTCTTCCACGGAAACTTTACAAATAACTAAATTCAAAAGAAAAGGAAAAAGAAGACTCATGGATTGATGACTCTCTTGCTCATTGTTGATGTGACTCTACCTTTGATCGCCCAATACTCTGACCACTTGCACTTTGGCCTTCCTGAAAAACTCGGTCTCGGAGTGGCTTGAGGAGGAAGGAACGTGAGAAAAAAACAAAAAGCACTAAAAACATGATATCCTCCCCTATTTATACATAAGGATCGATCGGCCGAAACAGTCAATTTGGTTAATCGATCAACCGTTTTGGTAGCACATACATGTAACTGAAAACATGCTTAACTTTTGATCCATAAGAAGCTACGGAGAAAATTACATATAAAAACGAAGCTCTCGAAGATATCGACGTGATCCTAGTGGATGTCGTCCGTAGGATTGGATATAACTCGGTCATGGATATGCTTCTTTTAACCTTTTGCTCGTTTTAAGGTTGACCCATTGCCAAAATGCTTGGCTGATTGATCCGTGCACCCCAGGGGGACCTAATTTTGAATTGGTTGGTCTTTTCTCACACGTGATAGGGCTTCTCAACATAGTCTTCAAATATGTCCATTTTCGCCCTTTTTCACTGCTTTTTAAGTTATCCTCGCTCCAATGCGTTCTAAGCTTAAGTAGACATATATCACACTATAATACACATGTAATAGTTGAACGTGTCATGGGAATGGGGCATAAAATATATAAAAATAAGATACATCAACATCCCCAAATCCAAACCTTGTTATTCTTAAACAAGATGCATTTCAAACTAGTTGAAGCTAGAAAAAGTTCAATCAGACATGTGGTTGTATTGAAAATATTTAACAACGCATCTAAAAAACAAATCAAGAAAGAAAATTCTCATATAATGCTATTAGAACACTGGTTCTAGCTAGAGGTTTCACAATTTAAGTCTTTCTACAAACATGTGGGTTATAGCTTTCTCTTCCCTATCTTGTTCCAAACCTTTCATGTCTAGGAAGAATAGCTGAATAATTACAGAAATAAATAATCTAATCAAATTACTCCTAAAAAATAAGTTTCTCAAGTCTATCTTTTTCTTCTTTTAACTACAGTTAATCAATTTCAACTTTTTTCATCTTTCTTTTTCTTCCCAAATGTGACTTTGGTTAAGCGTGTCTCCCTAATAACCATTTAGCGAACTTTCAATCGATGGCTCCCAATCTAGTTGGCACAAGGCACCGAGTGAAGAGCACCCCTCTAACCAAATAATAGGAGTCAAAGAAATTCACAACCTAAGCCGTTACTGGCACATACCTCAAAAGAATATGACACTCATATTAGGCATTGGTTCTTACAAAGGTGACTTAAGATGTTATCTCTTTTTAAGCTTTTCTTGTAGGCCATGTAGTGAGCCCTCAAGCAGTAGCTCCCAATCCTGTTAGCTTAGGATACTAGGTGTGAAAACACCCCTACGGGTCTATTTGCTCGAGACATAGGGGCTATGAGAATCAACCAATCACGGATATTTAACTAATTATTATAGGCATTAACCCTTTTTAATATATCCTCAAGATGGCATTTAAAAAAAGAAATAGACTGGTGATTTCAACATTATTAAGAGTAAAGTGTTCAAGTACCAATTCCTGAATCATTTCTACTAATACAACTTAATATGCGAGGTTTGTCAAAAGATTGAAAATGAAAGAAGTAAACCCACAAATTAGTTTAAAGACAAAGATAGTGAGTTTAACACTGAATCTAGAAATAACTACATTACATACAAAATTTTCAACATTGAAGCATCTCAAATTTGAACTAAATATAACTCACATACGTTTATAGTTAACCATCCAAGATTTCAGCTAATTTAAAGTAAATTGTGCCAATAAGACAAAATAAAATATAACGAAAAAATTCAAACTACTCGGCCTACATCTCCAAACCCAAACCTTGCTTGTCCTTAAGCAAGATTAATAAAAGAAAATCAAGGCAAGGGAAGGAAATATATGACCTGAGTAGTATGACATGTTGATAGAACAAAATCGGCTACCCTTGGTGAAGCTAAGAACCTCCTAAAAGACGAAGGAAGAAAAAAAAGCTAGAAAGCAAGATAAATAAAGACAAAATGACCAAACAAACTTGTTAATAGTATTAGGAAAAATTCATAATACAAGTGCTCAATACAACAGGAAAACAATAAAAAAGAGAAATAAATAATCGAGGAGAAAAGGAGTTCTGAAAATCAAGGGGAGGCCAATTCAAAATCAAACTAAACCACAAAATTAAAATAGGCTGGGTTTCCTTTTAGAAGCTCTAAGTTTAACGTCTTGAGTCGCAATCGGTGTTGAACTGAAGGTCAACCAAAATACGAGGTAAGGTCCTCGAGGTAAACCTCTCTAAACTCCTTGAGATGATCCCCTAACCCAACAATATTCTTACCTTAGTGACTCATTCAAAGTGAGAAAACGACCAGCATTGAGATCTCAAAAAATCTCTATCCTATCATGCCCAGCTAGTGAATCATGAACTAGCACACAATCATCAAAGTAAACATGTGGCATCACTCAAGCAAGCAATTTTTATAAAATTGGATGCAATCAACTCTACCAAAGGGTTAATACCATCCACCCTGTAATGCTCTCAATCGTCCTCAATCTCAAGATGCCAAGCAACATTCGACACATTCAGTTTTCCCTTAACATTACCAAAGAAGACTTGTAATACTCCCATCTTATAGCGAATCATGACAATGGGTGTTGCTAAGAATGGTCGGCCTAGAATGATAGGAGTATGGTTCGTCCGTTAGGAGTTGGGTCCATATTTAGACCAAGAAAGTCAATTGGGAAGACAAACTTGTGAACCTTGGCAAGAACATCTTCCAACACCCCTTGAGGTATAGGCGCAGATCTATTAGCCAACCGAATCGTGACACTAGTTGGCTTAAGATCTCCCAAACTCAACTCCTAAAGAATTGTGTATGGGATGAGGTTCACACTCGCTCTTAAATCTAAAAGAGCTCAACTGGTGTAACTCTGTCCTGACACATATGGGACCATGAAGGCCCCGATGTCTCTAAATTTAGGTTGGGCATCATACACCAAAATACTACTCATCTTCTTGGTGAGTTGCACCTTCTTAGGAGTGTGTGCCTTCGTGCGCTTCTTCTTAACACAGAGGTCCTTGAGAAACTTAGCGTACATTAGAACTTGCTTAATAGCGTCAATCAATAGTACATTGTTCTTTACGTTCTTAAATAGTTCCATGAGCTTGGCTTTCCTTGGTAGTCCTTATCCTTTGGTCCAACTAAGGCCGAAGGGAAAAGTACGATGAGTTTAGGTAGTGAACCTATATGAGACACTCGTGATCCCACTCTATTAGCAGTGGGAGGGGGAGCCACATCCGCCTTCTCAATCTCAATCTCAATCTCAACATCCCTTAAGATCTCCTCACCTGATGCTGACACAACCTTAACTTGCTTGTGAGTGAAATTTAGGGTTAGAACATGTCGACTCCTTCGGGTTTGTGAGAGGTTGGAAGGGTAACCTCCTTTTCTCTCTCCCATTCAGGGCTTGGGCCACCTGTCCTATTTGATTCTCTAACTTAGCTATGGGATGACAGTGTGACTGAACCAGTTGCGTAGTGTCCTCTAGAAAGCAAAGCATACGCTCCTCAAACTAAGAAGTGTAACCCGAAGGTGGGGGAGGGGCGGTAGCATGCATATCGGGGGCATAGATTGAGCGTTATACCTGTTCCCTCTCTGGCAATCGAGAAGGAGTGCATTACCTACAAACTCAAGTGCCTGGTGTCTCATCGATTGTTTTTGGTTGTCATTCTATCTCTACGAGAACTTAGGATGATTCCATCATCCTAGGTTGTAGGTGCTCAAATACAGGTCGTTGGTCTTCAAGTAGCCCTGTGCAATACAAATCTGGTTCTGCATAAATTCAGGACATTGTGAGGCATAAGGACAATCAAGAACATAATGGTCAACACTAGAACAGATACCAAAGAGGTTGGCACCACTAGATGACTCAGCGGCATAATTGCATGCACATTAGTAGGATTGGCCTAAGAAGCCACAGTCTAATCTATTTTCCTATCAAGCGCTATGTCATCGCTTGGTGTCACTTCATAGACACCATGTTTATCCCCTAACCACCTTAGCCAAGGAGGCTTGGTCAAGGGAATGCTTCCTCAGGCACTCAAAAAGAGTTCACTCCTCATCCACATCCTATTGGTTGAGTGCTCCCTGCATAAAGCATTCACCATTTTCTTGTTCGACATAGTGAGACCATTATAGAAGTTCTATATAAGAGCCCACTTGGGAAAGTCGTGCTGGAAACGTCTTCTTAGAAGCTCTTTGAATCTGACCCCAACTCTTGTGAAGCCGTTCTCGATCTTTTTGCTCAAAGTCATTTATCACTCCCTTAACAATCATGGTCTTAACTTTGGGGTAAAACTTGATCAAGAACTGTTATTGCAATTCTTCTCAAGTTGTGATTTCACTCATGGGTAGGGAATAAAACTACCATTTGACTACACCTTTTAGTAGGGCATGGCCTAACAGTGCCTTTCGAGACACCTTGATGGTGAAATGTTTCACAAATTTCCAAAAAGGAATTAGGGCGCTTGTATGTGCTCTCATTCAGCTTCTTATAAAATATGGGAAGCATATTGATGACCCTGGGCTTAATCTCAAAGTTTGCATTACCTATGATGGGTAACACAACTCTGGCTAACGTCGTGTAGGTTTGTGGAACAAAATGACCCCAAATCCTACACAGAGCTATTGGCGCCATCTATGAGTTAGCTCATCAGCCATGACTTAAAGTTGAATTTAGAAGTGTTATGTACTTGATTTAGCTCGTCAAGAGCATGTATCGAAATGTGGGGATCCGGGTCAGGATCGGGCTCGGGGGTTGTCACGGCCTCACTATCAGTAAGGGCACTCTCCTCATCATTCACCTCGATCAAATACAACTAAAACCTCTTCTTCATCGGACAATTATGACCTGGACTAAAGCGCTCGTGACAATGGAAACAAAGATTCTTAGCTCGATGCTCTTCCACCTCCGCGGGAGCCAATGGAATTTGACTCCTATTAGGGTTCTTTATGTGGGTGTTAGATGTGTTTGAGCTTTGGGGCCGTTGGGTCATAATAGGGCTAGGCATGGGTGGGGATATTTTATTAGCGTTAAACGAGCTAGTACAAGCCGAACTAACAGGTGTGGGAAGGATGGGGGCCATTTTATTGGTGTTTCTTCCTACCAATTGCGCTAGATGAGCGCAATTTTGGTCCTGTAAACGCGCCCACTTGAACGCGTCTTGTAGCGTAATGGGTTTAAACATTCTTACCCACCCAAACAGTTCCACCTTCAATCCCCCTAAAAACATACTAAGACGTTGTGTTTCCGTCAACCCACATCGACTAATAAGCAATTCAAAATTACTCAAGTACTCACTCAATGCACCCGTATGCTTCAATTGACTCAATTCAGCCAAAGGGTCATCATTATTACTCGCAAAGCGACCACTGATACTCTTAGCATAAGTATTCCACATAACAACACAACCTTGCGGCCACACACACACATAAGCACGGTGCCACGCTAGCGCATCCCCTTCGAGGGCAACACTAGCAAGCTTAACCTTACACTCTTCAGGTGTTCTATCCATACTAAAGTATCCCTCACATTTAAACAACAATCCTCTAACATCCATACCATCAAAACGAGGGAAATCAATCTTGGTAAAGCGAGTAGGGAAGTGATAGTTACCATTTCTAACCTCATTAGAGTCGGGGACGACTGTCTTGGTCTGCGGCTGAGACGTCTGTCCGGGGCAGTACTGCTGGAGACCTCACCCCGCCCTCCGATGTCCGTGATACTGGCGTAGGTACACTGTCAGGGGCCCGAATACCTCGATCCCCGAGTGATGCTTGTAACCCGCCAACCATGTTGGCGATTGAGCCCATTTGTATCGACAACCCTTGAATCGATCGGCTCATTTCCTCCATCGACTGACTATTCTGATTAATCCGAGCTTCTAGTGCCTCTTGTCAGTTGGAAAACACCGTTCTCATCTCCTCTTGCTGCGCCATTAATGAATCCCGCAACTCATCTTGTTGTACAGTGAATGCCGTCCTCAATCCCTCCTCCATTTCACGAAATGTCGCCTGGGAATGTTTGTTGTCAGCCATTGGGGTTCAACTCCGAGGAGCAAGAGGCTCTGATACCAATTGATGCAATCGGACCTCAACCCACTCAAACGAACCAAGCCAAATCCAATAACAATGACAAACAATAGATCAAGCAATGCTAGTAGGGTATTTGTATTTCAGTGTAAGTAAGGGATTACAAGCAATGAGTGTGAAAAACATATAATAAAGGAGAACTAAGGTTTAAAGAGGACAAGAAAGGGGAGATAGGGGGAGACGTGAGAGAGAGAGAGAGAGAGAGAGAGAGAGAGAGAAGCAAAGTTTGTTTTTGGGGCAAAAGTCACACTCTCTCTCTTAACCCAAACCCATATATATATACTATATTAACTAACAAAATATGCTTAATTAAACTGAGTAAAATAATACTTATGACTAATTAATGGGTGCTGATGTGTCCTGAGCAGTTGATGTGGCGCCAGCTGCCGTGTCGGGAGCTATAGATGTATCACCCTACCACCACCAACGCCCACTAAAATTCGCGAACCCCATTTTGACACTCACAACCCTAACATCACGACCTACAAACCATCGAAACCCTAACTCCATCAAGTCATAGTCTTCCTCTCACATTACTAGTTCAAAACAGAGGAAAACTCTAACTTTAAATTTTACAATCAAGGTCGGTCGACCTCCGCCGAGCACCATGGACTCATCTTTACCATCTCTTTCACGTTTTGAGGAGGATAGCTGAAGGTTCCCTTGTAAGCTTGAGGAGAATAGCAGAAAGCTTTTTAGAGTTGTGGAACATGTATAATTCTTTTATATTAAATACTTTTTACTAATTTTTGTGTGGTAGGAGTTCAGAAACTTCACGAGGTCCTTTATATTTAATTAAAAAATATTTTTTTTCCTTTTCTTTTTGCAATCTTCCATGTGCAACCTAAATAATAACGAGCATTAAACATCTGAAGTTTTACTTGAAAGTTCAAATTGCTAGTTTATCTTCTAATAAATACTTGTGGTAATTTAATTAACCTCGGTACTAATAGCACTTATCCATGGGCCCTTCTAGGGATCATGATAAATAAGTTGAGTCTGCTTTACATGAAGGATCTGTGTCACCCATTGACTTGCGTGACTTAACCAAAGCTTGGGCACACTAGAGAAAATGGTGAGCATCATGAATCTAAAAATGCTCGCACTAGAGCACAAATTAGTGAGATTCTTACTTGTTGAGTAAGAATAAAAATCTATCGAGTAATAATGATAATGAGCCCCAAAACGAGAATTCTACGTCTCCTCGGTCTTTCAAGTCTACACATGGTCAATTTGTTTCGTCCAATCCAGATCTAAGTAACTCCTTAAACTCTCACCATCCTAGAAATTATCCTAGACTTGACCCTAGGTACCACGGCTATGATCGTCCAAGGGATGGTCAGTTTAGACCTCAGAATGACATACATGAAAGAGGTTCTCCTTCTCCACTATGCGGTCTTGAGGATTGTGTTGATATCAGTAGGAGAGTCAAGGTGGATGTTCCCACCTTTGATGGGAAGTTAGACCCTATTGTCTTTTCTGATTGGGTTGACTCTATTAAAGACTATTTTGATTGGTACGATATGAATGATACATAGCGAGTTTGTTTTGCTAGGATGAAACTAGTAGGTTCTGCTAAGAAATATTGGCAAACTGTCATGCAAAATATTGAAAGGCTTTGTAAGCCCCCTACGTCCCAATGGGAGGTCATGAAAGCAAAGTTAAAAGAAAGTACATACCTAGCTTCCATAGGACCCAGCTTGTAACCTTAGGCAATCACTTCTTAGTGTCACTGAGTATATGAATCATTTTGAGGAAGTTTTGCTTAGGTGTGGTGTAGATGAGGACCCAATTATGACCTTGACTAGGTTCATAAATGGCCTTAACCTAGACATTAAGAGAGAAGTTAGTCTTTATGCCCCTACAACCTTAGAGGAGGCTTACCAAAACGCCCTCGAGTTTGAAAAAATACTCTAAAACTCCATCTACTCATCATGCAACCAATCTGCGGAGTAATTCTTGATCATATTAGCCCAACAGCGAATTTATGAAGGCCTCAAGGTGGGTCCAAGCCCACCCTGACTTTAGCTAAATATTATATGAACAAACAACAATCAAAGCTTACATTCCTAGCTTGGTGGTCAGCGACTTTGTGGTAGTTTGCATTGCATGTGAGATTGAATCCCCAGGCTTGATACCTTACATTTTGGGGAATTATTTTTTTGATCCAACATTTTGGACGATTTCTTCTTATCGATTAAATACTATATAATTGAATATTCTATATTTTAAGAGAAAAATAAAAATAAAAAATTTTTGTATATAAAAATGGTCTCACTAGTTTTTGTTAAAGTCTGCACATAACTTACTAATACGCACTCTCAAAATTTTTTAGTTTGTATGCAAATTACTTCAAATTTTCTTTCTAACCTTTTCCACTCTATGACTTAGATCATATAAGTTGCATGTCTATTGTTAAATTTCATTGAGTCTTCAGGCCCAACCCATAGAGTTGGCACACATGACATTCACATATAAGTCCAAGTGGAGTTACATCCTAAAATTAATTAGTATTAGATGGAGTAACTCGGTGTTAAAAAAAAATGAAGTAACTCACTAGGCTTATATGTTGGTCTCTTCTTTTCCGTAACTCGTATGTGGGATTCTACAAAACTCACATATGGAGTCCTCGACATCTATAATGTTAAATTTATGCATCAAAATTCTTGTTCAAGCTTATTTCTAATATTTTACTTGTACGAAAAATTAGGTAATATCAGTTAGGAACAATGTCCTGAAATCCAGATTTATTCTGGATATATTGTTTTAATTAATAAATAAAATTAAAGTTCCAGTCGTTTCTTAGTTAAATTTGTGTATGTGAGCATTTATACTGCATATGATTTTCTTTTGGGAGACATCCATGAGATGGGTGTAGTCCTCAAACTATAATTTACATGTTTGATCTAAGTGGTTTATGAGACTAAGCCACAGATAGACTTGGAACAAATGGTATGGATCGTTGTTTGAAAGACTCGTAGTCAAAGACAAGTTTGAACCACCTGTATGTTAAGACTATAACGTGACACTTTAGATGACTTGTTTTGGTTATGTGGATGGAGATCCAAAAGTGTTAGGTTAGTGCGTTTAATAAGATTAATATACTGAGTTGGACCATGTGGATTACTTATTTCTAAACTACTATCGGAGATGAGTGATTCATATTATATTGTTTGAATGATGACTCTAAATCCTGAGGGTATTCTGAACTTGTGCATGGAGCGTTAGTTACTTTGGTGTACTATAAGTAAAGTCTAAATGAATGACTGAAATCCCACGTACACTGGGTAGCAGCGTGCAGTGTGACAAGGATCAGGTATTCAATAGGGAATCTACAGTCTCTTATAAGATACAGATGTCCCCTTAATTGATTCGCAAATATTTGAATAGTTCGGAAACTTTGGCCAAAGTATTCCAAGTGTTTGACATTTAGAATTTATACTATGAATATGTTCAAGTATAAATGAATTATTTAATGAAGGGAGAGTCGGTAACTAATGGAGAAGCTGTGAGAAGGATAATGGCAGGGGTTATATTTATCCTTTGTCATGGATATCTAATGGAGGGGTTGTTGTCATCAATACAGTCTATTAGGGAGATATCGAATAAATAATTTAAGTCTGGAATGCAGTGAGATTTATTTAGTGGAATTAAGTCTCATTAACTGGTAATTAAATTATTTCATGAGATGATTAATTTAACCCATTTGGAGCTAGATTTAAATTGTCCCTGAGGTCCCTACGCAAGCCTCTGTAATTATTGCCATTGGAAAAATATTAAAAAACTTATGAGATGAATTATTTATCCATAAGATGGATAAATTAATTTTGTTAAACAATATTCATGAGATGAATAAAAGTTAAAAAATTATAAAATAAAATTTAAAATAATTTTAAAAAATTAAAATTGATTAGATGAATTTTTACATGTGGGAAACAAAGCAAAAAAAAAAAAAAAAAAAAAAAATATAGCGCACAGGTCACTATCCGCGTATTCGAGGATGGGCCAACCAACACGCGAGGGGAGGATCCGCGTGCACGAGCCTTGGCCAATCAGTTCGCGACACGTGGCACGAGGTGACTGGGGTCATGACGGGTGCACTGTGCACGGAACGCGTCGTTTTGAATTGCTTTTTGAATAAAGTGATGCGTTTTGTTTTATACTGGGCAAGCCCACATCAAAAAATCAGGATTTCGCTCCGGTACACTCTTATAAATAGAGGTACCTATTCCAAGGGTTTGGCATTCAATCAAAATAAATTATTTTGGGTTTCTAGAAAGTGTTTAAGAGACCTAATTGGAGAGAAAAATTTTGGTTAAAATTTTTCTTTCCTAGTTCAATATTTTTCGGAGCCCACCCTCCAGGCAGTTTGAGGTTATTGCGTGGAAGATCGCGGAGTCTCGATTTTCTTGGTATTTTTATTAAAGCAATTCCAGGTACGTTCTTCTTTTCTTATTCTTTTCGCTTTTCTATTTATTTATAGTATTCGTTATTATCCCTGTTTAAGTTTATGTATTGTTACGAATGTATTAGAGTAAAAGATCTATCGATCTAAATTAAGAATTTAGATCTGTCGATTTAAATTATGAATTTAAGTCAGTAGATTTAAAATTAAGAATTTTAAATCAAACCAGGTTTAGAATTAAGAATTCTAAACCTGTTCCGCTACGTAAATTTTAGGGAGAATTTTTAAAATTCATTCCCACAACCGGTATTAGGGCAAAGGATTTATAGAGATAAACCTATTCCCGGGAACTCTCGCATGTGAGGTGTCACGAAGCGTGACTCTCCGACCAGGGGGCTTAGGTAGAGAGCAGAGTCTCCTACTCTAAGTACTCTAATAGGTGCCTATTGTTGTGACCATAGTTGAGAACTGTGAACCCAATAGCCGGCATCAGAGTTTATATTTTAAGCAAAATTTATGTTTTTGTCCTAGCAATATCTTACATTTAATGGTTGAAAACTAAATATAAAATTTCATAAATAATTTTCAAATTATTTATTGAACTCTCATGAGTGACAAATTTGGATTTACCTTTTAAAATTATCTTCTTTTCATTAGCATATCAACAAAAGTATGTTATCCATTAAGAACTTTTATAAAAATATTTTAAACAATTATAAGACCCCAACTTAAGTATTGTTGTAATTTATATTTGCATATATTTATTTCTCACTTCTACAACATATTCGACTTTTACATATGTGTTTTGTATTTATAGTTACATATTTTATTTTTCATTTCTACAACATATTCGGCTTTTACATGTGTGTTTTGTTGTAATCTAGGTACATTTTTCTTAGAGGGTAACGGAGCAAACAAAGGTTGAAAAGTGCAAATTAAGGGCAATCGAGGCATAATTGAAGGTTACTTTGAGAAACCCGACCAAGTGTGAAAAAGAAGGACCAATGAGGTCGTAATTCAGTAACTCAATTAGGTCTTATAGAGTTTCGAGTGCTAAACGATCAGTCGACAAGAAGTACCGATTAGTCAGCGGCCAGCTGCAGTACGGGGCTGACAGTGGGGCTAACAGTCAATCGAGAAATGGGGCCAATCAATCGGCTTACTACAGAAAGCCAGCGGACCAATCGGGAGTTTCTTCCGATCAATCGAGGGCCCGATCGATCGGCCCATTACCGGCAGCGTAACCTAGTCACGCCGTAGGTATAAATAAAGAGAGAAAGACCCAATTTTGGGAATCTTTTGGCCACGTCTCTTCTCCTCCTCTCCTTCCCGAAGTTGCTATGGAATCCAAGGGGTTCTCAAACGCCAAAGTGCAGGGGGTCGGAGTGCTAGAAGGATCAAAGCTTGGATCGACGTCAACCAAATTGGGGGAGTCTCAATTTTCTAGTTTTTTTCCATTGTTTCTTTCTTTATTGATTTTAATAATGTATAAAACTCCTATGGAGGAGTAGACTCTACCCGTCCTTCATCCCAGATTTATATTATACTTTTGACAATAGATTTATGTAATGTTATATACGCACCTCTGTAGGGAATTTATAATTGTTGTTTGGTGTTTCTTTGTCTATGCTTGTAGCCATGATAAGTTCTCTAGATTATCAGCATTTGTCTACGAGCTTGTAGCCCAGACCATAACATAACTAGTTTTTCATGCGTGGTCAAGATTGAGGTTGCATCCAACCCTGAACACAATCTTTTATATAAATTAATACTTAATTAAGAGTGACAAAGGAGTTTGTTAGTGCTATTGAGATAATCCATGCTACACCTAGGGTGATAAGATGGGTTACGACCTTAGACTAGTTCATTACCCTAATCTCTAACTTAAGTATTAATTCAGGTTTAATATTGAATTGGGAGCAAGAAAGGACGTAAATAGAGCTAATGAGATAACCTATGCTACACGTAGAGTGATATGGTAAGTCATGCTTTTAGACTAGTTCATTACCCTAAGCCCTAGTTTAAATATTAACCCAGACTTAGTACTTATAGCCTAAACTTCCTAATTGTCATAATAGAATACAATAACGAGATGCGAGTAAAGTTACCCTGAATTTATTCCATGAACTAACCTCAATTGAATTGACACCTTAGTATAATTTTATTGCTTTGTTTAGTTAACTGTCCAAATAATCAAAAAAACCCAAAAATCCAGTCGCTCACTAATAACTAAATCCGACTTAACTCCATTCCCTGTGGATACGACCCCTATACCTGATTTAACTATGACGATCTCGTACGCTTGCGAGTACACAGTTTTAAACACAACTTTAAAATCACATCAAGTATCGATTGGATTTGAAAAATTATTACTTTTTGATATGTATGTGTTTTGTATGGTTGGATATCTTAAATAAAATTGTCTCAAAAATTTCTTATATTTCGAAGTGATTAAGAGCTAAATTTTGACTTCAAATGAAAATATAGAATAAATATACGACTAATGAATTGAATAAAGTGAAAAGTGAAAGTAATTTGTAATTCAAGTCCACCCAAAATCAAAATTGTAGGTCCGCCACTCTATCAGCCCTCGTCCTATGCCCCTTTTAAGGGAAAAGAGTCCTCTCTTCCTGGGCCCCATACTGTAGGATCTTCCACCCCTAACCCTATGCATCTTAGTGGCCCTGTATCTCATTCTGGTGGGACAAATACTTTCCGCTCTTCTATCTCTTCCTCTATTAAGTGTTTTCATTGTCAACAATTAGAACACATTGCTTCACAATGTGCATCATAAATCAAGAGAGTGACCTACGGAACCTAAAAGAAGAACAAATTGTTGACACTGAGCCATATTCTGGGAATGAGAATGAGAATGAGAATGACCTAAGTTTAGATGATTCTATCAAAAGAGTGAATGTGGTTAGATGAGTCTTGACAAATACAACCAAATATGACTCTTGGAAACGCACTTCAATTTTTAACACTGTCATTAGGAGCCACCCAAGATTCGCTAAACTTGTTATTCATGGCGTGGCGTAGTTGCATGAACATTATTTCCAAAGATGCTTTAAATTTTTTGAACATTAAGCATGAGCCCCACCAACGGCTCTTTAAGTTTTCTTGGGTTAACAAAACAAGCCTCCTTGTTACCCAGAGATGACGAGCTCCCCTTTGCCTGGGAGGGTATTAAGGATAGCATTTTTTGTGATATTCTACCGATAGATGTGGCCCACATATTTTTAGGGCATCCTTGGCTATTAGATCTTGATGTGATTAACCATAGTCGAGAGAACACCTATTCTTTTAGGCATAAGGGTAAGGTCATCACCTTGAAACCTTCCAACCCTTCGGATTTCTCTTTATAAGATGCACTGTCCTTCTTCCCCAACTCCAGTGAAGAGTTGTTTACATTTAGTTAACCAGTCCACTTTTAAGGAAACTTGTGAGGAAAATGGTTTTTACTTGGCTATTGTGGCTAAAGAGACCCCTTTAGTTCCTTCCCATTCCTTAGCTCCACCTGAACTAAGTGCTATACTAGGAGAATTTCAAGATGTCCTTCCCAAGGACTTACCTGACAAGTTACGGCTCCTTAGGGATATTCAGCATGCCATAGATTTCATTCTCGAATCCCAATTGCCTAATCTTCCGCAATATAGGATGAACCCAGTAGAGCATGCTGAGTTCAGTCGACAGGTTGAGAGTTTGATTACTAAAGGTTTTGTGTGACATAGCATGAGTCCTTGTGCAGTTCCAACACTTCTTAAGCGTAAGAGAGATGGTTCGATGAGGATGTGTGTTGATAGTCGAGCCATCAACAAAATCACCATCAAATATCACTTTCCTATCCCTAGACTAGAGGACATGCTTGATGCTAGTTCTTGTTGGTTTTGGAAACTTGATTGAAGGAGTGGATGCCATCAGGTTCATATAGGCCTGGAGATTAATGGAAAACTGGTTTTAAGACTCAAAATAGTTTGTTTGAATGGTTGATCATGCCTTTTGGATTGTCAAATGCCCACAGCACTTTCATGCGACTCATGACACGTACTTTGCGATCCTTTATTGAAAAGTTTCTTGTGGTGTATTTTGATGACATTCTAGTTTTTAGCAAATGCCGAGGACCACCTTTATCACCTTTGCCTTCTATTTACTTCACTTATGGAAGACAAGCTTTATGCTAACTTAAAGAAGTGTATTTTCTTACAACAAGAAGTCCTATTTCTAGGTTTCATTGTTTCCTCTCGTGGTATTTTCTGCTAATCCTGAAAATCCTAAAGCTATTAAGGAGTGGCTTGAACTTAAGACGATTTCTGAGATTAGAAGTTTTTAGGGTTTAGCTTCTTTTTATAGGAACTTTATCCAAAATTTTAGTTCTATTAGAGCTCCCATCACTAATTGCCTTAAGAAAGGTGACCATAAATGAACTCGTGCTGCTGCTAAGACTTTTGAGGAAATTGAGCAAAAATGTCTAGTGCCCTACCCTTTCGGCATCCTAATTTTGATAAAGTATTTGAGGTTTTTTATGACGCTTTTGGTGTTGGAATTGGGGGGTGTGTTGAGTCAAGAAGGAAATCCCATTGCCTTTTTTGGTGAGAAATTGAATAAGTCTAGATGGTTCAATGTCATTATCATTAGGGATATTATTTATTACCTAAGGACTTTGTCTCATTTACTGATCATTTGTCTCTAAAGTTTCTTATATCCCAACCTAAGTGAAGCTCTAAGCATGTGCATTGGATTGAGTTTATCAATGAGTACTCATTTATCCTTAGGCATAAATCTAGAGAAGAAAATAGGGTAGCTAATGCACTTAGTCATGTAGTAGCCTTATCATGTGATGAAGGCCGAAGCCCTAGGTTTTGATAGAATGAAAGATGAGTACCCTTCTTGCCCTGATTTTGGTGTCGTATTTACTGAGATTACGAACCACAATCATCGAGACCATGTTGATTTTGTCATTCATGATGGTTATTTCTTTCGGGGGATCTAGTCTTTGCATTCCCCATACTTCTTTTCAAGAGTTCCTTATTTGGAAGATGCATACTGGCAGACTAGGTGGTCATCTAGGAAAAGACAAAACCATCTCCCTTGAATCTGAAAGATTTTACTAGCATTCACTTAAGCGAGATTGTGCTAACATTGTGTCTAAATGTCGTACATGTTAGTTGGTTAAGGTGAGAAAATATAATACCAGCCTTTATACCCCACTTCCTATCCCTCACAGGCCTTGGAAAGACATTAGCATGGATTTTGTTCTAGGTTTACCTAAGACATCTCATGTTCGTGATTCAATTCTAGTAGTGGTCGATAGGTTCTCTAAAATGGCTCACTTTATACCAGGGGTTAGAATTGGTATCCTAGGGAACCTAATTTATGTGAACATTTTTATTATTGAATAAAAGTTGTTTATTGCCGTCTATATGTTTTTGAGTTCATTATTATGCATGTGATGTTGTTTTCTTTCAAAGCATGTGCTATGTGATGGACGAAGTCCTCAAATGACATATGGGATATCTATTTTAGTGGATGATGAGATTATGACATAGATAGACTAATAACAGATTAAAGTGTTGCTTAATAATCAGTTCATAGTCTGTGATGAGTTAGGGCAACTCGTCTCCTAATATTATGTAGATAGTGATCTAGAATGTTATGTTGGTGTGTTACAATGAGATTGTTGCACTAAATTGGACCACGTGATTTGCTTGTTTCTACGCTACTATTGAAAGTGAGCAACTCATATATAGTTTGTTATACAATGACTCTAAATCCGGCGAATAGTCTGAACTCGTATATTAAATGTTAATTACTTTAATGCGCTAAAAGGATCAGGTTATTAAGACTAACCGGGACCTTACGTTCGTTCAGTTATTGCATGAAGTGTAGCGGGAACGGATATTTTACTAAGAATCTACCATGTATAATGTCCCCTTACTTGATTCGCAAGTATTCGAATTAGTTCCAGAGACTTTAGCCAAAGCATTCCATGTGTTTGACATTTAGAATTAATACAGAAGTGTTTTCATGTACTAGTGAATTATTCGAGAATGGCAAGTTGAGAACTAAGAAATAAAAGTGAGAAAGAATGACAATAGTAGTTTAAGTTATTTTTCTCATAGACATTTAATAGAGGGGTCAATTGTGAGTAAACTCTTATAGGAAAATTTAACGAGTAAATATATTTATTCCTAAAGTGCAGTAAAACTTATTTAGTGGAATTAAATTGTACTAAATGGTAATCAATTATTATTATAAGATGATAATCAGATTTGACCCATTAGGAGCTAGAAATTAATTGTTCCCGAGGTCCTTGCACAAGCCTCTAAATTATGCATTTAAAGAAATCCAGAGAATTCATAAGATAAATTATATATTCACGAGTTAAATAAATTATTTTTTACTAAACCAAAAAATTCATGAGATGAATTTGTATTAAAAAATAAAAAAAATGAGGTAAAACACGAAAAACTGCTTGGACCACAAGTAATTGGGGTGATCCATGTCGGCCCCCTTGCGCCAATCAATGTTGCGTGCTGGGTGCCTCCCTAGGGTTAGTTTGTGCCTAATGGCGCAAACGAATCACAGAGTTCACATGGCACCTTATGACAGAAGAGTTTGTATGCACGTTATTTTTGCATATTTTGGATGATTATTTTGGTATTTTGACTTGTCAAAATACTATTTGTTTTTTATTTTTTATTTTAAATTTAGTGAGTCAATTTTTAGCCTCCTATATATATGAAAATTTTGGCTTATTAGGGTTTAAGTAAATTTGCTCAGCTTTGACCTAATTAATTAGAGAATTAAAAAAGGGCAAAGTCTCTCTCCTGATTAATTCTTAAAAATTATTTTTAAGAATTATTTCATTTCACGACATCCACACATCTGGTACAAAGATGGATTACAGAGAAGATTTCGAAGGTATCGTTGGAGCATCTATTACACTTGCGGTCTAAACTAGGTATGAGATTTCTTGATTAACACTTTTAAATTCGTATTTAATTGTTTTTCATGTTTATGTTTTCTATACATTGTTATGTTTAATTAGAGTTGTAAATATGTAAATATTTGAAATTGAGAACTTTAAATTATGATTTCGCTGTGCTAGATACAATTATTATATGTAATTTTAGTTTATTAAATTAAAATTGCCCACCCAACACCATGTACCAAGACCACCAATGCTTCCCTATTGCCAAATCTATCTTTTGTGAAGTCGTTAAATTGTATGGGCTTCCCATATCCATTGTGTCTGATTGTGATGCTAAGTTCATGAGCCATTTTTGGAGGACACTGTGGAGAATTTGTCGTACAAACTTGAAATTTTCTGCAGCTTTTCATCCACAAATTGAGGGACCGACCAAAGTGATTGTGAAATACTAGTATTTTTCATTGTATTTTATATGTACGTATTTTGTACTTAAGCATGGCATATCCCTAGGATTCTAGCATTTAGTAGCGTAGTATTGATGAGGTGCCTCTTCATTCTCTTCTCCTTGCAACCGGCCCCATTATGGCCATTCATACCATTTAGTAGTCTTTTATTTTGTTCTAGCTTCTAGATTTCTAGTGTGGAGAATAGTCTCTTGATTTTTCCTTTGTTTTCCTATTTAAATAGTAGCGTTTGGCCTTGTTGATTCATTCAAATAAAAGTATTATTCTCCTTCATATTTTGTCTTTGTTTAAGTGTTTGCCTTAATTTATATTTTACAGTTGTTAACCACATTCTAGAGGATTTACCTAGATCTGTCATCGGTGAAAGACTGGGCAATTGGGATTTGAATTTGCCTTTAGTTAAGTTTGCATACAATAATTTAGCAAACCGCATTACTAGTAAAAGTCCTTTCGAAATTGTGCATGGTTACAAGCTTCATACTCCTGGCTCCCTTGCTCCCTTCCTCTTATGTGTCTCTTCCTGCCGAGATTTTTGCTCAACATATTCATGACTTACATACCAAGGTAAGACAAAAATTTGCTACCCATAATACTAAATATAAACTCACAGTTGATGTTCATCGTAAGGCCAAGGACTTTAATATAGGTGATTATATTATGGCTTGCATTCACTCAGATTGCCTGCCTAAAAATTCTTTTAAAAAACTTCATACACATGGTTTTGGGCTTTTCGAATTTCTAAGAAATTTGGCCCTAATGCTTATTTTTTGGAATTACCTGATCACATGAATATTAGTCCAATTTTCAAAGTAGAATACTTAACCCTTGACAACGGTACCACCAAGAGGCCTAGTTGTTCTTCTCATGCCATTGCAGGCTTTGAAACCTTGAGACATGATTAGTAATGTGTTGACTAATGAGGTTGTGTGCGAATCTAGTGGTGGCACTCATCGTTTCATTACCCAATTTAAAGGTTGCCCTACTTGGATAACAAAGGAAGAGTTTCAATCATTGGATGTCAATCTACTTGATGATTATTTGCAAACAAACTCTCTCAATCACAGGGGAATGGTGTAGTACGATCAAAGTGTTTCGGGAAGTACTACACAAGAAGAGTTTATGATTTGTCAGGAGTCTTTTTACTTAATTTTATTCTCTTTTAGTTTTAAATTTAGATTGGTCAAAGTTTATTTAGTTTAGAGTTTCTAATGAGAATAGGATTTTAATTTTTTTATCCTAGTTCGATTAGGATTATTATCTTTTCTGGTTCGAGGTTCCTACTCTATAAATATGACCCTTATGTACTTTATGTAGATATCTTTGAGTGAATAAAAATCTAGAATTTGAGAGTTGAGTTAGAAATCTTTTAGTTCTCTCGTCTGTGCTTCATCAATACTTCTTCAAAGTAGACAATGTTAACTCAAGTGGAGAAAACAAAAAAAAAAAAAAAAAAAAAAGAAAGAAAAAAAGGAAAACAAAAAGTTCGAAAATCACTAATTCAAACTTTGACTACAAACTCCTTGGCAACGACACCAAAAAATTGATGTGGTTTCTAAATGAGTGTAAAAACTGTGCACTTGCAAGCACATGAGTAAGTTGTAGCTGTGGTGGGTATATGGGTGTTGTATATACATGAATCGGTATAAAGTTGGTTTCAATGATTATGGGGCAATTTATATTCGGTTTTTATGGAGAGAGCTGATTAATTACAGAAATAAAATATATTAAACAGTAAATCAAGGTGTCAAGTCAATAAAAGATAGTTTAGAGAATGAATTTAAATTAACCTTTCTTGGATCCCATCATTACGTTTCATTATGACAATGACTTTACTGATTTAGGCTACAAGCCTTAAGCCTAGATTAACATTTTAATAGTGTTTATAGTTATGAACTAGTCTAAGGTTGCGTTTGGTTTAGTTTTTTAACAGCTTAAGTTATGAAAAAGATCTGGTTGACTGTAGGACTTGCGTTTGGTTGACAGAAAAGATCTTTTTACATCTTTTTCACAACTTAAGTAGAAAAATCAAAAAGTTGCTTTATAACTAAGCAGAAAAAGATGCAAAACTGAATCTTTTTCACAATTTATTTCATAAAAATGCTTTAAAAAGACTATGTTAACATTAATTTTTCACCACTATGTTTTATTTTTACTTGTTATCGCCAGTCCCACCTATCACAACCCTTTTTATGCCCATCGGTCGCTACATTTATCGCTCTCCATTACTATAACCAACTATTTTTATGATTCTCTCCTGCCTACTATTATTAATTGATTTATATCATTAAGTCATTTTTGGGATTATAATAGATAAGTTTATTTTTTAAACTTACATTTAACACTTTATTTTGTAAAAAAGATCTTTCTGCATAGCATAACCAAACACTTCACTGTAAAAAGATACAAATCTTATTGAAACAGATAAGTTGAAAAAAGATAAGCTGAAATAAGCTGAACCAAACGCACCCTAAGGGCATAACACATCTAATCACTCTAAGTGTTGCATGAATTTTCTCAGTAGCATTATTTAATTCCTTTTTCACGCCTAATTTAGTATTACTTCATTCAAAAGATTGTATTAAGGGTTGGATACAACCTCAACTTTAATCACCCAAGAAAACATGTCACATTATAGTTTGGCAAACTGAATCATGGATAACAAAAAAAACCAAACTAAAATATAAGCCCATCACGAGAGGTCTTGATTGGTGGCTTTTCCTACCCATGTGGTCATCGTCCAGGGGTCAAGAGTTCAATTCTCGCTAAGAATATACTCATAACTTACCTGCTCATGGGGATTATGGGCCTCCTCATGGGCCGAGGTTGGTTAAGACAACTCAGTCCCTCGTGATTAAAAAAATATATATATAATATAAAATTTCTCCTAAGGGTGCAAAAAAGAGTGTAACTATAATTATTATCGCAAACGAAACATAATCCGGCATCCGAATGATTCAACGTTCTTCATCCTTAATCTAATGGTCTACTCCTCTACAGAAGTTTTACAAGTCACAAATTCAATAGAAAAGAAAGAAAAAAGAAAACTCACTGGTTGAAGACTACCTTGATCAATGTTGACGTGACTCTAGCTTTGATCCTCTGGTACTCCGATCATTTGCTCTTTGGTCTTTACAAAAATTTGGTCTTCCTGCGCGACTCCGGGAGGGAGAAACATGACAAAAGAAGCAAGAATGAAGAAAATATACCTCCCCCTTTTATACCTGTGGAGTGCACGATACGATTGATGGCCATTTTGGCTGATGGATCAAACCCTGAAAGAATCATTTTCTATAGCAATTTGATTCATAGGCTAGTACCCGAGGCTGAAAATACATCATTTGAGGCGCTGAATCTTGACTTGATGTGTCCTTTTTCCACGTCTTGTAGGATTTCTCAACAAAGTCTCTAGATTTGTCCATTTTCTCCTGTTCTTCACCGCTTTTCAAGTTGTCTTTGCTCCAACGTGTTTCGATCCTAAACACACATAGATTGCATCAAAGTACACATGTAATGGCCGAAAATGTCATGGCAATGAGGCATAAAACATATAAAAATACAACACATCAGGTTATGATTGCAACAACAACAACATGCCCAGTGCCACAAAGGCTCCCGCTTGCGCAAGGTCTGGGGGGTAGGATGTACACAACCTTACCCCATCAAAGTCAGACCTTGACGAGAGACTGTTTCCAAGGACCCCCAACCTGATAAATGAGAGGTCAGGTTATGATTGCCAAAGTAATAATTATTTATCGTCAAAACTATAGTTTGATTTATAATGAAAAATATAGCCGCAAAGTTACAATAACATTAATAAGATTTCCCAAACAATAACAATGTCCTTTGTTATATCTCCAAATATTCAAACTTGACATTGAATGTGCGGAACAAGTGAGCTTAGCTTCACTGAGCAAACTTAATACAAATGTAATGTTCAGTAAATCAGTTCCTCAAAGTATAAAAGACCTTATGTTAACAGTGTTTTCAGTTAGCTGATTTGGTTACATGTATTTTTAAAGAGCGTTAACTTCATGCTCATACGTCAGCACCTTGAGCTTTTACTACTTTGGTCCTGATATTTGTAAGTCTGTTTAATTTGGTTGCTTTTATATTTTGCAAGCAAATTGGTTCATCCACTAATAAAAAAAAAAATGGTTCATCCACAAGGTAAAAATTTAAAGATGAGAAGAATTGAGCATTATTAGTTTTAAAAATTGGTATAAAATAAAAAGAAATTTTCACTGAAGTACCCTGAAGTTAAAAATTTTAACATCAAGTACCCTAAAGTTTAAAATTTTCATCAATTTAATACCCTTTTGCAAATTTATGTGAGTTTTTATTGGAAAATGTTGATTTAGAACATGATTCTACGTAGTGCTGGCCAACGGGCCGGGCCCCGGGCCTCCTCAATATGGAGAAGGTCTGGCCGGCCGAGCCCGTTGGGGGGCTCTGCCCCGCAACAGCTCTCTGCACAGCCGTTGGCTATAATAAAAATTAAAAAAAGATTTATTTTTTCTTATAAATACTAACCTTATTTTCTCATTTCACCACACAACAGTCTCTCTAATTCTCTCTTCTCTACTTATTTACATACAATTATTTGCTCTAAATCTCTCAAGTTCAAAGTTACAACTGTGTTCTACTCATAGAAGCTTGTAGAAGTTCAAATTTTAGTTTTCACTTCAGTAAAATTAGTATCTAAATTTTATTTACTTGTCATCTTTATTTACCTAACTTGCATTCTTACATACATTTTATAATTATAAAATTAACAATATCATGGCTCATAATTCATCTTCATCTTGAGCTGGTTGATCTAGCTCTTCTCAACCACCTAAAATCCTAAAATAGCTCGGCTTAATAGCCACGAACGAGAATTCAAGGAACCCGATCTGTCACCTCCCTACACAAACACCTTCAGTTGGGAACAAGAGCAGCACTACGAGCAAGATTATCCTGAATCGGGTGGTGTGAGATGTTCTCAAAGCGAACCCACACCAACCACCAATGAAATTAAAACCCGGACCAATACTAGACGTAATACTAACGATATATGGAACCACTTCACACTAGACCGTGAACATAATAAAGCATACTGTACATTATGTGATCCCCTAAGACTTTTCATTCATCTACGTGGTAGTGGGACTAGCACTCTAAAAAGACACCTACTAGAAACCCACCCCGAATTAAATGCAGATAAAACCAAACAAACTCTCGTACAGCAAGTGACTGATGCGCTTGCTAACTTTAGGTTTACACAAGAAACTAAGAGACAATGATTAATGAGATACGTCATTGGGGCTGAAAGGTCGTTCACCAGCGGTGAAGACCCTAGATTCATCTAGTACTGTCAAAACACGTTAAACCCCGCCGCCCTAAGGATTCCTCAGAGCACTTTGAAGCGGGACGCATTTAAAGAATTTGTAAATATAAAAAATGAGCTTCTAGATATTTTAAAGGCGAATATGAGCATGTTCTCATTGACGTCAGATACATGGAAGTCGAAACCCGATGTGCCTTTCTTGTGCATAACGGCACATTGATTCTTCCTATATTATGCAAAAACGAATAATTCATTTTTGCATACTTGAATATTCCCACAGTGCTCATGTAATCACAAGTGCCATTATGGAGGCATGTTGTGAGTGGGGGATAGACCACAAAATTTTCAGTATTACTTTTGATAATGCTGCAAACAATAATGCATCGGTTAAACAAATAATTAGGCTTATGAGGCCCGTGTTAGATGGGAAATATTTTTATTTAGATTGCATCTGTCATATACTGTATTTAATGGTAATGGATGGTTTGCAACTTGTACAGGCTTATCTTATGTCTTTAAGAGAAGTAACTATTCAAATTAAGACATCTGGAACTAGGCAAAAAAAAATTTAAAGACCTTTGTGCCACACATGGCATTCCTTTTGAAAAACTTAAATTAGATACACAACATATGTGTTCATCCATAGCAAATATGTTAGAAAAAATAATACCGTACAAAGATGTCTTAATCAAATTTGTACAGCAAAATCCTTTAGAATTTAGTTCTTTTAATTTCAAAGGTATAGATTAGAATGCAGTTAATGAAGTCTATAAAATTTTTGTCATTTTAAAGATGCTATATCCAACCATTACACAAGACAGGGCCGCTCATGACATTTCCAGGGCCTCAAGCGAAATTCTCATAGGGAGCCCTTCATATACAATAAATTATAATAATGTTGTCTATAAAATTTTTTAATACTAAGAATTAATACTTTAAAAATCACAATTTCAAAAACCCGGGGCCCTTAAAATTTGGGGGCCCCAAGCAGGTGCTTGGGTTGCTTGGAGTTATGTTCGGCCCTAACACAAGTAATATCTAAACTAGTAGATATTGCTTCTTGAATGATAGAAAACTCCTCCAACCCCATGTTGCAGGCCTCTATTTCTGCCATGAGGCAAAAAAAATTTAAATATTATTTTGAATTACCATTGGCATATTATATTGCCACCATTTTTTATCCACATTATAAACTTACGGGTTTGTAATTATTTGCACAATATTTTTACAACAAATTAAATCCAACTTATGATGTAGCATCTTTTATTGTGGAAGTTTATGAAAATTTACGAACTTTATTTTTCGTGTATGCTCAAAGATTATCATTTGATAATCCAAATTCTTCCACATCATCTTTTTTGTCATCTTATAAAGGAAAATCATTCTCTTGGGATATGTGAGCCGATTAAAGCCCACATCATATGATGAGCTAAACTTGTACATATGTTCGCCTATGCCTGACTTCAACCCGATAGAGGAGAACCCAAATTTTGATATTCACAATGGTAGTGTTCTAATGAAACCCAATATCACGTGCTTTCCATCATGGCACGCGATATACTAACGTGTCCGGTGTCTTAAGTATCATCAAAGTGTGGTTCTAGTACAAGTGGTAGATTGCTTAGAATAAAAAGAGCGAAGCTAGCACCGTTCACCTTAGAAATGTTGGTGTGCTTAAAGGGCCTGATGGCTGCGGCGAATAAAGACCAAGACTGGCTGAACTTAGGTTCACCAAGCAATGAAGAAGACGACCGTGGCACTAGCACAGCAAGTCCCGCACCAATTGCAGCAAGTTTAGACTAAGTTATTTATACTATAATAATTCTAATTTTTTATAATATATTTTCTTTTATAAAATATAATTTTAATTTTAAAAAGTGGTATCATATTGTTATAGTTGTATTTTAACAATTTATGATACATTTTATTATGATACCACTATTTTTTGGTCCAAATTGTTATATATTTTTATAATTTTATAAGGTACCATTATGATTGTATTGTATGTTATAATATATATATAAAATATAACATACAATACAATCATAATAGTACCTTATAAAATTATAAAAATATATAACAATTTGGACCAAAAAACACTGGTCCCGCAAATTTATTAAATGACTGTATTATATGTTATATTATATATATATATATATATATATATATGTATGTATATGTATATATTTATAGGTATGACTGTGCTTGTATTATATTTGTATGTTATATTATTTATTAATAAATTACCACTATTTTTTGGTCCAAATTGTTATATATTTTTATAATTTTATAAGGTACCATTATGATTGTATTGTATGTTATATTACATATATATATATATCTTTAAAAAAAATGGCCAGCCTAGCCCGGGCTCGGGCCCTGGCCGAGCTCGTTGGGCCAGGTGGAAGCCCAGGCTCGGCCCTCCCCAATGGCCACCTCTAATTCTAAGGCTGCGTTTGGTTCAACTTTTTAACAACTGAAAGCTATAAAAAAGATCTAGTTGACTATAAGGCTTGCATTTGGTTGACAGAAAAGATCTTTTTACATCATTTTTACAGGTTAAATATAAAGATGAAAAAGTTGTTTTATAACTAGGCTATAAAAGATGCAAAACTAGATCTTTTTTACAGCTTATCAAAAATATATTTTAAAAAGGCTATATTAATATTAAATTTTCATCACTATGACCTAATTTTACTTATTATCACCAACCCCACTCATGACCACACTTTTTATGCCCATGGGTCACTGTATTCACCACCCTCCACTACTACAACAACAACAACAACAATCCCAGTGCCTTAAGGGCTCCCGCAAAAGCGGGGTCTTTTGGGGGGGGGGGGGGGGGGGGGATAGATGTACGTAGCCTTCCCCCTTCAGGGTGTCAACCTAAAGAGAGGCTGCTTCCGAGGACCCCCAACCTGAGAGGTAAGACTTCATCGCCTCATGGAGACCTGTGAGCAATGAGTTGTGAGCAATATGTCATGAAAGCAAAAAAGTAAACCATAGCATTAAAATGCCCTAGAGGAGACTACGAGGCAAAACCTACCCTTCAAGACAGCTAGTATAAGCAAATATGCCAAATAAACAAATAAGCAAATAAGCAAATAGGCCAATATAGGCCAATAGTAGACAAATAGGCGTACAGGTAGATAGGTACAGCCTGATAAGCCTTTACACCTATGAACACATAAATAGCAGAATAATCAGCAGTGTGAGGCTGCTACCTCTGCTACTCCCATGCTAGTCCTCCCTCGAGCTCTAGCTCTATCTAAGGCCATCTCCTTCCGTGGGTTTAGGTGGGTGAGGACCTGTCGTACGGCTGCAGTCGTTCCTCCTTTGGCCTGTTTCATCCTCTTCTTCCTAGTGTGGTACGAAGCTGATCGCAATACCTGACTGGAGCAATGGGTGGTCCCCTCCTGGCGAGCCTGAACCACTTCATACATAGCTTTTTCATTTATATTGTTTCTTCTATCTAGGCCACGTCCCACTATGTCATATACCACAACCCTGATGGCCACCTCTAGGATCGCATTTCCATATGCCCAAGCTGTGGAATAGCCAATCCGTAGAGTTGTGGCACTAGATCAAGTTTACGAGTGGACAGATGCACCTACACCGCTACATCGGGTACGCCTATCCTAGCCCTCCACACAGCTCTGTCTAGAGCCATCTCATCATTTAGGTTGAGATAGGTAAGATCCCGTGGAAATTGTCTCCATCCAGCTCTTCTTTGGTCGTCCTCTCCCTCTCTTTCCGTCTGCTATGTGGAGTTGTTCACATCTCCTGACAGGTGCCGTGGTTGGTCTCCTTCTAACATGCCCAAACCACCGCAGACGTTGCTCCTTCAACTTATCTTCTATTGGGGCGACACCCAGTTTACTTCTAATGACCTCATTTCGGATCCTGTCCCTCCTTGTGTGTCCGCACATCCACCTTAGCATTCTCATCTCCGCCACCCTCATCTTTTGAGTTTGGTGGCACTATACAGGCCGGCACTCTGCCCCTTAGGACATAGCTGGCCTCACTACCGTCTTATAGTATTTACCCTTTAGTTTTAGTGGGAATTTCCTATCACACAGTATCGCCATTGCCTTTCTCATTTGTGCTAACCCACTTTAATCCTGTTGTTGACATCTTCGTCCACTTCGCCATCATTTTGCACCATGGAACCCAAATATTTAAAGCATGCTTTCTGAGGTATGTGCTCTGTTCCAATCCGTACAACTTCTGCGCTTGGCGTGGTAGAGGTGCTGAGCTTAAGTTCCATATATTCTGTCTTAGATCTAATGAGCCTTAGACCTTTCGATTCTAGGGCCACCCTCCAAAGTTCTAGTTTCTCATTCACCTTCACTCTAGACTCACCCACTAGGACTATGACGTACGCAAAAAGCATGCACCAAGGTATATCCCCTTGGACGTGCCGAGTGAGCTCGTCCATCACCAAAATGAATAGAAAGGGACTCAAGGCTGATCCTTGGTGTACCCCTACAGTAATGGGAAAAGCGTCCGTCTCCCCTTTCATAGTGAGCACACTAGTTTGAGCATCTTCGTACATGTCCTTGATGACTCGTATGTAGGACTCGTGGATGCCTTTCCTCTCCAAGACCCACCATAGGACTTCTCTCGGCACTCTATCATATGCTTTCTCCAAATCAATGAAAACCATATGAAGGTCCTTCTGTCTATCTCTGTAGTACTCTATGGACCTCCTAAGG
Source organism: Simmondsia chinensis (assembly GCA_018398585.1). NCBI lineage: Eukaryota > Viridiplantae > Streptophyta > Magnoliopsida > Caryophyllales > Simmondsiaceae > Simmondsia > Simmondsia chinensis. The sequence goes on along the minus strand of JAGTTD010000021.1, from coordinate 5,500,578 downwards.
AGATGGATGGCTTCTGTTGTTGATCTACCTGGCATAAAACCAAATTGGTTCTCTAATACTCCTGCTTGGTGGCAGAGCCTTCCTTCTATGACCCGCTCCCATAGTTTCAGGGTGTGGCTCATTAGTTTGATTCCTCTATAATTGGCACAACATTGAATGTTGCCTTTGTTCTTATAGACGGGGACTGGTATGCTCTTCCACCAATCATCAGGCACCTTTTTCCCCTGGAGGATTTGGTTGAATAATTCAGTCAACCATCTTATACCCGTTTCTCCAGTACATTTTCATGCCTCAGTGGGTATACTGTCAGGGCCAGATGCTTTACCCCTGCCCATCTTCCTCAATGCTTCCCTAACCTCCTCGGGTCAAATTCTGGTGCAGTGGTCGTAGGGCTCTTGCACTGCTGGTGTTCGTAGAACATCTGGTGGAGTAGCTGTAATTCCCTTCTCATTGAACAGATCGTGGAAGTAGGATTTCCACCTAGCTTTGATTTGTTGCTTGTCCACGAGCACTTGTCCTGTTGCCCCCTTTATGCACCTTACTTGGTCCAGGTCTCTAGTCCTCCTTTCCTTTGCCTTTGCAATTCTATAGAGGTCTCTAGCTCCCTCATCTGTATCCAGCCTTTTATAGAACTCCTGAAAGGATTTGGATTGTGCGTCTCTAACTACTATCCTAGCTTCCTTCTTAGCCTGTTTATATTGTTGTCTCTTGTCTTCATCTCCAGTAGAATCCCATTCCTTGAAGCAGTCACGTTTCGCCTTAATCCTCTCTTAGACCTCCCCGCACCACCACCAGGTCTCTCTGTTGTTTGGTGCCCTACCTTTAGATACTCCTAGGACTTTTCGTGCCACATCTCTGAACTTTTGGGCTACTTGGTTCCACAGGTGGTTTAAATCACCCTCACACTTCTCTCGAAGCACAACCTCAACTCTTTCCATAAAGATTTGAGAGTTTTCCCCCTTCAGCTCCCTCCATCACGTGCATGGCTGTGATGGTTTGATGGCTTTCTTGTTCTTTCTCTTGATCCTAATCTCAGCGCACACTACTCTGTGTTGTATTGAGAGGTCCCCCCCAGGGATAACCTTAAAATCCTTGCAATCTTTTTGAGTCCTCATTCTTAGTAATATGTAGTCAATCTGGGTCTTTACTCCACCACTCCGATAGGTGATGATGTGGTCATCACGCTTTTTGAAAAAGGTGTTGGCCACTGCTAACTCATAGGTGATGGCAAAGTCCAGTAGAGCCTTGCCCTCATCATTTCTCCTTCCATAACCAAATCCTCCGTGGTGGGATGCATAACCGTTAGTGTTTGTTCCCACGTGCCCATTAAAGTCCCCTCCAATCACAACTTGTTTGCTCTGGGGTATCACCTGTATTGTTAGGTCTAAGTCCTCCCAAAAACTGGCCTTCTCCTACTGTGTGTGTCCTATCCGTGGGACGTATGCACTTATGATGTTTAACATCTCCCTGCCTAAAACTAACTTGATGCTAATAATTCTATCGCTAGTCCTAGTGACCCCTACTACATCGTCCCTAAGGGAGCTATCCACCATAATACCTACCCCATTTCTCCCCCTGACTTGGCCCGAATACCATAATTTGTAGCATAACAACTCCCTTGCTTTTGTGCCCACCCACCTAGTCTCTTGAATACACAGGATGTTAATCTTTCTCCTAGCCATCATTTGGGCCACTTCAAAGCCTTTCCTGGTTAGCGTGCTAACATTTAATGTCCCAATTCGCAGACTCCCCTCCCCTCGTGAACTTCCTTGACCCGTTCCAACCCCATTTAGAGATGGCCTCACGTTTTGAGCTCCATTGTTGATAAGGTTCATAAACTACATGCTCCTAGTCGCGATTGTACACGTAAACAATCACCAGAAACAATGATATACCAGACCCAGCACAAGTAATAGGAACAATATTAAGAGCACCGAATAAAGAAAGGTCAGGGATTCAAACTTGGGGCCGACCGGTTTTACAACCACCCTCCTCTACTATGACCAACTATTATCATGATTTTCTCTTATCTGTTATTATTAATTGATTTATATTATGAAGTCAATTTTATGATTATAATAGATAAATTTCTTTTTTAAACTTGCATCCAAATACTTTATTATGTAAAAAAAAAATTCTGCACTGCACAACCAAACACTTCACTATAAAAAGATATAAATTTTAAATGAACAGATCTTATTAAAACAAATATACTGAAAAAAGATAAGCTAAAATAAGTTGAACCAAACACATCCTAAGTATCTTCTATAAGAAACTAGTGATTGATTTTTATTTTAGTGAAAAATGCTGACATGATATGGGGAGCTTCTATTACATTTCAATGGAACTTTTTCTCTTAATCTACTAAAATTTTGCTATGTAACTGATATATATTATTGTAACCATGAATTAGCATTTTTTGTTAAAAATTGTTTGGAATCTTACAAAATGCATTGTATTATGGGATGGGGTGCCTTGACGACAAAATTGTCAAACCTCTTGGCACTTTATTATACATATTAAAATGTCAGAATATTTAGGTAATAAATATTTAAAACTTAAGATAGATAAGTGATAATTTTTCAAAAAAAAAAACCTATTTTTGTAATAATAAGAAGAAACTAGTTTGAATAAACTTGTAAACATTATGACTAACTAAGTAAGAGCTTATTTGATCAAAATTTTTTTTTTTCATATTTAAAGGTGTTTGATATGGGAAAAAAAAAATACTTTTAAATAGAAGAAGAAGTTTTCTTTTTTGTTTATAACTAGTGACATAAAAATAGTACTTATCTTTTAAAATAAAAACATAGAAGTTAAAATGTTTTCAAACAAAATATGCCAATTAAAAATTAACAATTACCTTTCTATAAAAGTGTTTATGCTAAAATTGCTCAAAAGAAAATATAGTTTATGAAAGCTTGGCTAGATGGGCTCCATATACAATCTACTTTAAGCTTAGTTGCAACGCAGTTAGTAAAATATGAAACGAGAATTAAACAAAATATAAAATGCTTGTGTGTTATTTGACTCTATTTATAAAATTTTAGGTTAAAAATTCGTTGACTTATAAAAGATTTATCCAACAACAACAACAACAGTCTGAGTGCCACAAGGGCTCTCACGTAAGGAGGGTCCCGGGGGGGGGGGGGATGTATGCAGCCTTTCCTGTTTCGGGTGCTACCCTGAAGGGAGGCTGTTTTCAATAACCCCCAACCTGAGGAGCGTGTCATCATGGAAGCATAGTAGTCTATAAGCATGAGAGCAACATAGTATTAGAGCAACACATAGCACAAGCTAAGCATAACGAAGCAAAACTCAATGGACGGTAAAAAATAATCAGCAAGTGTGCAAGTGCACAAGTGATCAAGTACACAGATAGGCAAGTAAGTGCACCCATACATGCGCCAACGTGGAAGTGAAGACACCTAGAAGCACTAGTGCAAGCAATAATTAGACCCTCGTATAAGCTACTACATCGGTTATCCTTATGCTAGCCATCCATCGAGCTCTAGCTTTAGGTGGATGAGGTCCTGTCGGATCATCTTTAACTATCTTTTCTTTGGCCTGCCCCTCCTTCTCTTCCTTATCGTAGTATGGGATTGTACGCATCTCGGGACTGGGGCAGTGGGCGGTCTCTTCCTAACATGACTGAACCACCTCAAACGTTGCTCTCTTAATTTTATCCTCAATTGAGGCTACGCCCAATTACTTCTTATAACGCCGTTCCTGATCCTATCATTTCTTGTATGTTCGTACATCCATCGCAGCATCCTTATCTCTATCACTTTCATCTTCTGTGTATGATATTGTTTCATTGGCCAACACTTCGCCCCATAAGACATAGCCGGTCTCACTACCGTCTTGTAATATTTTTCCTTTAGCTTTAATGGGAACTTTCTATGACAAAGTACCGTGGAGCCCATCCTCTATTTATGCTAGCCTACTTTAATGCGGTTGTTGACATCCTCGTCAATTTCACCGTTCTGCTGAACCATGGAACTTAAGTATCTGATTATATTCGTTTCTATAACAACTTTTTTAAGATACTGATAGAGTGAAAAGAAATCTAATTCTGTTAAGGAAATTTTTCAAGAAACCACCTTGCTTTTTTATGCAATCTTATAAAACCATTTTAATTTTTTAGGGTTATTTACCCCAAAGGTCCCTATACTTTTCTCATTGTGTCAATTTAGTCCTTTGGTCAAATTTAAATTAAGTTATTGACCTAATTTTTAACGAATATATCACAATGGACGTAATACCCTATTACAGATTTACTCATTGACTCAATTGATTCAATTCATGGCCAAATTATTAAAAATTTCATTACCAGTTTAACATAAATTTTACTTTAAAGACCAAATTAACACAATATTATTTGTACAGGGACCTTTAGTGCTAATAGCCCCTTTTTTATTTTCAGGAAATTACTTTACTTTTACAAAAAAATTGCAATATCACATCTTACGACAGTTTCCATTAACTCTGTTAGTCCAAGTTTTGCATATTAGGCTTCCTTTGACCAAAACATTATGTTTAGTATTATTTAATTCAATAATTTGCCAAATGACCATTATAACCTTACTTAAAATAAGCTTTAAAAAAGAAAATCAATTTAATCTATTTTTTCTAAACCTCTGAAATTAATTTTTGCTCGGCTCGGCTTATTTACTAAACGAGGCTGGCTCAGTATCAATATCATTTATCTAATCGAGTCGCATATCTGTGCTCAGCTCGGCTCATTTACTAAATGCGATTGGCTCGGTATGAATGTCATTTAAACTTGATTAGTTGGCGAGCTGGCTTGTTGAGCTTTATAGACTCATTTATAAGTCGGCGGGCTCATTTACTAGGCTCGTTACGCTCGTTTATTAGGTTTGTTAGACTCATTTATGATCATTGTTACTTGAATTGCTAGAAAAGGTAATAAAATAAATTATGCATGGATATTAGAATAGAAAAACATACCTATAATTCAGTTCTGTAATTCTATACAGCGGTAAAAAATAATACCTATAAACAAGCTAGTTTATGAACCTATAAACGAGCTCGCTCCTGAGCCTCTCTAACCGAGTCGGACTTGGTTTGATTTGGCTCATTTATTTAAATGAGCCGAGTCAAACCAGTTTGCCAGGGGCTTGGCTCATTTGCATTGCATCCCCATACATATACGTCATTTTTAAACGAAAAACAAGAGTACCTGTTTAATACAATTAATTATACGCGGATTTCACTATGGCTTGGTGAGCCTCAACTATTTCTCCGAAACCGAGCCGGGACCCGTTGTGATCAACTGAGCCCGCGGACCATGATTTTAATCCTACCCGATGCAGTTACCACACGTCCTCTTGCGCGCCATATACTTCTCTTCGCCTGCCTCTCAAGTCCCTTCGCTTTTCTGTCTTTCAACTGGAAATAAGCATCGCCTTCTCCGGCGTCACATTGATTGATCTTGCAAATCCGATGATTTTAGGGTTTCATTTTCGGATTTGGTTGATCATTAGCTTACAATTGGACTTTTGATCCCTTAGAATGGATTATTGTGGTCTCAATTTACTAATTAACGGTGAAAATGCGATTCGTCATTCGGAGAGAGAGAAAGAGCGACGGAGAAGATGATTATCAGTATCTGTGGTGAGTTTTTTGGTATTTCCACTGTGGGGCTCCGATAATACTTGTTAGGGCCTACCCACAAACACCAAAATCCTAAATCATAAGAGCAATCACAAACGAAAGGGGATTAAGAGTCAAATCAAGAGCATTGGATTTGATGTGGTTCAGCTGAAACCTAGAGGGGAGCACAATAGATTCACTATATTATTAAAAGTTCACATGAGACGTATTAACGTCAATCCTTTCTCAATCCTAATGTTAACATACACATCCCAATGTATATATAGAGCCTCCCACACTAAAACTTTAGTGTGTCATGGGCCTAAATTAGATTGACTCAATCCTCTATCTTATAAATAAGGCCCAATACAACCGGGCTCCATACATAACTCAACATCTACTCCCTTTTTTATTGTTATTCGGATAAACGTTGTGAATTGTTGTTGAAATCTAAGTGGCTAAGATATGTTGAAGTGGAACTAGGCTTCTATTTATGAAGCATATGTGAGTTCTGCTCGCTGACCGCTCATCCCTTTGGCCTTGGTTGGATTCATTAGAACTGATTTCTAGTTTTTGGACTGCTTGAAGACGAGCTCGACCTCTTAGTGTTGGAGGCATATTCTTGAGGCTCGCTGTCTTTTCTTGAACGCATCTCAACACATTATTGAAGATGAGTTGGACATTGCTTATTGGACGAACTACTAGTTACCATGCGTCCGACTTATAAAGTGCTTCCCTGCGCGCTTGCTCACCTTGATCAAATTATCCTTGGATCTTCAAGTTTTTGACATCATTGAGGGTCGCTGGTGGAGGTTTTTGCAAGTTTGCAACGGAGCTCCACCCGATATGGGATGTTGTTGACTTCAGCCCTTGGGCTGGTACTGCAGGCTGCATTAGGTGGATGGGTGACCCTTTAGGGAAATTTACCACAAAGTTTGTTTGGAAGATGATACAGAGTAGGATAGAGGAGTACTCCGCTCATCATCTACTTTGGTTTCCATTCCATGTTTCAAAGGATTCCTTCCTGCTCTGCGTAGCCTCTCATGAGCAGCTTTGGACCCGTAATAAACTATTGAGACATCAGACTCGAAGTGTTCAAAGCTCCTATGAGCTACGTGGTTCAGCTGATGAGAATCACAACCAGCTTTTTTCTACCTATCCTTTTCTTGCATTTGTGTGGAGCCGGGTTACTGCTCATACTTAACTTTGATTGGCCTGTGCTTTCATGGTGTGAGCTAGTTCCCTGGGCCGAGAGACGTCCCAAGGGTTGTGTGGTCGATTGTGTCATTACTCGTCTCTGGTTCTCTGCGACTGTGTACATCCTCTGGTATGAGCATAACCTGAGGATCCAGCTTTCCCAGTCTAGGCCTACTGTGGCTATGCTTAAGGGGATCACGGGGCTGGTTACGGAGTTGTTTACTTGCAACTTCTTCATTCCAAAGTACTTATTGCCACGCTCAGCTGCTCCAGCAGTAGGGTATTGAGTCCTAGCTTGTCTATTGGTCGTTTGGTCATGTTCTGGCCAACTGCTGCTTGTTCCTTTTGTTGTTGGTGTCTTTGATGCTTCCATGGTTGCTGTCATATGACATTTGATCATTGTTGTTGGCTTCAACCGTTCATTGGGGTATGTACCTCATACACATTTACATATTCATATTTCTATATATTGCCCGTTGACTTACAAAAGAAAATTTAGGGTTTATTATCTCTATAGTATTTACCCTTATAATTATTAGTTCTCTGATGGAGCATTACATCTACCCTAGTTGTTCACTACTATATTTTCGGAGTACATTTGGGGAGGAAATGAGCGTACCTTTTTTTGTTAGCTGGAAGTCATTTTTTCCTTTGGATGAAGAAATGATAGTTCTATGGGTAGACAAATGCATTCTGATGAGCATTTAGACAATCAACTTATTAAACTGCCATTTGTTCGTACAGTTCTCCATCCAAAAAGACTCCTATGTACCGTTGAACCTGTATTAATGTCTCTTGCATAATTATCTCCCATGGTAATATGGTATAATTTCATATAGTTAATGACGGTCCATGTTTCTAATGAAGTCTTGCAACATACATGCAAGCAACAATTAAGAACATTATCCTAGTGGCAATTATTCTTTTGTAATTCCTTTGTGGAGAAATCATCTTGGTCCTTCATCTTGGATTATTGTAATTTCGTAATCTTGCTTATTCTGCTGGGCTGGATTTTGGATATTATGTTGTCCACGGGCTGAATGAAATAAAGAACAATATAGCTAAAAGAAAAAGGATTTGGTTTCTGTTTCCCTTACAAAAAAAGGTCAAATTGATTACCAACCTTATGATAGGTCACTTAAAACAGTTCAAACATGCTTAAACTTGTCAAATGGAAATAATTTTAACTCAACTTCACTTTACCTGAGCTGCAGATCGCCTATATGACTTTTGGTTCTGCCCAGACCTGAAAAATATAGAAGTAGCCTCCGCGTAAGAGTTAAGTTCACCAATCAGGTGACGTTATAGCTCAGTTCAGTCACCATAAATATTAGGAGCGTCCTCCCCAAAACAGAAAACTATTGCTTTAACTATCAATGTCAGTATAACTACAACACTGATATTGTTCATTTAGAAAAGTTTTCAGATGCAATCGATCGAGTTCTTTTTTTCAATTTTTTTCTTGCTTTACATAATATTAACATAACCCAAAAATAAAAATTAACACATGCATTTGATTGTGAAAAATGTGTGATCAATCGTGCGAAAAAGGATGAGATACTCCCAATATGCCATTCCCCTCACCTCAAAAGTGGTAGGGAAATTACTTTTAATAGGGTACTAAACTAGCTTCAGGACATGTAGCGAACAACTTAAAATTGATTTCGTCCTTATGAAATAGTCTTGAGGATACAAGATACAATGAAACCTTACTTTAGAATGCTGCAGAGAGAATGAATTTCTGAGATTTAAAGACTAGAGAATGATATGAAAGCAATATGTCATCTTGAGAATGGAGTGAACTATTTATAGGAATCAAGTGTCTCTTTAAAGAGACACATCTCTTCCCAAAGGACTCAAAATTTTTTTCTAGAGGACACAAGAAGTCGCACCAAATAACAGGTAAAGTTGCCTTGTATGTCAACACATAGAGCTGCGTGTCGACAAACAATCTATTTTTCTGGGCACTGTTGTTTTCTGTAAAATGTGTGTCAACACACACACACTATCCAGTGAACGGTATTAGAATCTGTGTGTTGACACACAACATTCTATATGTCGACACACACCTCGTCTAGGTCAAAATACTTTAGTTTGAAAATACTTACAACAAAAAGTGCCACATAGAGATGCTCTAGCACCTCAGCTAAAGACATCTAGTTCAATTTTGGCTGCACGCTTTCTTTCCTTTGAATAAAAATCAAGTCGAGCATTAATTCAAGGGCATATTCAAAGAAATTCTGACCGTCAGCCGGAATGGGTTGTGGATTCCGAATCCAAAATTAAACCTATGGATCTCTAGGATTGGTATATTTATTGGTATATTATTCATTCATTTATATATATATATTATTCCGCGGATTTGGGGCGGCGAACTCAATGGAGTCAGTTATAGCGATCCTGCTACCGTGCAAGTAATTCCCGACATCTCGTAGAAAAAGAGTATAAACAAACAAAAAAAGCCTCTCATAATTTTTCCTAATTTTTTTCTGCAATTTCTTTTCCGTCATTACGTCCTGCAATTTGTATTTGAATTAACTGTGAAACTCTCCAGCAGAAATGCTCGCAAACTGCCAACCCAAACAACCCCCAAGTAACCTGCCTGTGTCTAAGTTTGGCTTGCCTTTCCAAAGAATTTCGCCAAAAAATAGTTGGCTCGCTTTTAGGGTTTGGGGCCCTCGGAAACAACCTCACTTCAGGGTAGAACCCTAGAAGGGTAAGGTTGCGTACATTTCAACCCCCCGCGGCACCTTGGCGGGAGCGTTTAATGCACTGGATTTTTTGTTGTTGTGTTATTGGGTTCATTGGCTATTAAGAAATGATGCAACATCTTGTATTATGTTATGATTATTCTGCTGAGTAGAACTCCGTTAACGCACTGTTGTGATGCAACGATAGCCCCCCATTGCCTGAACTTTGCGGTGAAATGTAATGGTAGTCAAAGGTTTAAGATATTAAATTTACACTCTAAAACAAATTTCTTCAGACGTCAAACTTAAGAGCTGAGCATTGGCTTAGCACGTCTTATGGGAGTCGTCCTCCTTTTCTAATCCTGGTTAAAAGAGAATCTTCCAAACTAAGATCTCTCGTACAGAGTCACTTGTTCTGATCACATTTTAAGTTGAGGAGTTGCAGAAAGCTATAGGTACACATGCTACCTAATCTGCTTTGTGTTAAACAAAATCATATGTGGGTTTCTCCCAAAATAATCTCTTTGACCTTCTTTTGGAGCAATGACACAGCACACCGTGCCAATTGACCAGTCTTTGCTGGATATGGAGTAGTGGTATCCTGTTGAGATTAAGGAAATGCGAGATAATCATTTGTGTCAGGATATTCATAGACTTCCTGATGCAACACTGAAGAATAGGTTTAATGATAGTAAGTGCCATAATACTTTATTAGATTTTGTTGGCTATTTGATAGGATTAAAATAAAATATATCTTTTTAGCTAATAGGATATTTCATTTATCATTCTTCTGATAAGATTCCTCGGAAACAGCCTAACACCTTGAATGGGTAAGGTTGCGTACATTCCCCCCCCTCCCCCCCCTGCATAGGCATTGTGTCGGTTGTTGGGAGTTGTTGTTGTGCTGATAAGATGATTTAGTTGTTTTTATTTAGAGAAGTAGTTTCCTAATTAATTTCAGTTATTCAATAAAATTTTACTTTTTTTTATAAATATAGCTTCATAATTCATTTTTACTCAGTTTTGAAAGAAATAAATTTGAGTTTTGTTTACGAGTAGTAAGTTGCACTATATCACTTTCTTTCACATGTGTTTGGACATCACTTCAACTTATAAACTGTCCTTGCATTTGATCCCTTGTATTCCACGAGTCCATCTCTCCCACTGCATGCTTTCTAGGCCAAAAACTATATCTACCCATTTCCAAATCAAAGTTTATACGTGAACAAAAAGAAATTAAGATCCGATTAAAAAAATAAAAAAGAAATTAGAGATCTCATTTTTGCTTTGAAAATCAACTCTGGAAGAATGAAATTTGGAGGGAGTATATATGCTTAGATACATTTTAATAAGGGCAATGTTATTGCCGGGGCAAACTTGTTATTGCTAGAGCAAAATCGTTATTTCCGAGGCAATTTTATGGCTTTCATTTTTGTAAGCTACATTATTGTTATGACAATAACAATTTTCACTCTGGCAATAACAACTACCTTTAATAACTCGGTTAGGTTCCTAATTTCCAGGCCAGTGATAGATTAACTTTTTGAGTGGTTATACTTGCTAACATGTCTTTTTCTAAATACCAATTCTCAGGCTGCGTCATGCCGTCATGCTTCTGTATCCACAATTTCAGGCTGGGTGCATGCATGGTTCTTCTATATATTTATTTACAGGCCAATAGATTGGCGCAGGCATTCATGTCTTTTATTTTTGGGGTTTTTTTTTTTTTGGATAGGTGATCGTGAATGGAGGAGAGGGATTCAAACCTAGGACCTCATTTCCTAGGGTCTTGACCTTGATAGCTCTTTGCACCACTAGACTAAGGCCTCATTGGCAGCAAAAGCGTGTCACGAACCTAAGTCAGTGACTTGGATAGTTTTGGGAAAGAGAGAACGAGAGAGAGAAAGACAGTAGAGAATTAAGAGAGAGTTAGAAAAAGAAGAGAATTTAGAAGTTAGAGAAAGGAGAGAGAGGGAGACAGCTAGAGAAGAGAAAGAGAGAGAGAGATAATTTGAATTTTCACTTGATTACTTGATGCAAAATACAAGCTTGGTACATGATTATATAGAGCTTTTGGAGTGAGACACAACCGGCCACCCTAGGCCCCTAGACCCCCCTACTAGCCCACATTTAAATTAATGCTTCATACAAACTTACAACACAAGTAATCCTTGCCTAAACCTTGTCCCCCCAAACCGGCGCCCAATTCAAATTCAAAACTAATTCAAACTAATTAATTTCACAATTTTTACATTACATAATTGATACAAAATAACAAAAGCGAAAAATAGTGGTTTGGTTCTTTGGCTCGTGACAATCCCCTTCCCTTCAAATAATCCTTGTCCTCAAGGATTAAAGCTCAGAAATTGCTTTCGAATGAAGGTCCAATCTTCCCAGGTGATGGCGTCTTCTCCCATGTTCTTCCATCGGACTTGAACTTGCTTCATTCTTTGCTTGTTGCGGGTTACGGTCCGTTAGTTGAGGATGGCTTGCGGAGTGACTTCGGTTTCATCGTTCTCATCAATTTGAGGAAGATCCGAAGTGATGCGCACGTTTTCTCCTACCTTTTTCTTCAACTTGGAGACATGGAATACTAGATGGATCTTGGAACCTTCGGGGAGCTCGAGCTTGTATGCCACTTCTCCGATTCGGGCTGTGATTCGGTAGGGTCCATAGTAACGGGTGGCCAGCTTCAAGTTTCTTCGAAGGGCTATGGAGGTTTTCCTGTAAGGTTGTAGCTTCAGATAAACCCAATCACCCACTTCAAAAATTCTCTCGGTTCTTCGCTCATCGGCTTGCTGTTTATAGCGTTGCTGCGCCGCCTTCAAGTTCTCTTTCAATAAACAGATTAAGTTTTGCCTCTCATTGGTGAAGTCCTCCACATCCCCGGATGTGGAAATGCAAGGAATGTCAAGGGCAAGGACCCTCGGTTCATAATCGTAGAGAGCAAGGAATGGTGTCCCCTTTAATGAAGAGTAATAGTGACTGTTGTACCAGAATTCGGCCAAAGGAAGCCATTGGGACCACTGCTTCGGCTTGTGGAGAGCCATGGCTCGGAGGTAGCTCTCAAGGCACCGATTAACCTGCTCGGTTTGCCTGTCAGATTACGGATGGTAAGCACTACTCATCTTTAACTCGATTCCGGCTAGGCGCATGAGTTCCTTCCAAAAGAGGCTTTGGAAGGACGCATCTCGATCTGAAATGATGTCCTTGGGAAACCCGTGAAGTCGGTAGGCATGGTCCAAGAACAATTGGGCCACCTTGCTTGCGGTATATGGATGAGTCAAGGCGATGAAGCGAGCGTACTTGGTAAATCTGTCCACGATCACCATAATGATGTCCTTACCTCCTGATTTGGGAAGGCCTTCAATGAAATCCATACTAATGCTTTCCCATGCTCGGTTGGGCATGGGTAAAGGTTGTAGGAGCCCTGGATAGGCCACGTTCTCATGCTTGGTGCATTGGCAAGTGTCGCACCTTTCTACCCACCCCGGAATGCTTTGCTTGAGGTTGGACCAATAGAACATGCGTTTGACCCTCATCAATGTGCCAAGAGTGCCGGAGTGACCCCCCATTGGAGAGTCATGAAGCGCCTGTAGTATCTTTTCTCTCATACCTCCTTCTTCCCCGACATAAAGCCTCCCTTTGTACTCGAGGAGGCCTCCCTCGAACGAGTAAGGCTTGTTGCTTGTTGGGTCGAGGATGAGTTGTCCGATCAACTTGGCGGTATGGGCTTCATTGTCGTAGCTTTGGGCAAGCTCGTGAACCCAAAGGGGAACCGAGGTAGTCAAGGCGGCATAAGCGGCATTGGGCTCTTCTTCATCCCGCCTAGAAAGTGCGTCGGCGGCCTTGTTTTCAACTCCCTTGCCGTACTGGATGCTATAACGGAGGCTCATCAACTTTGACATCCCCTTGATTTGCAATTGTGTAGTAACTCTTTGCTCAAGGAGGTGGTGGAGGCTTGCATGGTCTGTCTTGATTATGAAATGATGATCCATCAAATAATGTCTCCACTTCTCAACGGCCATGAGCACCGCTAGAAGCTCTTTCTCGTATATCGAAAGCCCAAGGTGACGTAGGCTAAGGGCCTTGCTAAGGTAGGCAAGGGGCCGGCCTTCTTGTGAGAGAACTGCACCGATCCCTACCCCACAAGCATCGGTTTGAAGTACGAAGGCATTGGAGAAATCCGGAAGTGCAAGGACCGGAGCAGTTGTCATGGCCCTTTTCAAGGCCTCAAATGCTTTTTCGGCTTCCTCGTTCCAATGGAATACCTCCTTGTAGCATGCGAACTTGAGGTTGGTGAAGTCGAATGTCACGAGCCCATATCGTTGGAGCCAATCTACCCCAAGGACCATGTCACTGCCTCGGACTTCAAGTACCCTCAAGTCATCAACGAACGTTGTGCCTTGGACCTTCCACCTCACGCCTGGGCACTTTTGATAGCTAACAAGGCTCTCCCAGTTAGCCACCGTCACGGTCATGACAACGGTTGGCACGGTTTCGAGCTGTGTCTCCCGAACCACGCTAGCATCAAGGAAACTGTTGGTAGACCCGCTATAGATCAAGATGCTTATGGCCTGTTTCTTGATTTGTCCCTTCAACCTCAAAGTGTTGTGCGTGACTCGGCCCGAGAATGCATTTAGAGAAATCTCCATGGCCCCATTTTCTTCCCCTTCGGTTTGCTCCTCAACCGCAGCTTCCTCTTCTTGTTCTTCATCGTCAACCTCTTCACCCTCCATGCTTTGTAATGTTTTCTTGCAAACGTGCCCTGGAAAGTACTTTTCGTGGCACTTATAGCATTGGTCGGGCTCTTGTTTAGGTGCGCTAGACCCGGCATAGGCGCTGGCACCGGACCGGGGGCCGCTGGGCCTTGACACGGTCCCTTGGGACTGGGCCGAGCCCTGGGGCACTGTCGAGGACGCTGTTCGGCTGCTCTGGACGGGCCGGACACTGAAGCTGGGTCGGGCGATCGGTTTGGTGGCGTTCTTAATTTCGGTTATGGCAACTTCTTGGAGTTTGGCCTGGTCAAAGGCCATACTAAGGTCGGTAGGGCGGCTAGTTTTGACGAAAGCTCAGATGGCGGGCTTGAGCCCACTAATGAAACTCGAGCCAAAGTATGCCCCGCTTAAGGTCGGATGGTGGATTAACATCCAACTCTTCAACTCTTCAAATCTCAAGACATAATCTTCGACTGGCCTGTTTGGAGACATTTTACTAAATTCTTCCACGATGTCTTGAAGTGAACGGTCCCCAAAATGTTTGCATAGCTCATTCATAAAAAATGGCCATGTCATTTGACGGTGTCTAAGCTCAAGCCCATGGAACCATATGTCCCCAAGCTCATGAAGATGGCTTGAGGCATATACCACCCATTCATGCTCGGGCACTTGGTACCAACGAAAATATTTGAGGCACTTACGAATCCATGCTCTCGGGTTCGTACCTTCAAACTTTGGAATCTCGAGCCTCGGCATGTGGGTGGACAATGTACGGTTGCTCCCATGGCTTCGGCTAAAATCTCCTTCTTCCATGACCCGAGGTGGGACACGGTTGGTTCGTAGTTCCGAGGAGTGTGCGCGTGGCGGGCGGATCCCATCTCCGGTCCTAGGATAATTCCCGGACCCTCCTTGTGCGGTAGCTTCATGGGCACCCACGGTTGGTGCCACGGTCTCGATTTCGGGCCTCTTTTCTTGGGCCTTTGCCAATCGACCAATGGCTTCGGCTAGGGCCTTAATGTTGGCCTTCATCTCGATGCTAGTTCGGCTTTGTTGCTCAACATGCTCCTCCAAGCGGACCAACCTTCCATCTACGGCATCGACCCACTCATTGGTCTCGGTATGCCCTGTTGAAGACATGCTTCTTGTGATAGCCATCTTTTTTTTTTTTTTTTTTTTTGATTCGGTTTTAACCGAATGGGTTTTAAGGATAGGATATGCCCTCTTCGATCGGAAGATGGCTCTGATACCACTTTGTTACGAACCTTACTCCGTGACTTGGATAGTTTTGGGAAAGAGAGAACGAGAGAGAGAAAGAGAGTAGAGAATTAAGAGAGAGTTAGAGAAAAAAGAGAATTTAGAAGTTAGAGAAAGGAGAGAGAGGGAGACGGTTAGAGAAGAGAAAGAGAGAGAGAGATAATTTGAATTTTCACTTGATTACTTGATGCAAAATACAAGCTTGGTACATGATTATAGACACAACCGGCCACCCTAGGCCCCTAGACCCCCCTACTGGCCCACATTTTAATTAATGCTTAATACAATCTTACAACACAAGTAATCCTTGCCTAAACCTTGTCCCCCCAAACCGGCGCCCAATTCAAATTCAAAACTAATTCAAACTAATTAATTTCACAATTTTTACATTACATAATTGATACAAAATAACAAAAGCAAAAAATAGCTGTTCGGTTCTTTGGCTCGTGAGACACCAACAATAACAACAACAACAATAAACCAAGCGCCTGAAAGGCTTCCGCCAAGGTAAGGTTTGGGAGGTGAAATGTATGCATCTTTACCCCTTATTTTTCCTACCCTGAACGGAGGTTATTTCCATTGGCATTTTAAACAAAATTAATTTGTTAAGTTAGTCCTTGGTAATTAATTGGTGGTTCATTTGCAGGCACTCAACTACTTCAGGTTGAGGGTCCCCGGAAACAGTCTCCTTTCCATCTGGAAGGGGTAAGGCTGCATACATTACCCCCCCCCCCCCCCCCCGACCCTGCTTTCTGCGGGAGCTGCAAGGCACTGGGACTGTTGTTGTTGTTGTTATTGTTGTTAATTTGTTAAGTTAGCAAGGTTAGGACATTTGAACCTAGGACCTTTTGTCCTAGAACCACAACCTTGATACCACTAGACTAAGGTCTCATAAACACATACATTCATTTTGGTCCCATTTTAGAACTAGACTTATTTGTTACAAAGTGTCATTTCCACTCACTGGAAACGATTCTTGCATTACTCTGTGCCAGCATTAATTCTCATACTCTCACATGGAGTAGAATGTGAGTTTAATCTAGAGTGCAAATCCAGTTGCCTTCTGTCAGGTACTGAGTTTGTTGTTATTGTTGTGTAGGTAGGTTCATTTATACTTCACCTAGTTCATCGGATCAAACCAAAATTTTGTGTAGGATGACAGTAGATGGAGCCAATGCTGTTTTGTTGTGGATGCTATCCTCAATAATGACTGCTACACTATCAGATACTTGCGAAGATGAGCAGAATCGATGCTGCAAGCAGAATCCCTGAAAATATCTGTAAGAAAGCAATGTCAAAACAAATTTCTGTATGCTTTCCTTCTGTCCCCACAACTTTTGCTTTATTCTCATGAGCACATTCTTGGTGAATAAAAGGGGACCCTCATCGAGAAGGTCCTGAAAGCAGCAAATTCCTTGACACGTCATCCCCTTATGTGTCTCAAAAAGTGAATTGCATTTATCTTCATATTCACTGTTACTATCTACTTGAAAGCTCTGTTAGTAAAATGCGGTAGGGAAATTAAATGAGATCTAATACGTACGTGTTTTATACGGCTATATACACAAAAAATTTGGTCAAATGTCCGTTGCCTTATAAAAGTAAAAGACAATGTTATTCACAATAGTTATATCAGAAACATAACACATAGTAAATGATATATTACAATAATAATTTGAGAGTTACAGAGATTAGTAAAATAAAAAATTATGAATATTTAATTTAGTTGTAATGCTTATTGGCTTTCGTGCTACCAGGTTATCAGGCTACATTACTGCGGATAAGCGGATAAGCTTTTCAGGTTGGGGATCCTCGGAAACAACCTCCCTTCTAGGCAACCCCTAGAAGGGGAAAGGCTGCGTACATCTACCCCCCCAGACCCCGCTTTTGCAGGAGCCCTTGAGGCATTGGGTTGCTGTTGTTGTTGTATTTAATTTAGCTGTAGATATTGATTACTTTGATATATTTATTTTTTAAACTGGAAAAATACCGATACATGTTATAATACATGTAATATACGGATAATATCAAGAAAACGTTCATTTTACCACATTATTTGCAATGATACGTAAATGCCTTTTTAAGTAGGAAAGTACATATACGTGTTCAAAATGTGTAGTATACCCAAATCTTTACTAATGGAGCTTGAATGCTCTAGCTATTGTTATCTGTGAATGAAATTCTTTCATATCCTCAAGGAAACCAATTATGGCCTTACATATTATTTGAAGTTTCAAAATATTCTATTATCCATTGAAGATTCAGAACATGGTTACTTGTTGTCTTTGTTCTATCATTTAAAAATGTGGTTATCATTTACTGGGACGAAATTGGATAATGCAGTACTAGTTGCCAACAAATCTCAATTCTGATGCATCTTTATCAACAAGATGTCTTTAAATTTTCCTCTTGATAATGACAAGATGATAGATGTAATCTCGTGTCTTCCTTTTATAGAGAGTAGGTTATGGCCAAAATCTTGTGAATTGAAGCTAACAGCTATGCTCAAACTTGTTGGAAAAATCCACAAATGAAACACAAGCGGAAGCATAAATTAAACAAAATCAATAAAATAAGACACGAGATTTTTATGTGGAAAACCCTCTCTTAACTGGAGGGAAAAACTACGACCCAATCGGGTATCAACCTTTCATTTTAGAATTACAACCCCAAATTGTAACTAAAATTCAGTACATCAAACCTCACTAATTTTACCTCTCAATTTTCTCTCTCTTCCTTCTTTTTTTCTCTCATCCCACACTTGAGCGCGCTCCTCCTCACTTTATATCCACAACTTAGCCCCCTATTCAGCCATGACTTAGGGGGCAAGCAACATTTTCTTGGTTTTCTTTTCCTTTCCTAATTTTCTTGCCTTTTTCAATTTTTCTTTTCTATTTTAAACTTAACAAAAGAAAAACCAAGACCAAATAAAAAGATGGGTTGGACCCAACAAAACTCTAAGCCCCCAACCACTAATCATATCCATGGCGAGTAAACATGCATTTTGTTCTAGGAACAGGCTTGTAAGAAATTTCAATAATTATAGGATGAGCATAGAGATTTTGGTTGCAGTATGAGTGTCAAATTTGCTTTTAAGACAATGAAACTTTGGCTCACATTGTGAAGATGGTCAAATTTTATTAGTTTTGATCTCATTGTTCCTCAAAACTTAGTATATCAGTGTATGTCATTGCGGAAAACAGAACTATTAGATTCTACCCTGATTTTTCTTTTCTTTTTTAGTACACTCTCATACCTGAGGGAGTTTAATCTTCTCATACTGCTACTTTCTTTTAATTTCTTATGCATTTTCTGTTGTATCAAATGCATGCCTAGTCGCTTTCTAGATCAGCATATGTTATATGAATTTCCACTAAGGTAAACTGATATTTCATATAAGACAATGATCTTCAAAATGACTGCTACAGAGCCTTGCTCTACACTCCATTGTTATTGGGAAAGATACTCTCTTTTGGTGCCATTTGTTTACCATGGTAACAAAAGGAAATTGCTATGATATCGTGTGGTTTTATGAAGAAGTAAAGACTGAACACAAAAGTAAAGCGATTAGAGATTAATTGACCATATGTAAGGCAAGGGTATTGAATGAATAGATTTTCATTGGAAATGTTTCTCAACAAACGCTAGACCTAACCATGAGACTGGAGTACTTGCACAAATAGCAGGTAAAAGATAAAGGTGTATGCAAGAAGAAAATCAAAAGCTTGCCAACATTTTAGAAATTATGGTTATGACATTATTGTGAAGTGTTTCAACTTTAACTATAGCTATGTTGTGCAGTAGGGAAACATAATTGAGATGTTTTTGTAGTACGGAATAAAATTGATTATGCATTATTTTGCAGAATATGTATGCTTTTGTGTGTGTCCACAATAACAATTATTACCCTATCAATAATAACATCCTATTATCAACCTCCTTTTTATGCAATGGATCATACATAATCTCACCCATACAATGACCTAGACACGTGGACGTCTCTGGTGCAGCTGGGAGAATCACCTGCCAGCTGTCATCTGATTTCTGGTTTAATGTTGTAAAACTTTATTGATTTGAAGTGAAAAGAATTGCTGGTTCCATACTTGGTACCCACTCAATGGGCAGGTATAGATGTTGTACAGGTTGGAATGCTTATCAACATAGGAGACATTGATTGGGGAAAGAATCACAACATATTCCTGAAGGTAACATGATATCATATCCTGATCCTCCTCCACCAAGCCCTTCCTATCTTTTAATTATTTTAAAAAGGGGTGATGTGATGTGACCACACATTTGCAAAAGAAAACGTTGGCGAAGATCAGGTGCATTTTTGTTAAAAAACAAACGTATCATGTATTTTGCCCTATTAAGTATCTTTGTATACATATATTAAATATCTTTATATACATATTAAGCATGTTTATACACATATATATTTATATATAAAGATACTTAATATGACAAAATACATGGTGCATTTGTTTTGAGCCTTGCCCAAAAACAATGGAGACTGCAATTGGGTTTGGTTGGCAAAAAAAATTTTTGTTCGTTTGTCCTAGTGTCTTTTGTGGAAAATAGAATATTGGAAAGTGTTTAGGAATTTGGAGAACATGGAGGAGTGTCTTCTTGATTATAAAGGAAAACTTGGAAAATAAGAAACACAGTTGCCAGTTTCCAATACCAAGGGAAGAAAAAGAACTCATTTTCCTAGAAAATTGGAAAATTGCATTCTGTTTAATCGATATTTCCAAGGAAATGCAAGGATTTGGAAAATTTTCCAAAAAATGGTAATTTTTTTGTTAAATGCATACAGTCCACATGCGTCTGAGAGGTCTGATTTTCACTTTTTTCCTTCCTCACACTTTTTTCTCTTCTTCTTACTCCTTTTTTCGTATACATTCTGCTCAAAGTTTCAGGAAGAGGAAGAGAGAGAAGAAGATAACATGACAAAGAATGTAAGGTAAAGCTTTCATATCAATCATCATTTGAACTTTTCTCTATCCATTGTTTCTGTTTTCCTTTTCTGGTTAGCGTTGATTCTTACTGTTGCTGGTGTTTGCTCATAATATTATTATTCCCCACCATACCCACTAGATTATTGAACAACTGCGTCGTATCCCCATTAAAGTTCTCTTACTTATAACCAGTATCAATAAATATATACTCAGTGCAAAATATGGATGCAGAATAATTGGTAACAGGGTTATTCTTTTCCTTTTTCATATAAAAATCAGTTTCACTGCTGTATGTTTCAAGGTTAAGCCTTGTTTCAGCGCATATTTATTTTAAAAAAAATTGTCTTATCGCATCTATGCTTGGTATAAACATCAGGAGGCCCTACTTTTTTGAGAAAAAGATGTATTAAATAATGGAACACCAGGTTCAAGTACCTTACCTCTTGAACTAATCCCTTGGGGTTATTGCAATCTATTGGGCAAAATACCTAGGAATACAGTTCGATTTAGATACCAAATCAAAATTTGAACTTAAAATGAGAAGAAAAGGGAGAAAGAGAAACAAAGACATTGAGATTTACATGGAAGACCCTCGACTGAGGGGAAAAAAAAAAACACCATGTGTAGAAGGATGAAAGCTTCACTAGATCTGGAACAGGGAACTACAAGCAGTCTCACCAACTATGTATCTTTCTTCATTCTAGGAAAAAGCCCTACAAGGATATATATATAGTGAGAGGTACACTAGAAACCCTAAAAATATTAGGTTTACTAAGCAAATCTGACCCGCTAAACAAGGTCCATACCACTTTAGACATCAGTCTTGGCCTACAGTTTCGGGCCCAAAAAGGGCATAGTCCCTCCACTTTTAAATCCAAACTATAAAGATCAACCCAGTACAACACTATCCCACCTTTAGCAATAGATCATCATCATCATTACATTTATTCTTAATTCCCATTAAACTTGTTTAGCTATATTTTTCCTCTGTATCCCTCCTCTAGTTATCTCTAAGTAGATCCTCATAGACACAAATCTTTCCATATTACTTCAACCAAAGTCCTCATTGGTTTATGGTCTACCTCTTAGCTTCTGATTCCGGTAATCTTTTCCGATAAATATCTATATTTTCTCAGCGGGTTGCTTTGCTAGAAAATAGAGAAAGTATATTTAACAAATTATTTAGAAAATACAGATAATCTTAGGGGTAATGATGCATATGCCAATTCAGATTAGAAGGAAGAAAGGATTCAATAGTCTTCCTTTAATTAACTTGCTAAGCTAAGAAGAACAAAATAACTCAATCTTGGAACTATAGGAGAGAAGTCAAGAGAAAAGTAAATACCAAATTTTTCATAGAAGGAAAAGCTTCCCAAAACTGGCTGATTACATGCCCTTTGTAAACCTGCTCTCCTACTTGCCTTACAACTCTTTTCCTATGTGATTTACAAAGCTTAAACAATTAGAAAAGCTTAAAAAATAAACCTACGCTAACTAGGATTCTAGTCTCTAGAAGAGAACAAGAAAAATGTGCATAATCTAAGGCAGAAATTGAAATCAAGCTAAATTCTGAGCTTCTGGAAGTGCGTGCCTTCCATGTGTGAACTTGCCAACTGTCGCTACTCTCCAAGTCACTTGGCAAGTTGACACTCCGAGGTTAAAACTCTGTCTACATGAGGTAGGGGAATTGTCTGTCCTAGACTTAGTATTTCGGCTGCTTGTGTGCCCTCATTGTCTCTAGTTTTCCATGGCGACTAATAATTTATGTTCGTGGATGTGAATCATGTAAATCCGATGTTGTTATATTAGAAAAACCCCTAAAGGATTTGATATCAGGTCTTATGAGTATGATGTCATGTGCAAAAAGCATGGTTTTGAATCGTAGTTGCAATTGAGGTCGTGGTTGTGGAGTTGTAAAAACAGGGTGTCATAGATGTAACGCAATCTATCATGGTGGTTGCGGGTGATTGGCTATTGGCTACCATTATGTGACATACTTACTGGCCTTATTTAAATCCATGGTGAAGAATTTGGTCCAACATGTATGCTTCAGTATCAGGCCTTTAGAGATAGTAGACATATTCCACAATGGCGCTTAATTAGTAACAGCTTAGCCTGTCTGATATTTATTTTGGAAAAACCTAGTTAATGTGAGCTTACAACTTTCAATTCCATGAATACCACAACAACAAACCCAATGCCTGAAAAAGTTTCTGCCAAGGCAGGGTTTGGAAAGGGTGAAATGCATGTAGCCTTACCCCTAAAGAGTAGAGGACCCTTGGCCCATGAATATTGTTTAAAAAGCCTTCCTGGAAAGGATAAATACCACACTACTCCATAAATATTGTTTAAAATTAATGTGATCTGCTCAGCTTATTCAATAGAAAAAACCCCTCAACTATTAATTTGTCCTTTAGGCTCTCTACTTTAATTTCTTTTGTTTATTTTTTCCTTGTATACTTCTACTTTAACTGCTTCCAATTTTTGAACTTCATAAAAAACCCAGATTTTTTTTTGGGGGGTGGGGGGGGGGGGGGGGGGGGGGGGGGGGGAGTGTTGGCCAACTAAACGGCACCACACCTAAAAGTTGAAGGTGGTGGAGATGAGAATGTTGCGGTGGAGGTGTGGACACATTAGGAAGGATATGATCAGAAATAATGTTTGTCGGAACAAATTAGGCTTAGCTCCCATTGAAGATAAATTGCGGGAGCAACATCTGCAATGGTTCGGAAATATGAATAACTAATAATACAAACTGGAAGAGAGGTAGAGGTAGGCTAAAGCAAAGTTGATTGGAGACGATTAGACATGACTTCACCCAGCGAAACATAACTGAAGAGATGGGCTTAGATAGTGCAAAGTAGTGTCTAAGAATACATGAGGCAGACCTACCTATTTGCATTAGACATTGCCCCTAGGTTTGCATGTTTGTTGTTATTACTGCTTCATTTGACTTGTGCAGTGCTTGTTTGCATTAGACATACTTTTTTTCATCTAACGGAATAATTTGACAAAATATGGTTCTTTTTTAGGGTTGGGGACCCCTTGAAAACAGCCTCTCTACAGGGTAGCACCCAATGCAGGGTATAGGAGGATTGCTGGGGGCTGCTACATTCGTGGGGACAAGGTATAACAGAAACCAGTAGTGAGAGAGTGTGCCTCTAACAGAAATTACTGAAAAGGCTGAATTTGGCTATGATCTTCAAAATTTAATTCAAGATTAGAATAATATTAAATAGTTAATTTTTCAATAAACTAATAAATATATATTTTGAATTCAATATATAACTAGTTATACAGCCATGGGAGGTCCTAACATCTTCGGTCCCCAAGCGAACATTTCAAGTGCGACACTTCGTATATATTAACTTTTTTTTCTTGACAACATAGTATTAATACAGCAAATTATAAAAATTTTAATCATAATGTTTATGAATATTAACAACTGAGACTTAAAAAAAAATAACCCGTAAAATTTTGCGGACCCCAACACTGGGGTTATTTGGTGTTATGTGCAGCCCTTTATACAACCTAAGTACATATATCATTACTAACGTTCAAATTGAGGGTCCTCGGACACAGCCTTCCTTTAGGGTGCCCTAAAGGGGTAAGACTGCATATGTCCCCTCAGACCCTGCATTGGCGGGAGCCCTTGAGGCACTGAGTCGTTTTTGTTGTTCATTTTGTAACCCTCAATATCACTTTGATTGTATTGAAGTTATATTTTTGATCACTCATTTACCCAATTTCAGCAAAAATATATAGTTCTGTTGTTGATAGAATTAAAAATTTGAAGGAACTGTAACATTGGATTGAGTTGATACGTGTTGATAGATAAGTAGAGTGTGATGAAATTGAAATGGAGTAACTTGGATTCCAAGAAATAGTTCATGACAGTGTATGTACCGTTTAAAAAATTCTACACCCTCAAGATTTGTTTTTAGTTGTGTTTACTTTTCATAAGTGGGCTGTCATTTCTTGAATATGTTCCTTTTTGTGATTAAGAGCTTTCAATAATTTCAACCCTCCCATAAAACTATTAACTAAAATTCTAAGAATATTTCACTATTTACCATGCCCTTGTTTTGGGAAAGAAAATTAAAAAAAAATTAGTTGCTTTTGCCTTTTTGGGATAAATTCTGCCTTTATGTCACAAGATTACAACTAGAAATGGCATATGCCTAGTAATTATTTTTTTGGCTTAATGAATCATTGATATTCTTATTGTTATTATTCCAAGTAGGAGGGTTCTGACATGAACCGCTAGAAATTGCGGCCACCTTAGTATCATTCTTTTCAGGTTTGTGCTCTTTTTTATGCTTTTTCCGCTGTCGGCATAAAGTGTGAAGATTTTTTTTTCTTTTTTGCATGCTAGCCTACTCACACTTCGACAAATCTCAAGGCTCCATACAACACTCACTTAGAAGTTTTCTAATTTTCTGTTTGGTAAAGTTGGGGCCCACAGACTTGGTGAGTTGCTCCAATGAATTATTTATGCCCAATGGGAAGATTCGAACACCAAACCATGACGCTTTACGAAGCACCGGGTTAAAGTGCCTTGCCACTTGAGCTAACCCCTCGGGTTATAAATTGCGCAGACATCTGTTACATAAATGCATATAATTTTTTTCATAAATTACATCCAGGTTTAATGAATATTTTTGCTCAACTTGGAAAAACTGCTTAATTACAATTTAGAGATGGATATTTATTCAAATTTAAGGCAAACAGGGGCTTAAGATTCGCTGTTTCAATTTCAATAGCTGAGCTTTCCCCCAGTTATAGTATGATTGATGTAGAACTATTTACTCAAAATTAGGAGAAAAGTAAACCAATCTAATTGTCCTGCCCAAGATCTCCATGACTCCATGAATACCTTCTTTTAAGTTCAGGAGATTTGTTTTTGATTTTCAGGTATTACTTATTTGGCTATCCGGGTAGTCCTAAGGTACCAAACTGGATAAGGATATTGTTATTTAGGCTCTGTTTATTTCAGAGGAAGCCTTTTTCAATCTCACTTTTGTAATTTCCATGTATAAGTTAGTAGCATCTATTACCTAAATGGAAAATGGTTTCCTCCAAAGGGGTGAAGTTGCCTTCTCCTCAAGGAGAGGGGAAGACATTTTCTTTCATGTGTCAATGAACCTTTGCCATTATAATCATAGATCCTATCTTACTTCAACCTCAACTAGGCCAAATGCGAACCTTGTATATATATATATATATATATTTATGTCATGAAGTTAGTTTCTGTAGACAAATGATTTTAATAAATAAAAAAATATTTTGACTAAAAGTATTTTGTAAAGAAAAATTGTGCCAACAACCAAATGGAGCCTTAAATATGTACCTTTTGCATAGAAGTTTCATAGAATCATAAAGATTAAAGGATTTTAGTGCATTAAACGCTGATACATAATTTCATTTTTCAGATGGAAACAGAAAATCTATAGAATCTGCAGGTGCTAATTTTCAGAGCTGAGGAAAAGGTAAAAATAGGTTCTTCCCTTCATGATATTTCCCCTTTTTCCTACCAATAAAAGTTGTAAAAGCAAAATGCCATATGCCACCCCCACATTTGCCTCCATTACCTGTTGCTTTTATCCCCATCTCTATCACCCCACAATCATTTGAATGTGGCCCCCTATACAGAACACATAATCAAATCAAGGTTCGTGGTCGCGTAATGGTTGCAGTCGTGGTGTCCCGCCTAGGGGTTGGGTTCTTTTGGGGATTATAAGTTGCTTTTAAAGCATGTATTTGCAAAAAATTGAATAAATAGTCATACAATTATTGATTTTTATGACCTTTTTTGACATATTTAAATATACGTAAGAAAAAGCATTCGGAGAACTTTCTTGGAAAGGATCTTGCTAAAGCATCGTCACACAAAATAGTTAATAACCGGGATCAAGACAAGACTACCAAACACAAGAAGGAAGTTCACAACCACATCTAGCCATCTAGTCTACGGCTGTGTTTTCTTCACAGAAGACGTGATTAACTAATGGAGATTGAAAGGGAAAAAGAGGGAAAATGGGTAGAATAGCCTTATGCACTCACACTAAGTAGCCCTGTGTTTATAAAAATTAGAATCTTAAAATAATATTATTGATCTAATTTACCCATTGGCATAAATCACAATGGTCTATATATATATATATATATATATATATATATATATGGAAAAGAGGAGCTAGAGTCAAAGACTCCTAAACTACTATTTTAATAATTAAAACATGATAAGATAATGAGAAAATTCTAGATAAAGTCAAATTCTCAATGCAATCAAAATCCATCCTGATGTTTCTACTCCTGTGGGAGTTATATTTCAAAATTATTTTGGGTTCTTTATCATTAACTTTATGAGCACAATGAAAGGAAATTTTTGACATCTTGAATGATATTCTTGATCTTCCATGGAAGTTTAATTTCCCTTTTGAGAACTTGAACAATGACATCATTCTACACTTGAAGATGAATTCTTCTATATTCTATCCATTGTCTTACAAACGTCATCTCTAGCTGTTGTAGCTTCAGCAATAAGAACTGATGAAGAAAACAGATTCCTAGCTCTTCAACAACCATTTTCCCAAAATGATCTTTGATAACTTTATTTAAACTCAAAACCAATTTGATGCGATTTGACTTAGGATCCACCAATATAAGGTACGAAGCCATGGGCAATACATAAGGGGATGCCCTTCCCAGATCCCCTTTAACCCCATTCCCCGACGAAGGTGCGATTCAATCCTAGGTCTTGGGCACCACCTCCAAACTTTACCAATTGAACTAGTTGACACCTTCACCAAACAAGTACATAATCACTCAGTATTTTGCTTATGATCCTTCCCGATAAGCGTCGGAAGCCAAGCAAATGAGAATTTTCCCATATTGTTACTGCAATTGGAAAGGCTCCATTTTACCATATTTTCAATATATAAAATACATCTAGCCATAATAGAGAAAACACTCACCAAATTGGCATAGAATACTCATGAAATGTTCTGATGGAAAAGGCAAAGCTTTTTCCTCGCATTTTTTGGATCGAGCCTGAAGGGGTTAGGGATCCCTTGGACCCTTTAGGGTAGCACCCTGAAGGGGTAAAGCTGCATACATCTCACCCCTTCATACCCTACTTTGGTGGGAGCCCCTGGAGCAATGAGTTTGTTGTTGTTGTTTTGGATAGAGCTTGAGAAGAGGCTAGTTATTGGCTGGGATGGGGCTTCAGGGCAGCTGAAGAACAGAGAAATTTTTTTCCCTCTTTTCCTAGTGTTCATTTTTTCCTGTGTGTCCATGCTTAGTTGAGCATCATATACATTAGCTACAAGTTGGCTGTGCAAAAAATTCCAAAAACCACCTAAATTTTGTGTACGGTTTCTAAAGAACACCTAAAATTTCTAATTTTTCAATGTTACACCTAAACTTTCCAAAATTTTTCAACGTCACGCCTTAATATAACGTTGTTAACATCTGTTAGTTTTTTCCAGCATGGCATTCTAAAAAGAAAAGGAGAAAATAATTAAAAAAATTCACATTTAGATGTAAAGTTAAAAATTTTAAAATATTTAAATATCTTAAAATTTTATAAATATTTAAAAAATAGTTTTTATATTTTAGAAAGCGTCAATAAAAACTAATGGATGTCAACAGCGTGACATTAACTTGTGACATTGAAAAATTTAGGTATGACATTGAAAAATTATAAAATCTAGATGGTTTTTTAAAACTGCAACTAAAATTTAGGTAGTTTTTAGTAAAATCCCTAATAAGTTTACATATAACTATGTTTATTCATATGATTTAGTATATAATATACAATATATATGCATTATGTAGGTCATTATTGTTGTTGTATTATGTATCATGAAATGACTAGTTCAAAATTCATCACATAAAGGCTAATATGTTAAGTGACAATCTTTATTTGATTCCGTGATCCAAATGCCCTCTATTTTATTTTGTCGTCTTCTCCTTTTTTGGCTTTTCTCACTTCTATTCACTATATAAACACTCTTGGGTCTGGCCATATGAACTACACCTCACAGCCTCAACTGTACTTCTACCAAAGAGAACAAAAGAACTGACCCTCACCCACAAGCAAAAACAACTTCTCATTTGTTTTCCTCAATGGACAGAAATCAGTTTCACCGACAGGTTGCTCAAATGAGGCAGTCCCTATTTGATCAGGTTGTTTTTCTTAAATCTTTTTAGTGACTTTTAATTGTTAGTATAAAATTATTCATGAGTCTTCACATAATAGCTTAAATATTTTGGGATAGTTGGTTCTTTCACATGATATCAGACCCTCTCTGATAAAACAGGTCTCGAGTCAAATCCCAAACATCCAAATGGGAATGCGTTAGGATATGAGGTGGATTTCTGCAACATTCACGCTTCAAGCCCAATGGGAATTCATGTCAAAGGACATGTTAGAGTATAAAATCATTCTTGGATCTTCATCTAATAGTTTAAGCTTTTGGAATGGTTGGTTTATTCAAACTAACTAGAGCCATATCAGGAATCAAAACACACCGCATTTTGGCGATGTTAGTGGCAATTCATATGTGCGAAGGGGCTTTGAATTCGCTTTCTAAAGTTTACCATTACAGGGTTTCCTGGATGAACAATTTATTCAGCTAGAAGAATTACAAGATGAGAGCAACCCCAACTTTGTAGAGGAAGTGGCAACACTTTTTTACAGGGATTCTGCAAGATTGCTGGCCAACATAGAGCAGGCAATGTAAGTGTATTTTGATGAAATAATAGCTCATGCGCATTTGCAACAACAATAACAAACCCAGTACCTCAATGGGCTCCCACGAAGCAGGGTCTGGGGAGGGTGGGATGTATGCAACCTTAACTCTTTAAGATGATACCGTAAAAGGAGGCTATTGATGAAGGCCCCCAACCCTAAGAAATAGAAATGAAACAAATAAAGCAAGAATAAAACATGCAGACAACAATAAGGCAACAGTAGTAGCATACATGAAATCTTAGGGGTGTTGTGAACTAGCTTTGTTGTGCTTCTCTATCCTAAACCGCTATGTCAACTAGCCGTATTTTCACCCACCACTTAGTGCTATCTAAGGTCATCTCCTCATTTAGGTTTAGGTGGGTGAGGAATAGCTCATACCCATATATTTTTTCCTATTTCTTTTTTTGGTTGTTGAGGACTCTGCATGCGTATACAATAACAAAGTCTCACATTAGTGTTGTAACAAAACAAAGATCAACATAAAGTCTAGTTACTCCAAGGGCTTGGCTCAACTAGTAAGGCATTTAGATCTAGCGTCTCATGAAACATCACGTCTGAGATTTGGATCTTGTTATTGCATGCAAACAATTCTTCAGGCCCATCCGTTGGGTCTATGGGCTGGGCTGCACATTGACCTGGGCAATTAATTAAGGTGCGCGTAACTATTCTAGACACCTCTAGTTACTGGGAAAACATGTTAGTGTAATGGGTCACTCAATGCGAATTAGTTTGGGAATAAAACCTCACTTGAACTTATATGTGAACTTCAGATACGCTAACTCCTTGATCAACACTTTGACCGAATAATTTCACATTGGCATTTCAAAATTTTGTTTGGAATCAAGCTTACCATACAAGAAAAGTGCAGAATAGTAACATAATGACTGAGTTGGACTCTGTTTCTGTACAGGGAAAGGAATCCAGTGGACTTTGCTAGGTTGGATAACTACATGCAGCAGTTTAAGGGTAGTTGCTCAAGGTAAACACGAAAAACAGGAATATGGTTCAAATTTTTTTTTTTTTTTTTTTTTTTTTTTTTTTTTTTTTTTTTTTTTTTAAACTCAGGTAAGAAAGAAGCGTTAGAGGCATTTTCTAGAAAGGGTCTGCCCTAATGCATCAGCCATTATATAAAGCCTAGATTCGGGCTAAGCTGAGAAATTGAGTTGCAGAGCCGACATTATGGTTGTACTTCGCAGTCAGTTGCTGAATTAGCCTCCCTAATGCAATGGTTGAAATCAACTACTATGAGCTGTGCCTGCTCTGCAACGCAATCAACTGCCGATTATGGCTCATTGTATCATGTTCGCAAAGTCAATCTAGACCTCAAGCAACCCTAGCAGTTGCTAAGGGGCCCCAAATTTTAGGAGCCCCTAAATCGTAAGGTCCTTAATTTGGCAGAATGAAATTTCTATTTTGTAACTTATTTGATTAATTTATATTGCTAAAGAAGATATTAATATATATATATAAAGAGCCTTGTTTCAAAATATTAGTTTCGGGCCATAAAACACTTAGGACCAACCCTACATGTTATTTTGAGGGAGCATGTATTTTGGGTTTTTATACCAAGGCTCCATTTGGTTCAGTAGAAATCTTTTTGCTTCTCATTTCTAGTATTCTTTTACATAAAAAATAAGCAACCATCGCTAAAGGAGAAAATCAGTTCTCCATGGAGAAGAAATTGACCTTCCTTTAAGAAGGGAAGTTGTTTCCTTTCTCAGCTTAGAAAACCTTTTTCATCATAATCTTACATCTCAATCTTGCATCAACTTCTAATGGACCAAACACAAATCTCGTATGAATTTATATAATTGAATTGATTTTCCAAACTAGATAACAAATAAAGTTTGAAGAAAAATATGTTTTTAGTTGCAACTATTTGGGTTGTTTATGCCTTATTATGTTAATTTAGTCCATGTACAACTAAAATTGTAAGTCCAATTACAAAACCAATGTTAATCTACTGTTGAACTTATAATGCTAATTAGCACTTGGATATGCTTCTACATCAAGAAATTAGCACTTGCAATCTTTTTCACTAATTTCTAATTTAAATCATAATCTATAGTAAAAAATTAGCATAAATTTTAAAATTGGACTTGATTGAAACAATTTCAATTGTGTAAGGATTAAATAGACATAATGAACAAAGTAGAAGAACTACTGGCGTAAATAACCCAAACTATTTAGAGGAAAAATATTTTCCGGAAGCTAAAGTTTGGGAGTTTATGTGATGGCAGCATCGGAGCGAAAAAGGTGAAAAATGAATGCAATCAGTTCAAGGAGTATTGTAGGGCAAGGAACACCGATGGTTAATTTCTCTGTCTTTTTTTGTACTCCAAATAAAGATTTTTTTTTTTTTGTTTTTTGTTTTTTGTTAAGTGAAATATCCAAGATTCGAATTCGATTTAGGTACCAAACGAAATTTGAAAAACAAATGAAGAGGTCATGGAGAAAGAGAAATGAAGACACCAATATTCACGTGAAAAACCCTCAAAAAGAGAGAAAAACCACGTGGCAGAGTTAGAGAACTTCACTGGATCAGAAATGGAGTATTATAAGATTTTCTTAACGTCGTCTCACTCTTCTCTCTATGTTTCTCTCACTTAATGGACATAAACAACTTTATAGCACCACAAAACAAAGAGAAACCCTAGAAAAGAAATAGGTATAACAACCCAACCCAAAATAAAAGGTTGGAATCTGTAAAAAAAAATCTGA
This sequence comes from Simmondsia chinensis, assembly GCA_018398585.1. Taxonomy (NCBI): domain Eukaryota; kingdom Viridiplantae; phylum Streptophyta; class Magnoliopsida; order Caryophyllales; family Simmondsiaceae; genus Simmondsia; species Simmondsia chinensis. Next base: position 5,468,666 of record JAGTTD010000021.1, on the reverse strand, counting down.
GACATAACACAACATTTTTTTTTTCTCTTTTTAAGTATGGTCTTATCAGCTTTATTCTACTTCTAATCTTCCTGAAAATGGATTATCAAAGTTCTTTTTTGTTGGGTATCATCTATTTTTTTTATGTTTGATCACTAACATTGTTTTTCAAGCCTTTTGAGAATCTAATATGACCACTGCGTGATCTGCAAGTTATTACTATATAATATCTTGACGCTTCAAATGGACAGAAACAAAGAAAATTTTTAGGATCTGTTATGTGTCTTTTTCTATTTGCAACTTTTAGTTTTTTTGGAAACTAAAAACCATATTTTAGGAATTATAGTTTCATTAATTATGGCATTTTTTAAGCTTTTATACCGGTTTGACTAAAACGGAAAGCAGGAAACCAACAAGATAAAACATATTTTTAAAGCCTAATTTTTAATTTCTCAATAACCAAAACTGCAAATAGAAAATAATAATAGCAATATCTCAGAGGAATCCTCCCTTTTTTTTTTCCTTTTTAACAATAGTATCTAGCTTTTTGATATCTATGTGGTGTGCGTGCGACAAGCAGGTGTATGAGGACACTCCAACAGTTGAAAAGAGAACACTCAACACTCAAAAGGAAGCTTGAAGCCTACTTTCAGGTCTCTATTTTAAAACCTTTTGAAAAATAGAAAAAGAAAATATAGGGCCTGTCTGATATTGCTTTTTTTTTTTTTTTTATTAACTAGAGGTTAGGTTTTGTGAACATTTGTTTTGGCTTCTATTGTTAGTTTTTACCCAAACTAGAACAAACTAAAACAAAATAAAAGGAAAACAAGAAAAAAAGAATGTTTTTAAAATAAGGTTTTTAGTTCTCAAAAACTAAAAATTGCAAATAGGAATAGGACTATTTACATCATTAATCCATATGCTTTGTTTGTTCTATCAATTTAGTCCATGTGCTTTTAGTTATGTTAAGTTATTTCCTGTAATATTGAAGCTATTTCAATGAAGTCCAGTGTTAAAAAAATATGTTTTTTTGGTTGAAATCATAACAAGACATTCACTCTTTGTAAAAGTTGACCCTTTTATAGACACCCAATTCATGTGGAAAGCACATGTAAGTGTTACTTATTGTTAAAATTTCTACCATAAATTAATATTAATTTCATCATTGGATTTGATTGAAATAATTCTAATTGTATAAGGACTAAGTTGATACAATTGAAGGTGGACTAAATTCATACCTTAAGCAAAGCACATGAACTAATGACACAACTAACCTTAGAAACTAATATCAAACAGACCCTTAATTTTCATTTGCAATACATATGTTTTGAGGGTAATACAAAAGAGGGTACCAACATGCCGTCATCGTATCCCATTAGAACTCCGAAGTTAAGCATGCTAGGGCGAGAGCAATAGCAGGATGGGTGACCTTTTGGAAAGTCCTCACCCTCAGGTTAGGAGCACTCAGAAACAGCCTCTCTTCAGGGGTAATATCCTGAAGGTGGAAGGCTGCGTACATTCGCTCCCCAGACTCTGCTTAAGCGAGAGCCCTGGGGCCACTGGGTATGTTGTATGTTTTGAGGATAACGTTTTCTTCTTGTTCATCTATACAGTTGGCAAGACAAGTTGGGCAAAGAGAGACGGCGACGCGGCCACGCTAGAGTATGAAGCCAGGCTGCAAGGCTTAAGAATGATCCTGTGATGATCGAAAATGTGATGTTGAATGGTGTTATGTACTTTAAATGGTAAATACTATCGAGAATCACCGAATTATTACTTGAAACAATGCGACTCTAAACTTTCAGTTTTATCAAACACATCCCTTCAACTATTATTTCGTATCAATCAAACCTTGTTTACAATTTCGTCCAAAACACTTTGTTAAGAGCCAAAATTACGTTTATATCACTTGATTTGTTTGAATTAGACAACTGGGTTTTAAATTACATGATGTTCATCCAATTTGGTTGTTGATGAAGCAAATCTAGCAGAATTGAAGTACAAAGTCTAATTAGTATGAACTGAAAAGAGGATATTTTTAATGATATTGAAAATTAATGGGGGTGACTTTGGTTACAATGAATAATTCTGGAGGTTTTATGGTATTTATCCTACTGGAAATTCTCCATTTTGGAAGGTTTGGCTCATTGGATTATGTGATTTGTATTAGCATAAGCTACACATATGTTTGACTTGTATTTTATATGTTGTGTCAATTTTATCTTTTTTTTTTTTATTATAATTGTGTCAATTTACTTTCCGTGTAATTACATTAGGTAATTTAGGCCTAAAGTAAAATTGAACTTAAGCTAGTGACCGATTTGTTAACAATCATATTACTAGTGGTTTTAAAGTGGGCCAATGGGGGTGCTTGTATTGGGTCACTCACATCTGACATTATTGAGCCACAAAAGGATTAATTAGCACAATTAAAAATAAATGTTAAATTAATATAATGGACAAAGTACGGATATTTTTGGAGTAAATAGGGCTTTATTTTATTACCATAAACTACATAACTTTTGATCCAAAAACAAAAAGAAACTACATAACTTTGTTCCTATTTTTCAAGCCCACCTTGTGAGAAAAAGGCTCTCCTATTAGAATGTATCCATTGACTCACCACCTAATAATTAGGAATGTCAATGGATTAAATTTGGATCGGATTATTCCAACGCTAAAAAAATTCGATCCAATTTAAATTCAAAAACAAACTCATTTATTTCATAAAAATTTAGTCCAAAGCCAAATTCATTAGTGAAACGGATGGCCGATTTAAATCCACAATCTATTTAAGCTAATAATAAATTGTAATATGTTATTTTAATATATATATATATATATATAACAATAATAATGTAATAACAATACTTTAAACTTATAATTGGACAAATTGCTATATCTTTTTTTTTTTTTCATTTAATATATATCAATAATAATGTATTATTAAACAATCATCTGAAAAACTCTTCACCATTAATCTTTACGCATAGATTTATTATATAGGTATTTATATTTTAATACCCCAAAGGTTTTAGAAATGATAAAAAGGACACTGACTTTTTTAAATTAATAAAAAGACCCTTAAATTTTTGTCGTATTAATAAAGAAACTCCTAAATTTTTGTTGTATTAATAAAAACTTCATTCTCCGGCGTGATAACATCAATTTCACTCGACATAGCTAAAGCGGTGATTACTTTTTTATTAATTCTTCGATAAAATGACAAAAATACCTTTCATTAACCATATTTTTAAACAAATTAAGAAAAATAGATAGTTTTCATATATTACAATATCTCAAATTTTGTGCTAATAACATAACAATAAGAATATCGTTTGATACTTTTGTCATTTTACTATAGCATTAATAAATAGAAAAAAAGCAGTTGCCATGTCAGCTCTGTCGACAAAAAATATCGCTATCATGCTGGAAAGGCCCCTTTTTATTAATACGAAAAAAAACATAGGGAACTTTTTATTAATTTAAAAAGGGCATGGTCATATTTATAGTTTCTAAAAATATTAGGTATTAAAATACAAATAACCCTTTATTATATCATGGTTTCATCAAATGAATATTATACAAAGCGAGCTCCACAATGTTCATACAACAAATAAAACGTTGGAATCTTTTTTGGCATAGGTTGAAGACTCAAAATTTAGTAATTTTAAAAATTTTATCCTACGAGCATATTTGGTATGAAGTTTAAAAAAGATGGGTAATCTTTAATGGTGCAATTATTAATAGGGTATCCATTATCCCATGAAATTTTTTTTTCTATCACCTTTTTTGGTTGTGCACTTTTAAAGAAGTAAACATTAACCTATAAATCTTTCATTATGTTGTGTTTGACTGGAACATACTTTTTTTTATCTTTTATGTGCTAATTTATTTTTTGTATTATTTTTTAATTTTTTAGAATTTAATTATAATAAAATATAACTATTTATTAGAACATTGAACAAAATCACCCTTAAATAATTGACGATGTTTTAAATATCTAAAATATAATTTCAAAATTATTAAAAAATTAGATAATCTTTAATACAACACCAATGACCTATCCCCACCAACATTGCTATTGTTGCCGACCTCTGGTCAGCACTAACATCACTATAGTAGATATCTCCTGCTTTCTATTCGTTTTTTCAATATTTAATGTATTTTTTTAATCTTGAAATATTTTTTAAGTACTTAAAATATTTTTGTAAATATATACAATATTTTTCTAATATTTAAATATTTTTAAATTTTTTGATATTTAAATATTATTATATGTTTTTAACCATTGAATTTTTATACATATTTTTTATAATGTATATTTAGAATATTTTTAAATATATAAATATTATAATAATATTTAAAATATTTTTTATATATTTCAAATATTCTATGAATTTTAAAATATTTTCCTAAAATATATTTTTATAACATCCAAATTTTCCAACCAATAAACAAGTTGAAAATTTTTCTACTCCTTCTCTTGTTATGGATGTTGCACTAGGAAAGGTAGTGCAAAGATTTTAACCCCATTTGAGGGTAAACTTTTTTATGGGTTAAATGTTAATAGTAAACCAAATTGGGTTAAAAGAAGTGTAACCATTAACCCTCGTTAACCCTATATTAAACATGGCCATAGTTAATATATTTTAGAGTCAGATTTTGGTCAGGTTTGGGTTGGGTTTGATGTCTTCCAAATCCAACCCAATCCAAAGCCCATTTACCAACATTAAATCTAAATCCATTTAAAATCACTTTTTACATCCAAATCCGCTATAAGTGGATGGATATCCAATAAATTCGGGTCTAATTATTATCCCTATTAATGATATGGCTATTCATGATTTGGTTAACCGTACTGAAAATTATTTGGTTAGGACTAACTATAAGCAAATGCTTAAAAATCTCTAACCATATAGTTACCAAAAAGACTAATTAACTAGTTTTTCATAAATAGTCATTTGGTTTGGTCATAACGAGCCATGGGTAACCGAAAAATAATGCAATGTCTCTTCTATGTTATGTGATCTATCATCCTTAATAGTTTGTAAGCATCCAAAAAATACCATAATAGCGAAATATACAATTAAAACATGAGTATATAATTAAATTTTAAAATAATGAACAAATGATATCTCATTTTAACAAATATATGAGCAAACAAGGAACACTAGGCTATGGAAAAATTTACGCCTTTCTTTATTTGAATTGCAAAATTGGAGTTTAATTGAATAGGCTATAGGATTGCTCACTTTTACGTTACAGTTATAATTAAAGAGATATGTTCAAAAAGTATAATTTAACAAACTACTTAATATTAAGGAAAATTGTTAGAGTATAAAACTATTCTTAAACCTTCACCTATTAATTTAAGCTTTTGGTATAGTTGGTTTTTTAACATGGAATCAGAGCCTTGTTGACCAAGAGGTCACAAGTTCGAATCTCAATAAGCCCACTTTCAATATTAAAAACAATTTAAACACAAGATATGAGGTGCGCATGTGCACTATCCACACTTCAAGTCCAATTGGCATTCGCGTGATGGGCATGTTAGAGTATAAAACTATTCTTAGACCTTAATATATCAACTTAACCTTTTGGAATAGTTGTATTAGGATATATTCTATTGATATTATTCTGATATTATTATGATAATATTCTGTAATTATTCCTGTACTCTTTACTATAAATATATGCATCAGCAATCCTATTGGATATGCTCCACAACTTCTATTCTCACATGATATCAGAGCATACCAAACCCTAAAAATTAATCCATTCTCCTAAACAAAAAAAAAAAGGGAAAAGGGGGCTGGTGGTCAATGAAACCCTAACCCTAACCCCAACTTCCCAGCGCCGCCGCCCTCGGTCCGTTCCCTTACCGGGCCGAACCCGCACGGCCCGCAACCCTCGCCGCTGCCGCCGCCGCTGCCGCTGACCCGGCAGCCGCTGCCGTCGGGCGCCTCGACAAGTGACGCTGGCGCCGCTTCCCCCTCTTCTCCTCCTACCCCGACATTGAAGCCAGCGTTGCCGCCCTACCGTGGTGTTTTCGCTATCAACAATGGCTGCCTCCTCCTCCTCTCCCTCTCTCACCAGTGCCGAGGCCTTCCCCCCTGTCTCCGACTCCCGCCGTGGCCTCCCGCCCCACGACTGCCCTTCTCCAGCCACCGCCACTTCCACTGCCTCTGCACAGTGGTCCCGCCTTGCCCCTATCGGTGTCTCTCTCCTCCGAGCTTGCTCACGGGTTTTCTCTCCCTTCTCTCCACTCCTCACATCCCGATCTGGCTACATCATCCACCATCATTGGTCCTCCTTCATCAGGGTATAATCTTGGTCTCCCGTTCTCTACGTAAAATTTTTCCAATTATTCTTCCCCTCTCATGGCTGGGGCGCGGAATTACGCGGCCTTCCCTCCCCATGTGAGCCCACTTTCCCCTTCCTCAATTACAAGTCTCGTTACAATTAAACTAGACACCCCAACAGATTATACAACTTGGCGAGAACAAGTCTCTATGGTCCTCCATGCCCATCAACTCATGGGTTTCGCTGATGGCTCAAACCCTTGTCCTCCCAATTGCATCTCTACACCTACGGCCAATACATCCCAAATCCTGATGCCCTAACATGGTCTTGTATTGACCAAAGCATTAGGGCCTGTTTGTCTGCCTCCCTCGCTCGCCCGGTCCTTAATGATGTTATACATCATCCCACATCTCGTGAGATGTGGGATGCTCTTGCTAAGCGCTTTCGTGATCACTCGCTTGCCAAATAATTTGACTTACACTCTCAACTTGTCACCCTACGTAAAAACAATAAAACCATGACCGCCTATCTCACTGAACTTAAAACCATAGCTAATGACCTAGCAGCCATAGATTCACCAGTTAACAACTGTGAGCTCCTTCACTATGCCTTGTTTGGCCTTCCACCGGAATATGCTACATTTACTACGTTTACTCGTCAATCATCCCGTTACCTACCCTTTGAACAACTCAAGACTGCATTATTAGACGAAGAGGCTGTGCTCTTTGGCATTCATGCTAGGTCTCACACCGATCACGCTCATGCTCTTGCCGCTACCAGTACACCGTCCGATTCCTCCGGGTCTAGTCGAGGTCGTGGAAGGCGTGGTGGCAAGGGTCGTGGACACAACAACAACAATCGCAATGGGAACAGTGGGGGTCGTGGCTCCCACGGTGAACCACCCCACAGCAACTCCGGCACATGTATGGTTCCTACTGGTGCTTTTCTGTATCCACAGTATTGGGGTCGTCATGCAAGTACGAATACTCGCCCACCTCATGATGGCATACTCGGTGCTAGTCCCTTAGTTTGTCAGATTTGTCATCAAGCTGGTCATGTTTCCTCTCTTTGCCCTCATCGCTATGTCCATTCTGACCTTTCCCAATCCCTCTTGGCCATGTTTGTCAGTGATACTGCTGATCCTACATGGTACCCTGACTCCGGGGCATCTAATCATATGACATCCAACTCAGGTATTTTATCTAAACAAGCTATTTATCGTGGTTCTAAATTAATTCAAGGTAGTAATGGGTCCTTATTACCAGTCACTCGTGTTGGTTTTTCAAAAATTCGCACTAAAGCGCGTGACCTTATGCTTCCTAATGTTATGTTGGTTCCTGGTCTCACATACAACCTCTTGTCCATTAAACAACTGTGTCGTGATAATAATTGTGTTGTTGAGTTTGACTCCTCTTCTTTCTGTGTCAAGGACAAGGCTATGGGGATGTCTCTCCTCAGGATAAGCAGTGAAGGCCCTCTGTATGGGTTTTCTCCTCACCCCACTGGACTAGTTGCACGGATCGTCATGGCTGAGCTATGGCATAGGCACTTAGGTCATTTAGGGCATTCTGTCTTAGATACTTTACGTACTCGTTCATTGCTTCCTGCTATTTCCTATTCTAGTTCCATAAAACATTGTCATGCATGCTGTTTGGGAAAATCACGTCGCTTACCGTTTTCACGTGTGATTCATTATAAAAGTTTACCTTTGCAATTATTTCATTCGGATGTTTGGCAATCTCCTATGGTGTCTGAATCAACTTTTCGATATTATGTGCTATTTCTTGATGATTTTACTGGCTTTACTTGGCTCTATCCGATGCAAAGAAAGGATGAAGTGTACTCCATTTTTTCGGACTTTAAGACCCTCGTTGAAAACCAGTTTAACCTCAAAATCAAATGTTTTCAAAGTGATGGAGGCCGCGAGTTTGACAATAGGCCCATGGCTACCCTTTGTCACACCCATGGCATTCACTTTCGTCTTTCTTGCCCTGATACTCCTCAGCAAAATGGAGTAGCAGAAAGAAAGCATCAACACTTAAGTGAAATGGTACGAACCCTACTTTTTCAAGCGTGCCTCCCCCCCTAAATTTTGGACTGATGCTGCTTGCACCGCTTGTTATATAATCAATAGGTTGCCCACTCCGATTTTACAAAACTTGTCTCCATTTGAAAAACTATTTAAAAAGGCGTCATACTACAATTTTTTCCGAGTCTTTGGGTGTGCTTGTTACCCTAACATCACATCCTGTACTCCTCATAAATTGGCCTCCCGTTCTGTCCTCGGTGTCTTCCTTTGGTATGCGGGGCGTTATAAGGGGTATCGCTGTTTAGATCCCACTAGTGGTCGTGTCTACACCAGTCAACACGTGCATTTTGTTGAGCATTTGTTTCCCTTTCCTGATATTGTGTCTAGCATGCATGCACCATCAAGCTCAGCCTCAACCTTGGTTGACATCCCGTTGCCTTGTCCTCTCCTCACACATGTGCATCGCACTCAGGTCCCGCTTGTATCGGGATCTCCTTAGGCGGTCCTGCCAGTGTTGGACTCCGGGGGCATCTCGACGTCCCCTACTGTCGTTCCTGCGTCCCCTCCCCTGCTCTCTTCCCCCGAACCTGTACCCGTGGCCCCCATGGTCGGGACAAGTGCAGGTTTCACTAACGGGGGCGCTCAACAGGACCCCATGCCTGGGCCCTCGGTGACCCCCTTGGATGATTCTTTGGAGTCCTCCCCTGCGCCTACGGGTGCTCCTTCTGTGTCCAATGTTCATCCCATGTGTACCCGCCTCAAAGATGGCATACGCAAGTCCAAACACATTCTGTCTCTTAGCTCGGCTGTAGTGGTCCAGGAAACTATATGTTTTCCTCAGGCTGCTAAGAATCCTCAGTGGCAGGAGGCTATGGTTGAAGAGTTCAATGCTCTCTTTCAAAACCAAACATGGGACCATGTTCCTGCCTCGCCATCTCAAAATGTGGTTGGTAGTACTTAGAAATACAAAGTCAAGTATAAACCTAATGGTTTCGTTGATCGTTTTAAAGCTCGTCTTGTTGCTCAGGCCTTTCACCAGTGTGAGGGCCTTGACTACTTTGAAACCTTTAGTCCTGTTGTTAAACCAACCACCATCAGGTTCATACTTGCCCTTGCCGTCACTTTCAAGTGGCCTATTCGCCAACTTGACGTCAAAAATGCTTTTTTAAATGGTTTTCTAAATGAAGAGGTATACATGCGTCAGCCTCCTGGGTTCATACACCTGAAGATCCCTACACATGTATGCCGACTGCGTAAGGCTTTGTATGGTCTCAAGCAGGCACCTCGAGCTTGGTTTCATAGGTTTAGCACGTTCCTTTATAGTCTGGGTTTCTACTGTAGTAAGGCTGATCCTTCCCTTTTCATACATCGGTCCTCTACTAGAATTGTTGCCCTCTACTGTATGTGTACGACATTATCCTCACAGGCTCCATCCCTTCGTTACTTGCTCGCCTTACTGCCTCCTTATCTGCTCAATTTTCCATGAAAGACCTTGGCCCCCTTCACTACTTCCTTGGCATCGAAACTAAATGCACTAACCATGGCCTTTTCCTCTCTCAACATAAGTACACCCTTGACCTATTAGGTTGGAATGACATGCTTGAGGCCAAACCTATCCAAACTCCCCTACCAGCTAGTGCGCAATCATCTGTGGCTGACGGGTCACCTCTTCCTAACCCAATCGAGTTCCGTAGTGCGGTAGGTGCTCTTCAGTATCTAACCATGACTCGTCCGAACACTGCATACGCGGTTAACCGCGTTTCTCAATTTATGCACGCTCCCACTACTTCCCATTGGCAGATGGTTAAACGCATCCTCCGCTACCTGAAGCTCACACCTGATCAATGCCTCATCATTGCCCCTGGCTCTTGTACTTCTGTTATTGCATATGCTGATGCTGACTGGGGTGGCTGTCCTGACACCCCTCGCTCCACCACAGGGTTTGCCTTGTTTCTGAGTCCTAATCTTATCTCATGGCATGCCAAGAAGCAGCCCATCGTGGCCAAGTCTTCCACTGAGTTTGAATATCACGCTGTTGCCAAGGTTATGGTTGAATGTGATTGGATCTGCTACCTAATGCGTGACTTAGGCTTGCGTCACTCAGGTCCGATACTCGTGTACTGCGACAACATCTCTGCAACTTACTTGGCTGCAAATCCTATCTCTAATGATCGTAGCAAGCATGTTGATGTTGATTTTCACTATGTCCGTGAGAAGGTTGTTAAGGGTGATATCCAGGTTTGATACACTCCTACCACTAAACATGTTGCTGACATATTCACCAAAGGGTTGGCTACTGTCCGCTTCTGCTACCATAAAACCAATCTGCACGTAGGCCCCCCTCTCATAGATTAAGGGGGCGTATTAGGATATATTCTATTGATATTATTCTGATATTATTCTGAGAATATTTTGTAATTATTTCTGTACTCTTTGCTATAAATATATGCCTCAGCAACCTTATTGGGCATGCTCCACAGCTCCTATTCTCACAAGTTGGTTCTTTGACAAAAATGTAAAAAGTATGCATTTGGTAAATCAGTTAAAAACAAGGAAAATCGCAAACAGTTACCGCTATCAAACACCACTAATTTATTTGGTTCAATTGACAGAATCGAAAATTTAGTACGGTAAATTGTATTCTCGATTTGGTTCGATTATAGATTTTTTTTTTTTTTAAAATAGCTGAGCATTATTTATAATTAGGAAAACTATCCACAATATAAATAGCAATATAATATATATAAAAAGTAACTAAAAAATAAAATAAATTAACTATCATAACTCTATAAATTAGGAAAACTATCTCTTAGATATACTAAAGTTTGAGCATTTATCACCTAAGTACCATGTCATTTTTAATATATGTAATGAGGTACCTTGAGATAAGAAATATTATCACTTACATATACACAGTGTTAAAATCCGGTAAATTTTAATTAAAATTCGGCTAGTTTCTGTCAGAAAACTGATGTGATATAAACTGTGACCATATTACCGAAAGTTTGTCCAAGTTTTGACAAAATTTACTTATATATTATCAAAAACATGTGTCATGTTAGCATTTTCGGATAAAAGAAATTATCGCATTATGGTAGATGCACATATAGAATGTTGAATTCATGTTCCACGTCAACAATTTTTATTTAAAATCTACAAAATTTTGGAAAAAAGATACATAATTCATGGCAATACTTTTAAACTTCAGGATGCATCCTTGTATATTACTGAAACAATCATGATACCTATGTAATAAATGCTAAAATATTAGGGCACCTTAATAATTTTTCTATATAATATTATATAGCAATCAAATTGATTAAAATTGCTATGTTGCAATAGTAATAAAATAACATCCAGGCTGCGTTTAATTTTTCGGTCCAATTCTTGTCTACTATTATGTTGTTAAATGTCAACGGTCAAGTTTGGTTTATTTCGATTCGTATCTAGATTCGCATGATGATTATCGCGAAAGCTTTTGTGCCACTTAGAATCATTACTTCCACCATTTTAAAAGGGAAGTCATTTCCCCCAATGGCGGAAAACGTTTTCCACTAGAAAATCTTTTCCATCACTAAATGTGTAACAAACAATAGAAAATGGGAAAACTACTTCCTAGATTCTACTTTTTTGTCAAAACAAATGGAGCCTTAATGTGGTTTTTTGTTGTATATTTTCATACCTAAAATTTAACAGAAGTGAGAAAAATAAAAAATGAAAAGAGAGGGAAGTTTAGGTCCGTAAATTTTGTGTTTGAGGTATGGTTTTACGTATAGATTCAAGTCCTTTTTTGTTTTAAGGTCGTTTTCTATAAATAGAGGGTTGACTTGGGGGAATGAGATTGTTAGATATAACAGCCACCATCCTATAATATCTTATGGGTGAGATATTATAGGATATCCCACCTAAGTGGTGGGAGAGAAGTTGAGAAATTTTTCGAATATATACAGGCTTTTGTCATTCAGTTTAGATCATCCATGCAAGAAAAAGATATTAGCTATCTCTCTCAAATTAAACTTCTATCTGGAGTCACCATCTTGACTCGTGGTTTTGGTGAGGTGAAAACCTAGAGGACTCTGGTAACCCTCTAAGTCGATACTTCAAGTTCCTAAGGCGATCTAGCAAGGCAGTAAGACAAGTCTCGATCCTGTTCCGCATTTGAGGTATTTCGTAAACTTTGTGTTTGTATAATTACCTATATTTTCCTTCAGTGGTATCAGAGCTGTTATACTTATCTTCGCCAATTTACTACTAATTTTGTGTTAATTAATAGAACAAAATTGTTAGATTCATATGAATTTGTTACAGTATAATTCTTGAATTTATGATTTGGACTTGGATAATATAAAAGTAACCCCTAGGCGGTAACGAGTGTAGGAGCCACTACCACCTCCTCACATGGCCACCCTGGGACGGTAACGAGCCCGGGAGCCACTTACCACCTCCCCATATGGCCACCCTGGGACGGTAACGAGCCTAGGAGCCACTACCGCCTCCCCACATGGCCACCCTGGGACGGTAAGTAGCTCAGGAACCACTGCCGCCTCCCTCGGCCAGCTAAACCAAGCGGTATGGGATCCAGGAATCACTACCATCCCCCCAAGACCAACCAGCCTAGACGGTAACAGGCCAGGGAGCCATCACTGTCCTCTTCCCTAAATACCCCGAAGCGGTAACCCCATCATTGCTTGGGAACACTCACATCTTCCCTATAAATAGGGGGGAGGGCCTCAGAAGCAAGACAAGGAACTCAAGTCTCGTTCCACCCCCAAGAACCCAACTAAAAACACTATAAACAAGTAGGCGCAGTCTATGGGAAGGGCATTAAAAAAAAAAAAAAAAAAAAACTCTTCTCATGTCAAACACTAGTCGCTCATCTCAGGGGGAGCATCACAACCTCAATTATGTAACCCAAGGTCAGTTTGAGCAACTTCAACATCAAATACATCAGCTTTTCTAACACATGCCCACCAACAACACAGAATACGTCCCGGAGCCTGGCCAATCTATGGCCGCGTCCCCACACACCCAGACCCTAAGCTCAAACGGAGTAACTGCCTCAGCACCGAGCGCCTATCCAAACCACCCCAAGAGGGACTCCCGGAGGATTTCCAAATCGTCTGCAATCCACATCATACCAGGAACCCACTCGCCATTCACGCCTCGAATTCTATCAGCACCAGTGGGTAAAGTGAAAATCCCAAACATCGATCTGTTCGACGGTACTCAAGATCCGGAGGACCATTTGGCCAGCTTCATGGCACGGATGTATCTGCAGGACGTGGGGAAGGACGCTTGGTGCAAATGTTTCCCATCTACCTTGAAGGGAGTCGCGCAAAGTTGGTTCGCCGCCCTCCCAAATTCATCCGTGGATAGCTTTACGGATCTCTCTGAGAGATTCGCTAGGCACTTTATCAGTAATAAGCGGAGGCGGAGGACGGCAGTGCACCTTCTCAAACTGCAACAGCATGAGGCCGAACCCTTAAGAAACTATGTGAAACGATTTATGCGAGCCATGATTGATGTCGCCACCTTATCCGATGAAACGGCAATTACTGCCTTCTCCAATGGATTACAGAATTCTAACTTCAAATTTGTGTTGGCAAAGGGACCACCTTCAACCATTGGTGAGCTATGGAAGAAGGCAACAAATACATCCTGGCAGAGGATGTCATGCAAGTAACACCCAAGGCCGAAATGGTTCAAGCATCATTAGGATCAAAGGACCACCCCCGGCCATCTCGGGACAACGTCCGGTTTCCTTGAAGACCTGTACCCGTTCCTAAGACTCCGAACCAAAACCCGCACCTCGTCAGCTTTTGGAGGTAAAAACGAGGGAGCCTAAGGGGCCGCCTCAAGAACGGAAACCAGCCCCCTTGGGTGGCAGTAAGTCAACCTGGTGTGCGTATCACCAGGTCTCAACTCATGACATCGCCAATTGTCGAGCTTTGGACTTTCGTCTCAAGGAGGCCGAGCGCACCGGCCAATGGGAGGAATATACAACGTTGAAAAAAATGAGAGCTGGTAAAGCCCAGGCCGACCATGAAAGTGAAAAATGCCCTGAGGATATGGCGGCTAAGGTCATCACTACCATCACCCCAAAGTTTGCTCCCCTCTTGTCAAAAAGGGAAGCAAAGGTCACAAAAAGGGAATGCACCCAAGTGTATCAGTTTCACTAAGGAGGACACCCAGGGAGTGGACGCACTGCAAGAAGACCCCCTGGTGGTTACTGCCGACATCTGTAAGCACACGGTACACAGAATCTTGATCGATCAAGGAAGTTCTACGGACATTTTATTTTTGGAATGCTACAACAAGATGAGTATACCGCTTACTGCGCTCTCACCAGCTCCATATCCTGTTGTGGGCTTTACAGGGGCGCCCGTTCTTCCGCAAGGCAAGGTAACATTACTCACGGTCTTTCGGAACGAGAATGATCAACGTACGGTTAAGATAGAATTCCCCGTTATTAGCTCTCCCTCCTCCTATAACGTCATCTTGGGAAGACCCTGCCTGAATCGGCTAAGGGCGGTAGTATCTACGTATCACCTTGCAATGAAATTTGAAGCAGACACAGGGAGCATTATGACCATACGAGGCAGGCATGGCGTGCTCTCAGAATATTATCACACTTTCTCCAACTTGGCGGTAATGGCTGCTGAACCTCTTGAATCAGGTTCGCCGCCATAAGAACACCCTTCTTCACTGCCTCTGGAAAAGTACGAACTGGAGCCTGGGTGTTACACTTACCTAGGCACTTCCCTCCCTCGACACCTACGCGAAGAAATTGGTGGACTCTTGAGACAATACCGAGACGTTTTTGCCTTTACCTCCAAGGAAATGCATGGAATACCGCCTGAGGTGATCACACACCAACTCAACGTTCGAGACAACAAGACACCGGTTAAACAAAGAAGGCGCATCTTCTGCACAGAACGTAATGACGCCATCAAGGCCGAGGTGGAGAAATTGTCCCAGGCTGGGTTTATACAGGAAGTTTTATACCCTGAATGGATGGCCAATGTAGTATTAGTAAAAAAGTCTAACGGGAACTGGAGGATGTGCGTCGACTTTACAGATCGCAATGAAGCCTGCCCCAAGGACTCTTACCCTCTGCCCAAAATTGACCGGATGGTAGACTCCACAGCGGGCTGTGAGATGTTCAGTTTCATGGACGCCTTCTCAGGGTATCATCAGATTCAAATGCACCCGGCCAACAAGGAGAAAACGGCCTTCATCACGGCTGAGGGAATGTACTGTTACAAAGCAACGCCATTTGGGCTTAAGAATGAGGGAGCCACCTACCAACGGCTGGTCAACAAAGTTTTTGCGCCACAGATAAGACGCAATACGGAAGTCTACGTCGATGATATGATAGTTAAGTCAAAATGCACGCTCGATCATTTCTCCGACCTAAAAGAAGCTTTGGAAGCACTTCGAGGATACCGTATGAAGCTAAACCCAGAAAAGTGCTCGTTTGCCGTGCCAGAAGGTAAATTCTTGGGCTTCATCATAAATTCACGAGGAATCGAATCCAACCCTAAAAAGGTGTAGGCCATACTCGATCTAAAACTGCCTCGTTGCCCTAAAGACGTGCAAAAGTTGGCTGGCTGCATGGCTTCACTCAGCCGCTTCATTAGTCGGGCCGCTGAGAAAGCTTTGCCGTTCTTCAAAATACTGCGTGGGAAGCAACCCTTCCTTTGGAACGAGGAGTGTGCAGGCGCCTTTGACCAGCTAAAACGGCACTTGGCACACCTCCCGGTAGTCACCTCACCTGAACCCAATGAGAAATTGGGGCTTTATTTGGCCGTCTCAGAAAAAGCTACAAGTGCAGTCCTGATAGCCGACCGGCAAGGGCGACAGCTACCGGTGTACTTCGTAAGCCAAACTCTCAAAGATCTGGAGAAAAGGTATCCCGCCATTGAGAAAACCGCCCTCGCCCTAATCACGGCAGCACGCAAGTTGAGACCGTACTTTCAGTCCCATGAAAAGGTATACCGCTCAAGAAATTGCTTTCCAAATTGGACTGCTCAGGACAGATGCTCAAGTGGGCGGTTGAGCTCTTTGAATATGACATACATTACCAACCTCGGAAAGCAATCAAGGCTCAGGCTCTGGCCGATTTTCTGGTAGAATGTGATTTTGAAATAGGGGTGCTTGGGCGGGCGGAAGCCCTGGAAGAGATGCTCATTTGAAAAATCTTCGTGGACGGCTCAGTAAATTCAGAAGGCCAAGGCACGGGCGTGGTATTGATCAACCCTGAAGGGGAACGAGACGAGCACGCGGTAAGATTACACTTCGAAGCAACACATAATGAAACTGAATATGAAGCACTGCTTCTCGGTATGGACCTCACCAAGGATGCTGGAGCAGTTCATGTGGAAGCCCACAGTGACTCAAAACTGGTGGTAAACCAAGTTACAGGTAGTTATGGGGTAAAAGAGCCTCATCTGTCTCGATACTTGGAATTGATTCGAACCAAGGTCTCAGAGTTTCAGGGCTTCAGCGTACGGAGCATTTCCCGAGAAAGCAATTACCGCGCTGATGAGTTGAGCCGTCTAGCCAGCACAAAGGGCAAGGACCCAGACGGACGCGTCCACATCCGAGAGTCTAACGTTAAGTACGTGGATAAGGTCGCAACCGTGAACGTGATGCAAGTCCAACATGAGAGTGACTGGATGCGTCCGATCTTGGACTTTATCTTGCACGGTAAGCTGCCTGAGAACAAGGTTGAAGCGCGGAGGCTGAGGAGGCGTGCGGTACATTTCTCGATGATCGATCAATAGCTCTATAAGAGATCGTTCACACACCCCTTGTTAAAATGCCTGACGCAAGAAGAAGGAGATTATGTTTTAAGGGAAATCCATGAAGGCATCTGCAGAGTTCACATTGGAAAATGGGCCTTAGCAGGGATGGCACTACGGGCCGGATACTTCTGGCCCACTATGAGAAAAGATGCTGGCACTCTCGTGCGAAAATGTGATAAGTACCAAAGGTTCGCACCGCTTATCCATGCTCCCGCCGTGCCGTTGCAACCCATTCTAGATCCAATACCCTTTGACCAATGGGGAATGGACATTTTGGGGCCCTTCCCCTTGGCTCGTGGGCAGAGGAAATTCTTAAGAGTAGCTGTAGATTACTTTAGTAAGTGGGTGGAGGTTGAGGCGGTAGCACGGATCACGGATAACGCATCGCGACAGTTCTTGTGGAAGAACATTATTACGCGCTTTGGGATCCCTAGGGCCATTATTACTGATAATGGAACACAATTTGCCTCACCACGGTTTCGAGCATACTGCCAACGCATGAGCATCGCCCTACATTTCACAGCCGTTACCTACCCTCAGAGTAACGGACAGGCCGAGGCTGAGAACAAACAAATACTCAATGGACTTCGAAAAAGGTTAGACAAGGCTAAGGGAAGATGGACGGAAGAGTTACCTAGTGTGCTATGCGCTCACCGAACGATTTACCGTGTGGCTACCGGGGAAACCCCGTTCATGTTAACTTACGGGGCAGAGGCGGTAATTTCGGTAGAAGTAGGGGAGCCTAGCTACCGCGTACTACACTACAATTATCTGCGCAATAAAGATCAGCGAAGATATGCTTTGGATTTAGTAGATGAAGTTAGGGAGGACGCCCTCCTTCGAACAGTAGCTCAAAAGCAACGCTTGTCACAGTATTATAACAAGCACTTACGGGCGAGGAGTTTAGAAGTAGGAGTCCTTGCTCTACGACGAGCGACTACCGTGGCCCATGGGATAGGCGCCGGCAAGGTAGCCGCCAACTGGGAAGGGCCCTACCGCGTGACTCAGAAGGTAGGAGAAGGAAGCTATAAGCTGGAAGGCATGGACTGCTCCCAGGTACCTCGGGTATGGAACATCAAGAACCTGAAAAGGTACTATGTGTAGCTTTGCCAGTTATAAACAAGTTGTGTAAAATATTAAACTTAACTAGGGGCGGTAGGAGCTGTAACTCAAGGAAAATGGGGTGGCACCCATATGCATAAATAAACGACATATTTCTAAAGGTTGCATTAGTATAACTTAGCAAGGGCCGAGGCCATCTAAATCAAGACGTGTAGAGAAATAACAAAAACGTACGATATCATTAGCTCCAAAAAGAAATGTACATTAGGTGAGGGAGCAAGGGGACTAATGCCCCTAAACATATCAAGCATAAGTACATATGCAAAGCAAAAAATGGGGGTACTACAAAAAGGGGCGCCCCCTCATAAGTCTCTATACAAATACAAAAAGGAAGGAGGGGATGATAGCACAAGCTAAGCCTAGGGATTACATTTAACGGCTGCTAGCACCCCCTCGGGAGCAGATGATGTCTTGACAAAGCCGATCTGCCGTCTGTTGAAGAGACTCGTGGCTAAGCTGAGGGTGGCTTTGGGCCAAACACTGCGCAAAGGAGGACAGACTTGAGGCAAATCCATCCCAATAATACGTGCTTGTGGATGAGCGGAACTCAGAACTTGCTTTAAAGCGTGAAACCGCCTCCACAGCTTCGGCTTGGGCACGCTGAGCTTCAATAGTAAGGCTCTCAAACCGTGCCTGTTGGGAGGACAGCTCTTCCCTTAGTCCTTGTGCTTTAAAAGCCAACGCCTCTTTTTCCCCATATAGTTTATCCGCCCAGTCTTGTGAACTCTGCAACTTGGCAGCTAACATGTCTCTCTCTCTCCCCATTGCTCGGGCCTGTTCTTCCTTTTCTGTTTCGGCCCTCCGTAGCTCCTCAACCGCCATCCTGTTTTCTTCCCGTAATCGGGACAGCTCTTGGTTAGCGGTTCTAAGTTCATGAAACCACCCCCGGGCAAGGGCCGCAGATAAAGAGCTAACCTGAAACACAGAGTATCGTAATATGCGGTCAACATGCTAACAAAGCAAAGTTAGGGTAAGCGACATTTACCTTAGCAACACAGGCAGCTACCGTGTCGCTGGTTTCCATTTGAGGTTCCCCAGGGGGGAGGACCACCAGGGCAGCGTGTTGGATGGCGTCAATGCTCGCTCAGACCGAGGACCTTCAGCAGCGGTAGTGTCTTCAAGGGGCCTCCCTTTGAGGTTCGGGAGGAGCATGTGTGAAACTAAGGGGAGCAAACAGATCTATATGAAACAAGGGAAGGATGTCATCGTCCACCCGCACGTCAGGCCTCACGTCTGCCGCCACGGCCACGTGAGGCGGTTCTGACGGTAAAGGGGGAGCTTGGACAGAAGACCCCCCTTCCTGAGGCATGGATACCGATCCCACTGCCTCTGTCAAAGAAGGTCTTGGTGCCTCTACCAGCACCCCTAAAGACTCCCTACCTTCTCCCTCTCCTTCTCCCCCTCCTTCTGACTGTGGACTCGTACCTACGCCCACCCCAGCTGCCTCGGCGGTAGGACCGCCAGCTAATGTAGCCAAGGTAGGAGGAAGCTCAGCTACGGTGACCTTTGGCGAGGTGGCCACACCAGATGGAGCAGCACTAGCTGCTATTGGAACTTCTTCAGGGCAAGGCGCGGCGGTAGGGACTTCTTGGCCCGTCACAACCGGAGAGGACCTTTCCACGGCAGGAGAGGCTTGGACTATGGGAGCTTCAGAGGTACCTCCGCGAGGGGCGGCTACCGCCGACCCACGGCTGGAAGAGAGGACCTCCCCATGGGGTTTCTTAGACCTTGTCACCTTCTTGGGAGGACCCCCGCCCTCTTTGGTAGCCGCCCTCTTGCTCCGTCTTACCAACTTTTCACTAACACCTTCCCCCCCTGCGTCCTTGGTAACCACCCCTTTTCCTTTCTGGACGGTTTTCCTACCCTCTCCTCCACCCCTCAGTTCCCTCTTGCCTTTCTCTCCACGGCACACCTGCGTGAGAGACACGATATCTACCTCGGCTTCGGTCCTGTCAAGAAAACCATTAAGGAGCCAGGGTAGTGTTAATAAAGAAAACGAGGACTAAAAAGAAGAATCCTATCATCCTCAAGAGATTACTCACCGCTGACCGGTCGAGAACATAGACCTGCGCGAATTAGAACCTTCTCTTGGCATAGCACCTCTTTGGTAGCCAGGTACCGCATGCTCAGATCCCTCTCAAAATAGCGAACTACCTCCCTATCTAAGTTAGATAGTTCGTCCTCTGAGGGGACGCTACATTTATTCAAGGAGGTCCAGTAGTAGGGGAAACCGAGGGAAAGCGAAGGCCTTACCCAAACGAACCTATTTTGCCAAAAATTTACCTTCGAGGGATTAAGCGCCACAAACTTAATGCCGCTCTTTCCCTCAAAGGTTACCATGCCTTTTGATTGTTTGGCCCTAAATAAAAAATCAAATCTACAAGTGGAGGGAGTTAATCCCGCCACAAAACAGGTGAGAAGAAAACCGCAAATATTGCGAAAACCATTAGGGCTGACCTGGCTCGGGCACACGAAATATTGCCTAAGAACCCAGTCCAAGATGGGCGGCAAGGGAAACCGAAGGCCGGCCTCTAGGGAGTCCACACAAACGGCAAAAAATTCGGGAGAACAAGGATATAAAATGTTGTCACCCTCCCGAGGGCCAACGACATCATAATCCTCGGGGAAAAAATATTTTTCACGAAACCTTTTCATCCCCTCTACCGTGGATAGTGAGGAAACAAGATTTCCGAAGGGAAGAGCCGTGGCCGCATCGGGATACTGAGCACGCACGGCCATTTCCTCAGGAGGCGTTGGTGATGATGGAGCCAGTTGAGATAATGGCTCCACCACCAGCCCCTCACCAGAAGATGCTTCTCCAACGCGGTCTGAGCGCCCACCCTCCTTCTGCGCGCGTTTTGGAGCCATTTAACTAGTTCATCAAAATAAAATATAAAAATTAGAAGGGGTCTTACCCTGGGAAAGAGAAGAAATCACACCGTGATTTTTCGTTGGTAAGACGGGGGCGCTGGTAGGAGGAGACATTACCGTCTGAGAACCAGTCAAGCACACGGAAGGGGAGAAGCCCAGATCGTCAAACACCCCCACCTCCCCTGGTCCAAGGGCAGGAACGCCAGTAAGGTAGGCTACGAATTGGGAATCCAGCTCGATGCTCTCGTCTGGTTCCTCCATGGGAACCTCCAGTTCCACCATGGGAACCCTAGGTTCCGCCATGGACGCCCGACCAGAAATCCACACACGTAAAAAAAAAAAGAGAGAGAGAAGAGAGAGAAGGGACAGAAAAGAAAGGGAAAAAAACCCAGAAAGCTTTCGAAAAACTAAGAAAAAAGAGCAAAGTACCATTTAATCGTCCCGAAAATGAGTTAAAATGAAAGGCTGAGGAGAATTTGAGGAAACTTTGGGGGAAAAATGCAGAACCAGAGGTATGGAGAATGGCGGGAGAGAGAATGAAGAAGATGAGCGATAGGGGCCCTATTAGGGCGTTGTTAGGGCTTTATGTAGGAAAAAGGGGAAAGTGAGCAGTGAAGGGAAGAAGAGCGCCACGTGCCCCTCATACGGACAAGAAGGTCAGGCGGTTGGCTTTCACCTAAAGTGAAAGGCCATGGTTTTCTAAGTCCCTTAAACAATGGGGGCTTGTTGTTCTTGCTCAAGTTGAAGTAAAAAACCAAGATGGGGTGGGGCGGTTATCCTTCACCTAAAGTGAAGGGACCGACTGGCTTTCACCTAATGTGAAAGCCCCAGTGTGCTAAGTCCCTTGAACAATGGGGGCTTGGCTTTCTTGCTCAAATGGAAGTAAGAGAGCAAGAAGAGGTGGGGCGGTTACCCTTCACCTAAAGTAAAGGCATCGCCTGGCTTTCACCTAATGTGAAGGCCTCGGTATGCTAAGTCCCTTAGACAATGGGGGCTTGGTTCCCTTGCTCAAGAAGAGTAAGAGGAATGGGGGCGGTTACCCTTCACCTAAAGTGAAGGGACCGCCTCGATTTCACCTAATGTGAAGGCCTCGGTATGCTAAGTCCCTTAGATAATGGGGGCTTAGTTCTCTTGCTCAAGAAGGGAAAGAGGAAGGGGGGCGGTTACCCTTCACCTAAAGTGAAGGGACTGCCTAGCTTTCACCTAATGTGAAGGCCTCGGTATGCTAAGTCCCTTAGACAATGGGGGCTTGGTTCTCTTGCTCAAGAAGGGCAAGAGGAAGGGGGCTGGTTACCCTTCACCCAAAGTGAAGGGACCGCCTGGCTTTCACCTAATGTGAAGGTCTCGGTATGCTAAGTCCCTTAGACAATGGGGGCTTGGTTCTCTTGCTCAAGAAGAGCAAAAGGAAGGGGGGCGGTTACCCTTCACCTAAAGTAAAGGGACCGCCTGCCTTTCACCTAATGTGAAGGCCTCGGTATGCTAAGTCCCTTAGACAATGGGTGCTTGGTTCTCTTGCTCAAGAAGGGCAAGAGGAAGGGGGGCAGTTACCCTTCACCGAAAGAGAAGGGACCGCTTCGCTTTCACCGAATGTGAAGGCCTCGGTATGCTAAGTCCCATAGACAAGGGGGGCTTGGTTCTCTTGCTCAAGAACAGCAAGAGGAAGGGTGGCGGTTACCCTTCACCTAAAGTGAAGGGACTGCCTGGCTTTCACCTAATGTGAAGGCCATGCTATGCTAAATCCCTTAGACAATGGGGGCTTGGTTCTCTTGCTCAAGAAGGTCAAGAGGAAGGGGGGCGGTTACCCTTCAACTAAAGTGAAGAGACCACCTAGCTTTCACCTAATGTGAAGACCTCGGTATGCTAAGTCCCTTAGACAATGGGGGTTTGGTTCTCTTGCTCAAGAAGAGCAAAAGGAAGGGTGGCGGTTACCCATCACCTAAAGTGAAGGGACCGCCTGGCTTTCACCTAATGTGAAGGCCTTGGTATGCTAAGTCCCTTAGACAATGGGGGCTTGGTTCTTTTGCTCAAGAAGAGCAAGAGGAAGGAGGGCGGTTACCCTTCACCTAAAGTGAAGGGACCGCCCGGCTTTCACCTAATGTGAAGGCCTCGGCATGCTAAGTCCCTTAGACAATGGGGGCTTGGTTCTCTTGCTCAAGAAGAGCAAGAGGAAGGGGGGCGGTTACCCTTCACCTAAAGTGAAGGGACCACCTGGCTTTCACCTAATGTGAAGGCCTCGGTATTCTAAGTCTCTTAGACAATGGGGGCTCGGTTCTCTTGCTCAAGAAGCGCAAGAGGAAGGGGGGCGGTTACCCTTCGCCTAAAGTGAAGGGACCGTCTGGCTTTCACCTAAGGTGAAGGCCTCGGTATGCCAAGTCCCTTAGACAATGGGGGCATGGTTCTCTTGCTAAAGAAGGGCAAGATGAAGGGGGGCGGTTACCCTTCACCTAAAGTGAAGGGACCGCCTGGCTTTCATCTAATGTGAAGGCCTCGGTATGCTAAGTCACTTAGACAATGGGGGCTTGGTTCTCTTGCTCAAGAAGGGCGAGAGGAAGGGGGACGGCTACCCTTTACCTTAGGTGAAATCCTCGGTATGCTAATTCCCTTAGACAATGGGGGCTTAGTTCTCTTGCTTAAGAAGAGCAAGAGGAAGGGGGGCGGTTACCCTTCCCCTAAAGGGAAGGGACCGCCTGGCTTTCTCCTAATGTGAAGGCCTCGGTATGCTAAGTCCCTTAGACAATGGGGGCTTGGTTCTCTTGCTCAAGAAGAGCAAGAGGAAGGGGGGCGGTTACCCTTCACCTAAAGTGAAGGGACCGCCTGGCTTTCACCTCATATGAAGGCCTCGGTATGCTAAGTCCTTTAGACAATGGGGGCTTGGTTCTCTTGCTCAAGAAGGGCAAGAGGAAGGGGGGAGGTTACCCTTCACCGAAAGTGAAGGGACCGCCCGGCATTCACCTAATGTGATGGCCTCGGTATGCTAAGCCCTTTAGACAATGGGGGCTTGGTTCCCTTGCTCAAGAAGAGCAAGAGGAAGGGGGACGGTTACCCTTAACCTAAAGGGAAGGGGCCGCCTGGCTTCCACCTAATGTGAAGGCCTCGGTATTCTAAGTCCCTTAGACAATGGGGGCTCGGTTCTCTTGCTCAAGAAGCGCAAGAGGAAGGGGGGCGGTTACCCTTCGCCTAAAGTGAAGGGACCGTCTGGCTTTCACCTAAGGTGAAGGCCTCGGTATGCCAAGTCCCTTAGACAATGGGGGCATGGTTCTCTTGCTCAAGAAGGGCAAGATGAAGGGGGGCGGTTACCCTTCACCTAAAGTGAAGGGACCGCCTGGCTTTCATCTAATGTGAAGGCCTCGGTATGCTAAGTCACTTAGACAATGGGGGCTTGGTTCTCTTGCTCAAGAAGGGCGAGAGGAAGGGGGACGGCTACCCTTTACCTTAGGTGAAATCCTCGGTATGCTAATTCCCTTAGACAATGGGGGCTTAGTTCTCTTGCTTAAGAAGAGCTAGAGGAAGGGGGACGGTTACCCTTCCCCTAAAGGGAAGGGACCGCCTGGCTTTCTCCTAATGTGAAGGCCTCGGCATGCTAAGTCCCTTAGACAATGGGGTCTTGGTTCTCCTGCTGAAGAAGGGCAAGAGGAAGGGGGGCGGTTACCCTACCCCTAAAGTGAAGGGACCATCTGGCTTTCACCTAATGTGAAGGCCTTGGTACGCTAAGTCCCTTAGACAATGGGGGCGTGGTTCTCTATCTCAAGAAGAGCAAGAGGAAAGGGGGCGGTTACCCTTCACCTAAACTTAAGGGACCGCCTGGCTTTCACCTAATGTGAAGGCCTCGGCACTCTATGTCCCTTGGACAATGGGGGCTTGGTTCTCTTTCTCAACAAGGGCAAGAAAAAGGGGGGCGGTTACCCTTCACCTAAAGTGAAGGGACCTCCCGGCTTTCACCTAATGTGAAGGCCTCGGTATGCTAACTCCCTTAGACAAAGGGGGCCTGGCTCTCTTGCTCAAGAAGTGCAAAAGGACGGAGGGCGGTTACCCTTCACCTAAAGTGAAGGGACCGCCAGGCTTTCACCTAATGCGAAGGCCTCGGTATGCTAAGTCTCTTAGACAATGGGGGCTTGGTTTTCTTGCTCAAGAAGAGCAAGAGGAAGGGGGGCGGTTACCCTTCACCTAAAGTGAAGGGACCGCCTGGCTTTCACCCAATGTGAAGGCCTCGGTATTCTAAGTCCCTTAGACAATGGGGGCTTGGTTCTCTTGCTCAAGAAGGGCAAGAGGAAGGGGGGCGGTTACCCTTCCCCTAAAGTGAAGGGACCGGCTGGCTTTCACCTAAGGTGAAGGCCTCGGTATGCCAAGTCCCTTAGACAATGGGGGCTTGGTTCTCTTGCTCAAGAAGGGCAAGATGAAAGGGGGCGGTTACCCTTCTCCTAAAGTGAAGGGACCGCCTGGCTTTCACCAAATGTGAAGGCCTCGGTATGCTAAGTCACTTAGACAATGGGGGCTTGGTATTCTTGCTCAAGAAGGGCAAGAGGAAGGGGGACAGTTACGCTTTTCCTTAGGTGAAAGCCTCTGTATGCTAATTCTCTTAGACAATGGGGGCTTAGTTCTCTTGCTTAAGAAGGGCAAGAGGAAGGGGGGCGGTTACCCTTCCCCTAAAGGGAAGGGACCGCCTAGCTCTCACCTAATGTGAAGGACTCGGTACGCTAAGTCCCTTAGACAATCGGGGCTTGGTTCTCTTGCTCAAGGAGAACAAGAGGAAGGGGGGTGGTTACCCTTCACCTAAAGTGAAGGGACCGCCTGGCTTTCACCTAATGTGAAGGCCTCGGTATGCTAAGTCCCTTAGACAATGGGGGCTTGGTTCTCTTGCTCAAGAAGGGCAAGAGGAAGGGGGGCGGTTACCCTTCACCTAAAGTGAAGGGACCACCCAGCTTTCACCTAATGTGAAGGCCTCGGTATGCTAAGTCCCTTAGACAATGGGGGCTTGGTTCTCTTGGTCATGAAGAGCAAGAGGAAGGGGGGCGGTTACCCTTCGCCTAAAGTGAAGGGGCCGCCTGGCTTTCACCTAATGTGAAGGCCTCGGTATGCTAAGTCCCTTAGACAATGGGGGCTTGGTTCTCTTGCTGAAGAAGGGCAAGAGGAAGGAGGGCGGTTACCCTTCACCTAAAGTGAAGGGACCGCCTGGTTTTCACCCAATGTGAAGGCCCCGGTATGTTAAGTCCCTTAGACAATGGGGGCTCGGTTCTCTTTCTCAAGAAGAGCAAGAGGAAGGGGGGCGGTTACCCTTCACCTAAAGTGAAGGGACCGCCTGGCTTTCACCTAATGTGAAGTCCTCGATATGCTAAGTCCCTTAGACAAAGGGGGCTTGGTTCTCTTGCTCAAGAAGGGTAAGAGGAAGGGTGGCGGTTACCCATCACCTAAAGTGAAGGGACGGCCTGGCTTTCACCTAATGTGAAGGCCCCGGTATTCTAAGTCCCTTAGACAATGGGGGCTTGGTTCTCTTGCTCAAGAAGAGCAAGAGGAAGGAGGGCGGTTACCCTTCACCAAAAGTGAAGGGACCACCCGGCTTTCACCTAAAGTGAAGGCCTCGGTATGCTAAGTCCCTTAGACAATGGGGGCTTGGTTTTCTTGCTCAAGAAGAGCAAGAGGAAGGGGGGCAGTTACCCTTCACCTAAAGTGAAGGGACGGCCTGGCTTTCACCTAATGTGAAGGCCCCGGTATTCTAAGTCCCTTAGACAATGGGGGCTTGGTTCTCTTGCTCAAGAAGAGCAAGAGGAAGGAGGGCGGTTACCCTTCACCAAAAGTGAAGGGACCACCCGGCTTTCACCTAAAGTGAAGGCCTCGGTATGCTAAGTCCCTTAGACAATGGGGGCTTGGTTTTCTTGCTCAAGAAGAGCAAGAGGAAGGGGGGCGGTTACCCTTCACCTAAAGTGAAGGGACCGCCCGGCTTTCACCTAATGTGAAGGCCTCGGTATGCTAAGTCCCTTAGACAATGGGGGCTTGGTTTTCTTGCTCAAGAAGAGAAAGAGGAAGGGGGGCGGTTACCCTTCACCTAAAGTGAAGGGACCGCCCGGCTTTCACCTAATGTGAAGGCCTCGGTATGCTAAGTCCCTTAGACAATGGGGGCTTGGTTCTCTTGTTGAAGAAAGGCAAGAGGAAGGGGGGCGGTTACCCGTCCCCTAAAGTGAAGGGACAGTCTGGCTTTCACCTAATTTGAAGGCCTCGGTATGCTAAGTCCCTTAGACAATGGGGGCGTGGTTCTCTTTCTCAAGAAGAGCAAGAGGAAGGGGGGCGGTTACCCTTCACCTAAAGTGAAGGGACCGCCTGGTTTTCACCTAATGTGAAGGCCCCGGTGTGCTAAGTCCCTTAGACAATGGGGGCTCGGTTCTCTTTCTCAAGAAGAGCAAGAGGAAGGGGGGGGGGGGGGGGGGGGGTGAAGGGACCGCTTGGCTTTCACCTAAAGTGAAGGCCTCGATATGCTAAGTCCCTTAGACAATGGGGGCTTGGTTCTCTTGCTCAAGAAGGGCAAGAGGAAGGGTGGCGGTTACCCTTCACCTAAAGTGAAGGGACGGCCTGGCTTTCACCTAATGTGAAGGCCCCGGTATTCTAAGTCCCTTAGACAATGGGGGCTTGGTTCTCTTGCTCAAGAAGAGGAAGAGGAAGGAGGGCGGTTACCCTTCACCTAAAGTGAAGGGACCACCCGGCTTTCACCTGAAGTGAAGGCCTCGGTATGCTAAGTCCCTTAGACAATGGGGGCTTGGTTTTCTTGCTCAAGAAGTGCAAGAGGAAGGGGGGGCGGTTACCCTTCACTTAAAGTGAAGGGACCGCCCGGCTTTCACCTAATGTGAAGGCCTCGGTATGCTAAGTCCCTTAGACAATGGGGGCTTGGTTTTCTTGCTCAAGAAGAGAAAGAGGAAGGGGGGCGGTTACCCGTCACCTAAAGTGAAGGGACCGACCGGCTTTCACCTAATGTGAAGGCCTCGGTATGCTAAGTTCCTTAGACAATGGGGGCTTGGTTTTCTTGCTCAAGAAGAGCAAGTGCAAGGGGGGCGGTTACCCTTCACCTAAAGTGAAAGGACCGGCCGGCTTTCACCTAATGTGAAGGCCTCGGTATGCTAAGTCCCTTAGACAATGGGGGCTTGGTTTCTCTTGCTCAAGAAGCGCAAGAGGAAGGGGGGCGGTTACCCGTCACCTAAAGTGAAGGGACCGGCTGGCTTTCACCTAATGTGAAGGCCTCGGTATTCTAAGCCCCTTAGACAATGGGGGCTTGGTTCACTTGCTCAAGAAGCGCGAGAGGGAGGGGGGCGGTTACCCTTCACCTAAAGTGAAGGGACCGGCTGGCTTTCACCTAATGTGAAGGCCTCGGTATTCTAGGTCCCTTAGACAATGGGGGCTTGGTTCACTTGCTCAAGAAGCGCAAGAGGAAGGGGGGCGGTTACCCATCACCTAAAGTGAAGGGACCGGCTGGCTTTCACCTAAGGTGAAGGCCTCGGTATGCCAAGTCCCTTAGACAATGGGGGCTTGGTTCTCTTGCTCAAGAAGGGCAAGTTGAAGGGGGGCGGTTACCCTTCACCTAAAATGAAGGGACCGCCTTATGCTAAGTCACTTAGACAATGGGGGCTTGGTTCTCTTGCTCAAGAAGGGCAAGAGGAAGGGGGACGGTTACCCTTTACCTTAGGTGAAAGCCTCGGTATGCTAATTCCCTTAGACAATGGGGGCTTAGTTCTCTTGCTTAAGAATAGCAAGAGGAAGGGGGGCGGTTACCCTTCCCCTAAAAAGAAGGGACCGCCTGGCTTTCACCTAATGTGAGGGCCTCGGTATGCTAAGTCCCTTAGACAATGGGGGCTTGGTTCTCTTGCTCAAGAAGAGCAAGAGGAAGGGGGGCGGTTACCCTTCACCTAAAGTGAAGGCCCCGGTATGCTAAGTCCCTTAGACAATGGGGGCTCGGTTCTCTTTCCCAAGAAGAGCAAGAGGAAGGGGGGGGGGGGGGGGGGGGGTGAAGGGACCGCCTGGCTTTCACCTAATGTGAAGGCCTCGATATGCTAAGTCCCTTAGACAATGGGGGCTTGGTTCTCTTGCTCAAGAAGGGCAAGATGAAGGGGGGAGGTTACCCTTCACCTAAAGTGAAGGGACCGCCTGGTTTTCACCTAATGTGAAGGCCTCGGTATGCTAAATCCCTTAGACAATGGGGGCTTGGTTTTCTAGCTCAAGAAGAGCAAGAGGAAGGGGGGCGGTTACCCTTCACCTAAAGTGAAGGGACCGCCTGGCTTTCACCTAATGTGAAGGCCTCGGTATTCTAAGTCCCTTAGACAATGGGGGCTTGGTTCTCTTGCTCAAGAAGGGAAAGAAGAAGGGGGGCGGTTACCCTTCACCTAAAGTGAAGGGACCGGCTGGCTTTCACCTAAGGTGAAGGCCTCGGCATGCCAAGTCCCTTAGACAATGGGGGCTTGGTTCTCTTGCTCAAGAAGGGCAAGTTGAAGGGGGGCGGTTACCCTTCACCTAAAATGAAGGGACCGCCTTATGCTAAGTCACTTAGACAATGGGGGCTTGGTTCTCTTGCTCAAGAAGGGCAAGAGGAAGGGGGACGGTTACCCTTTACCTTAGGTGAAAGCCTCGGTATGCTAATTCCCTTAGACAATGGGGGCTTAGTTCTCTTGCTTAAGAATAGCAAGAGGAAGGGGGGCGGTTACCCTTCCCCTAAAAGAAGGGACCGCCTGGCTTTCACCTAATGTGAGGGCCTCGGTATGCTAAGTCCCTTAGACAATGGGGGCTTGGTTCTCTTGCTCAAGAAGAGCAAGAGGAAGGGGGGGCGGTTACCCTTCACCTAAAGTGAAGGGACCGCCCAGCTTTCACCTAATGTGAAGGCCTCGGTATGCTAACTCCCTTAGACAATGGGGGCTTGGTTCTCTTGCTCAAGAAGGGCAAGAGGAAGGGTGGTGGTTACCCTTCACCTAAAGCGAAGGGACGGCCTGGTTTCACCTAATGTGAAGGCCCCGGTATTCTAAGTCCCTTAGACAATGGGGGCTTGGTTCTCTTGCTCAAGAAGAGCAAGAGGAAGGAGGGCGGTTACCCTTCACCTAAAGTGAAGGGACCGCCTGGTTTTCACCTAATGTGAAGGCCCCGGTATGCTAAGTCCCTTAGACAATGGGGGCTCGGTTCTCTTTCTCAAGAAGAGCAAGAGGAAGGGGGGCGGTTGCCCTTCACCTAAAGTGAAGGGACCGCCTGGCTTTCACCTAATGTGAAGGCCTCGGCATGCCAAGTCCCTTAGACAATGGGGGCTTGGTTTTCTTGCTCAAGAAGAGAAAGAGGAAGGGGGGCGGTTACCCTTCACCTAAAGTGAAGGGACCGCCCGGCTTTCACCTAATGTGAAGGCCTCGGTATGCTAAGTCCCTTAGACAATGGGGGCTTGGTTCTCTTGTTGAAGAAAGGCAAGAGGAAGGGGGGCGGTTACCCGTCCCCTAAAGTGAAGGGACAGTCTGGCTTTCACCTAATTTGAAGGCCTCGGTATGCTAAGTCCCTTAGACAATGGGGGCGTGGTTCTCTTTCTCAAGAAGAGCAAGAGGAAGGGGGGCGGTTACCCTTCACCTAAAGTGAAGGGACCGCCTGGTTTTCACCTAATGTGAAGGCCCCGGTGTGCTAAGTCCCTTAGACAATGGGGGCTCGGTTCTCTTTCTCAAGAAGAGCAAGAGGAAGGGGGGGGGGGGGTGAAGGGACCGCTTGGCTTTCACCTAAAGTGAAGGCCTCGATATGCTAAGTCCCTTAGACAATGGGGGCTTGGTTCTCTTGCTCAAGAAGGGCAAGAGGAAGGGTGGCGGTTACCCATCACCTAAAGTGAAGGGACGGCCTGGCTTTCACCTAATGTGAAGGCCCCGGTATTCTAAGTCCCTTAGACAATGGGGGCTTGGTTCTCTTGCTCAAGAAGAGGAAGAGGAAGGAGGGCGGTTACCCTTCACCTAAAGTGAAGGGACCACCCGGCTTTCACCTGAAGTGAAGGCCTCGGTATGCTAAGTCCCTTAGACAATGGGGGCTTGGTTTTCTTGCTCAAGAAGTGCAAGAGGAAGGGGGGCGGTTACCCTTCACTTAAAGTGAAGGGACCGCCCGGCTTTCACCTAATGTGAAGGCCTCGGTATGCTAAGTCCCTTAGACAATGGGGGCTTGGTTTTCTTGCTCAAGAAGAGAAAGAGGAAGGGGGGCGGTTACCCGTCACCTAAAGTGAAGGGACCGACCGGCTTTCACCTAATGTGAAGGCCTCGGTATGCTAAGTTCCTTAGACAATGGGGGCTTGGTTTTCTTGCTCAAGAAGAGCAAGTGCAAGGGGGGCGGTTACCCTTCACCTAAAGTGAAAGGACCGGCCGGCTTTCACCTAATGTGAAGGCCTCGGTATGCTAAGTCCCTTAGACAATGGGGGCTTGGTTCTCTTGCTCAAGAAGCGCAAGAGGAAGGGGGGCGGTTACCCGTCACCTAAAGTGAAGGGACCGGCTGGCTTTCACCTAATGTGAAGGCCTCGGTATTCTAAGCCCCTTAGACAATGGGGGCTTGGTTCACTTGCTCAAGAAGCGCGAGAGGGAGGGGGGCGGTTACCCTTCACCTAAAGTGAAGGGACCGGCTGGCTTTCACCTAATGTGAAGGCCTCGGTATTCTAGGTCCCTTAGACAATGGGGGCTTGGTTCACTTGCTCAAGAAGCGCAAGAGGAAGGGGGGCGGTTACCCATCACCTAAAGTGAAGGGACCGGCTGGCTTTCACCTAAGGTGAAGGCCTCGGTATGCCAAGTCCCTTAGACAATGGGGGCTTGGTTCTCTTGCTCAAGAAGGGCAAGTTGAAGGGGGGCGGTTACCCTTCACCTAAAATGAAGGGACCGCCTTATGCTAAGTCACTTAGACAATGGGGGCTTGGTTCTCTTGCTCAAGAAGGGCAAGAGGAAGGGGGACGGTTACCCTTTACCTTAGGTGAAAGCCTCGGTATGCTAATTCCCTTAGACAATGGGGGCTTAGTTCTCTTGCTTAAGAATAGCAAGAGGAAGGGGGGCGGTTACCCTTCCCCTAAGAAGAAGGGACCGCCTGGCTTTCACCTAATGTGAGGGCCTCGGTATGCTAAGTCCCTTAGACAATGGGGGCTTGGTTCTCTTGCTCAAGAAGAGCAAGAGGAAGGGGGGCGGTTACCCTTCACCTAAAGTGAAGGCCCCGGTATGCTAAGTCCCTTAGACAATGGGGGCTCGGTTCTCTTTCCCAAGAAGAGCAAGAGGAAGGGGGGGGGGGGGGGGGGGGTGAAGGGACCGCCTGGCTTTCACCTAATGTGAAGGCCTCGATATGCTAAGTCCCTTAGACAATGGGGGCTTGGTTCTCTTGCTCAAGAAGGGCAAGATGAAGGGGGGAGGTTACCCTTCACCTAAAGTGAAGGGACCGCCTGGTTTTCACCTAATGTGAAGGCCTCGGTATGCTAAATCCCTTAGACAATGGGGGCTTGGTTTTCTAGCTCAAGAAGAGCAAGAGGAAGGGGGGCGGTTACCCTTCACCTAAAGTGAAGGGACCGCCTGGCTTTCACCTAATGTGAAGGCCTCGGTATTCTAAGTCCCTTAGACAATGGGGGCTTGGTTCTCTTGCTCAAGAAGGGAAAGAAGAAGGGGGGCGGTTACCCTTCACCTAAAGTGAAGGGACCGGCTGGCTTTCACCTAAGGTGAAGGCCTCGGCATGCCAAGTCCCTTAGACAATGGGGGCTTGGTTCTCTTGCTCAAGAAGGGCAAGTTGAAGGGGGGCGGTTACCCTTCACCTAAAATGAAGGGACCGCCTTATGCTAAGTCACTTAGACAATGGGGGCTTGGTTCTCTTGCTCAAGAAGGGCAAGAGGAAGGGGGACGGTTACCCTTTACCTTAGGTGAAAGCCTCGGTATGCTAATTCCCTTAGACAATGGGGGGCTTAGTTCTCTTGCTTAAGAATAGCAAGAGGAAGGGGGGCGGTTACCCTTCCCCTAAAAAGAAGGGACCGCCTGGCTTTCACCTAATGTGAGGGCCTCGGTATGCTAAGTCCCTTAGACAATGGGGGCTTGGTTCTCTTGCTCAAGAAGAGCAAGAGGAAGGGGGGCGGTTACCCTTCACCTAAAGTGAAGGGACCGCCCAGCTTTCACCTAATGTGAAGGCCTCGGTATGCTAACTCCCTTAGACAATGGGGGCTTGGTTCTCTTGCTCAAGAAGGGCAAGAGGAAGGGTGGTGGTTACCCTTCACCTAAAGCGAAGGGACGGCCTGGTTTCACCTAATGTGAAGGCCCCGGTATTCTAAGTCCCTTAGACAATGGGGGCTTGGTTCTCTTGCTCAAGAAGAGCAAGAGGAAGGAGGGCGGTTACCCTTCACCTAAAGTGAAGGGACCGCCTGGTTTTCACCTAATGTGAAGGCCCCGGTATGCTAAGTCCCTTAGACAATGGGGGCTCGGTTCTCTTTCTCAAGAAGAGCAAGAGGAAGGGGGGCGGTTGCCCTTCACCTAAAGTGAAGGGACCGCCTGGTTTTCACCTAATGTGAAGGCCCCGGTATGCTAAGTCCCTTAGACAATGGGGGCTTGGTTCTCTTGCTCAAGAAGGGCAAGAGGAAGGGTGGTGGTTACCCTTCACCTAAAGTGAAGGGACGGCCTGGCTTTCACCCTAATGTGAAGGCCCCGGTATTCTAAGTCCCTTAGACAATGGGGGCTTGGTTCTCTTGCTCAAGAAGAGCAAGAGGAAGGAGGGCGGTTACCCTTCACCAAAAGTGAAGGGACCACCCGGCTTTCACCTAAAGTGAAGGCCTAGGTATGCTAAGTCCCTTAGACAATGGGGGCTTGGTTTTCTTGCTCAAGAAGAGCAAGAGGAAGGGGGGCGGTTACCCGTCACCTAAAGTGAAGGGACCGCCCGGCTTTCACCTAATGTGAAGGCCCCGGTATGCTAAGTCCCTTAGACAATGGGGGCTTGGTTCTCTTGCTCAAGAAGAGCAAAAGGAAGGGGGGCGGTTACCCTTCACCTAAAGTGAAGGGACCGCCCGGCTTTCACCAAATGTGAAGGCCTCGGTATGCTAAGTCCCTTAGACAATGGGGGCTTGGTTTTCTTGCTCAAGAAGAGAAAGAGGAAGGGGGGCGGTTACCCTTCACCTAAAGTGAAGGGACCGCCCGGCTTTCACCTAATGTGAAGGCCTCGGTATGCTAAGTCCCTTAGACAATGGGGGCTTGGTTCTCTTGCTGAAGAAGGGCAAGAGGAAGGGGGGCGGTTACCCGTCCCCTAAAGTGAAGGGACAGTCTGGCTTTCACCTAATGTGAAGGCCTCGGTATGCTAAGTCCCTTAGACAATGGGGGCTTGGTTCTCTTGCTCATGAAGAGCAAGAGGAAGGGGGGCGGTTACCCTTCACCTAAAGTGAAGGGGCCGCCTGGCTTTCACCTAATGTGAAGGCCTCAGTATGCTAAGTCCCTTAGACAATGGGGGCTTGGTTCTCTTGCTGAAGAAGGGCAAGAGGAAGGGGGGCGGTTACCCGGCCCCAAAAGTGAAGGGACAGTCTGGCTTTTACCTAATGTGAAGGCCTCGGTATGCTAAGTCCCTTAGACAATGGGGGCTTGGTTCTCTTGCTGAAGAGGGGCAAGAGGAAGGGGGGCGGTTACCCGTCCCCTAAAGTGACGGGACAGTCTGGCTTTCACCTAATGTGAAGGCCCCGGTATGCTAAGTCCCTTAGACAATGGGGGCTTGGTTCTCTTGCTGAAGAAGGGCAAGAGGAAGGGGGGCGGTTACCCGTCTCCTAAAGTGAAGGGACAGTCTGGCTTTCACCTAATGTGAAGGCCTCGGTATGCTAAGTCCCTTAGACAATGGGGGCGTGGTTCTCTTTCTCAAGAAGAGCAAGAGGAAGGGGGGCGGTTACCCTTCACCTAAAGTG